>LPNX010466118.1:424640-621347 GCA_001517045.1 Pseudotsuga menziesii | reverse complement strand
TGTAAACCAAATCTTAAACTATCCACTAAAAATAATGTCCCTTTTAGGAAAACAAATATAGTCTTCCTTTAAGATCTTTTAAAAAACTAAAACTATAAGATAAAAAACACAACTGGAAAATTTTAAAATAAAACTACAAAGGTCAAATCTAGAAACCTCTAGCATGCCCTCATTGAAATTTACAGCGAGAAGTACCCCAAAGTGGATAAGTACTACCTCTTTGGATATAGCATCAACTCATTGGTTTAATTCTTTGTAATGTGGTAGATTTTGAAAGTATTGAAGATCTCAACTATCTCCTTAAGACATTATGAAGCCTTTACATTATATACTTGTAATCTCATACATTGGGTTCATGTTGGTTGTTGTCTAGTTGCCAATGTAGGAAAGGCAATATTCTAGTCAAAAAATTGTTTGATACTCAATATTGTGCAGTCTTTTTTCAACCCAAACCTCAAAACTTTGGATTGTTCTGGATTGTCTAGATCCTACCTCTTGTCATCCCTGTCTTTCTTTATTTTTCTAATTGCTTACTGTGCACTAACTATACAAGTTTGTGCCTTTTCCTTGTTCGGTGTATCTATGTCAGAGACTCATACTTGTGTCCACTTGAATATCTGCAAAATCATTTTTCCTTTATAGCTCTTTGCATTTTTCAATGGTGTTTGGCCTAAAAGAGCATAATTGTTACTACACCTTACACCCAAGTTGGAAAACGTGATGGCCTAAAATAGCATAATCATATAATGATGTATAAATGAAATTGAAAAGTGTTGAAGATGGGTATTGACTGAACACCTTTATGAAAGTGCGTAAATGTATGGGCCAGTAGTAAAAGAAAGAGGGGCTTCACAGTAATGGTGAACAAGGCAAAAATACAACAAGTAGAGGGGCTTCACAGTAATAAAATATGAAGTCTTGGATCCGCTCGGGATCCATTTCTGATTTGAAATGCAAAAGGGTCTGCTTGGGATCCATTTCTAGTTTGAAATGCCAATGGCTCTTCATGGGATCCATTTCTAATTTCGAATGTGAAAAGGTCCACTAGGGAACCATTTCTGTCTTGAGGTAAATGTTAAGTTGGAACCAGGAAGATCCTTCTAAGAAAAAAGATATTGAAAGAAAAATCACACAACAAAAACATAAATAAACAATAAAATAAGGCAAAGCATCATACTCAAATACTCTAACATTTTCCTATAAAATAGCACAGCCCCCTATAAAACACACAAATCTGAGAAGTCTGTATTTTGAGTTTGTAGGAGCAGATTGGAGCAAACTATATTTGGACATCTGATTTTTTATGTTTTTGGTTCATGGTTTTAACTTTTGACACATTACACATTTACCTTAGTTTGTGAAGAATGATCCACCCAAGCACTTTCCCATCCTTTGGTGAAATTCTTGCAATGCAATCAGACTGCATCAATTAGTAGAAAATGTTTCAAATACAACCAAAACATATCTTAAAGCTGAGACTTGAAAACCTAGTTGCTTAGCTTAGGATTTTATCTTCCTATTTAACTCTTAGTTGACAGAGACCAAAAATACCATGGCACTACAGTACATAAAATTTACCATTAAGCATGCCTTCAAGGACAAAATATCAAACAAAATTGTATGCATTGAGTCCCCTAAGACCTTTGTCTGACTTTAAGCTTAAGTTATTGTTGAAAAAAACATCTTAGTTTTTGTGTAGTCAATAATGATACTCAAAATCATATCTAGATTCTAAATTTCTTCATCTATAAAGACACACAAACCCATATGATACACTCTTATCAGCTTTATATTACTGAGCAATGTATGTTAGGAAACATTTTTGCTGATCTATCAATGCCATGTACCCGTTACAGAAATAAAACATGCCACTCAACTGCTATCCTCATTTTTTTAGTACACGAGATCCTCTACTCAAGAAAGGTCATGCAGAATATAGAGATATCAGTTATTGTCTGACTTTAAGCTTAAGTTATTGTTGAAAAAAACATCTTAATTTTTGTGTAGTCAATAATGATACTCAAAATCATATCTAGATTCTAAATTTCCTCATCTATAAAGACACACAAACCCATATGATACACTCTTATCAGCTTTATATTACTGAGCAATGTATGTTAGGAAACATTTTTGCCGATCTATCAATGCCATGTACCTATTACAGAAATAAAACATGCCACTCAACTGCTAGCCTCATTTTTTTAGTACAAGAGATCCTCTACTCAAGATAGGTTGTGTTGAATATAGAGATATCAGTCTTCTTCGTTGAGTACTTAATTTAAAACCGGACTTAGGCTCATTGGATCCATCCTTTCTATTCACTCCATAACTGGCTACTGGACTCCATGATAACTACATCTTGCAGGGGACTATGACAAGTAGTTCTAAGGAAGAAAACCATCGGAGAAGGTTAATTAAAATGTAAACAACAGGACAATCTGAGGAAAATAATATAGGAGTTAGTTAATTTTGGAGCACATCCCATGTGAAGTTGAAGAGAAGTGAAGTTAAACTTCTAGGACAAATTGATTAATAATATAGAATCATTACTAGATCAATTACTTAATTAAAAATTTGCAATTGATGTGGTCTATTACCACAAACTGCATAATGCAGTATGACAAAATTGTTAGCTTTCTTATAGGTGGGTATTTTTTGTAGGTTTGTGAGCTGTTTTATCTTCCATTGAAGGGGTTTTGCATACTTTCTGCATATTCTCAACTTTTTTCCTTTCCTGTTCAATGGCATCTTCAAATATGTCCAGAAAACCACCCTAAAACCCCCATGAAAATGTGGTGCTGGTGGAAACTACCCGTGTTGGAGATTATGTAACTTTGAAAGATATTCTTGTTGTATTATTGTTGTACATATGATTTTCTTAATTATGTATCCCCATATCCAGATCCCAACTTTTCAAACCATCCTGCAATCCATATCTGGATATGTATCTGTTCCCATGCAAGAAAGCTTTATATTCATGCATTTTCTTTCAAAGCTTTTCTAGAGCTCACAGAATTAACCTTGCGGGACTGAATCGGCTGTAAATAAGTTGTTTTCATCAGAATATCTCATTAATGACCTGGCTAAGAAATACATAAAATGGCTCTAGAAAACATGATCAATGGCTTTGGAAAGTTCATGATATTGGACTTTCTGAGTATGGATTGTGCCCTTTTGATGTTAGAAACAATTCTAGAGTAGCTTCCTGTAACATAGCTTTATATACTTTTTTATTTTTGTTATAATTTGATTACTTTTTGTTAGTATGCAAATTAGCTAAATACACAATAAAAAATGACAGTAAATACACAGTGAAAAATGGAGAA
Source organism: Pseudotsuga menziesii (assembly GCA_001517045.1). NCBI lineage: Eukaryota > Viridiplantae > Streptophyta > Pinopsida > Pinales > Pinaceae > Pseudotsuga > Pseudotsuga menziesii. The sequence goes on along the minus strand of LPNX010466118.1, from coordinate 618,021 downwards.
ACAAAAGTGTAGATCATGTTGGCCAACGTAGAGTCCATTCCAGCTATGCGAGAAATAGTCCACACATTATGCACTGGAGTCATTGATTCCCCTGTAGCTTTCAATTAATGTTAAGCCTTAGGTATACAACTTGAAGGAAGCCTAAACCTCCACAAGGGAGGTGAGCATGAGAGGGAACATAGGAAAGGAAATGACTGCTAGTAGTTGCATTAGGGCAATAACCGGGGCATGCAAAGGATTTAATGTCATACAGGGGGAGGGCAAGCATTGAACAGGGTGATGCATAGTAGACATTGGTCAGATGGAGGGGCAATGAACCATATCTATAAGGTAAGGTAAAGTAAAGTGCTCTTAGTTTTTGAGTGGTGTTCTTTGTATGTTAATATTGAACAACGAGCAATGGAAATGTCCAAGGTACAATCGAGTACTGTGCTAGTTTTAGTTTTTGATTCATGTGCTTTTTAAGTTACCACCGAACAATGAGTGGAAAAACCTGAGCCATTAATGGGGAACTCAAGGGTAATACAAAAAACCATTGGATAATATAGTGCTAAGAAAGACACTTGGCAAAATTGTATTTGTTGAAGGGACGACCAATTTGGCCACGGTGGCCAAAAACAGACCTCAGAGAAAAATGTCTTCGACGTAAACATGTATACATGATCTATGAATTTAAGTTGTATGTGGTCAGTGTTAATATTTTTTAGGTATAACCCTGATGGCAACATCAAACATAACCCTTATTATTATTTCTGTCTGGCATACCTTGAACAAGAATTATACCCTCCTAGTCCTCCTCATCCACAATTTCCATAACATCATTTATTCCCAATGTATCCCTTATTATTATTCCTGTCTGGCATACCCTAAACAAGAATTATACCCTCCCAGTCCTCCTCATCCACAATTTCCATAACACCATTAATTCCCAGATGCCACAATAGTGTCAATGCCTCTAACAATTGGTTACCAGTTAAATTATCGATTAATATTTACAGTGGCAATATTTTTTCATGGCTCCTTGGAAAATGGATGAATGGGCTCACGATGGAATCAGCTGGTTGCAATCCAAAGAATAAAGAATGGAACACCGATTGCAAGTGAAGATTGCGATGGAGTTTAATGATTTTGACGGTGCTCAATCTCGACCCAACACATTTATATCGACTCAGCCCATTTAACATCTCTACCCTCCCATTGATATATAATTTCTTATTTGGAGTGTTTATGTATAACCAATAGGGATTTTAATCCCCTCCCTCACAACCACATAGGATTTCATCTCTTCTTCTTAAAGTTGTGTTTTCTTTTATTTTTAAAACTAATGAGAAAAAAAGAAAAAGGTAAAAATTTAACAAAATAGATTTAAGAAAATTAGCAAAGAAATCGATTGTTATATGGATGCTTTCACCATAACGTCATGTCTGATCTGTTGTCATGGGCCCTAGTCTATAATGTCATCCCTATGTGGGAAATCTTTAGCTTACAAGCAAGAAAAGGTCATTTCAAGCTTTGTGCGACCAAAAAGTTATTGTATTTACATATTTTACCATTATTAAGGTGAAAGAAGTTTATATATAATAAAGCTAAAGCTTCGCAGTGTTACACGCCCGATCCATTATAAATCCAAATCCTCGCAGTGTTGCGTGCCCGATCCGTTAGTCCCTATAACAGAGCAGGCTCACCTAGTTCGTTCTCAGCATCCAACGATCATATGGATTTGGCCCATTGTCCCCGTAATTTATGTACCCTCGTAGAGTTTGAGGTATGGCTACTCAGATTAGGTCTCCTAGCTGGGTCTTATCCTGGCTAGTCCTAATTAGTCCATCTGTGTGAATCTCTCTCATAAAACATAGCTATAAATTTCAATCTGTAGTAATGCAAAATCCAATCGTGAGATAGCGATCTAAATTTTGGTGGCCTAGCATCAGTAGCACAACCAACATAGGTATATCTTATATAGTATACGAGAAATCAGCATCTAAGATAGAGATAGTAGAGGCATCAACAGAGGTACAGCTCCTAGTTTACTTTGATCCATCCCCAAAAACCAGGCTTTGAACATCCTGGCCCGAGAATCAAGACACCCATGTTGCCAACTGGGTGCCCTCAGAAGTCCTCATGGTCTGTGAGAAGTCCTCATGGGCGGAATAATGTTAAATCCTCTCATGACCGAATTAAATCCTCTCATGGCCAAATTGGGGACAGACCAGACGGACCAAATGGATACTCATAGCCCTGAATCCATAGATTGATTTAGCAGAAGCCCCATTGGGAAATGGGTAGTTGTACATAGATCTATATTTGAAAAATCCTTCATGTTTTGCTTCGCCTCCCTATGAAACTTCATAGGTTTTAATCTATATTTTAATTTGTATAATGTATAAGTAAATAATATGTGCATATATTTAATTATATTAAATCACATAACATATGAACTATATATATTTATTTATATTAAATCTTTTAACATACGAACTATAGTAACATATTTATATTAATTATATGTTATTATTATATTTACATATTTTACCATTATTAAGGTGAAAGAATTTTATATATCATAAGGGTTGTTTATAAAATATTTATGAATTTTATAAATTCGGTTAAGTATTATATTTACATTTATTACAAGTATAGTATGGATGGACTATGGATGTATGGATTTTAACATAATTCCCTAAAATGAAGCATGTTTTGTTGGGAGAAAGAAAATTGGAACAATTTCAATATTATGTTTCCCTTGTGGTTTGAATTTTGTACTTTGGTGGGGTGTTTTAGAATAATCCCACTTGTTATGCATGCTTTAAATGGTAAACATATCCCATATGCTTTAAATGATGATGATGATGAACTAGATGACAATGACAGTGATGATTTTTTTAATGAAGACGATGATGGAAATGATCATCATCATCATCGTCATCTTTGTCATTGTCACCATGATTATCACAATAGTCATCATCATCGACATAATCATCATCCATGTCATCATCATCATCATCATCATTATTGACATTTTCATCAGTTATTCATCATTACCTTTGGCATAAGAAATAGCATCTACCCAAAATATGTGATTAGTGAAAAGGGTCATGGGGGACACACACGATTTATGCATGACAAATAACAAATTATTTTTTAAGATGATCAACATCATCATTCTGATTGTACTCATCATCATTGTCATTATCATCATCACCATTCATTGCATTGCCATCATAATCATCGACAATGTCGTCATTGCCATTATCCTCATCATCATCATCATCATCATCATCATAATAGTCATCATCATAATCATTGTCATCGTTCTCCTCATTATCAACAACATTATCATCATCATCATAACCATCCTCAATATCATAATCATTATCCTCATTTTCATCTTCAACATCTGGATGTAAAACTAGGTGCAAAAGTGGATAAAAACATGGATGCAAAAAAGGATGCAAACATGGATGCGACAATAGTAGGTGCATAATGGGGTGTAGCAAAAATGGATGCAATAGGTGATGCAAAAGTGGATGCAAAAAATGATGCAATCATGGAAGCAAAACATGATGAAAAAAGTGGCGCAAAAGTGGATACAACCGTGGATGTAAAATTGGATACAAAATTGCATGCAAAAGTGGATGCAACAAAAGTAGATGCAAAAGTAGTCGTAACACCCAACGCAAAACCCGATGCAAAAGTGGATGCAAAAAGGGATGCAATAACTGATGTAAAATTGGATGCAAAAAAAGATGCAAACGTGGATGCAAAAGTTGAAGCAAAAGTGGGTGTAAAAGTAAGTGCACAAATGGGTATGAATTGGGACGCGAAAAAAGTGGATGCAAACGTGGATGCAATAGTAGATGCAAAAAAAGATGTAAACATGGACTCAAAATAGGATGTAAACTTTGATGCAAAACATGGACTGAAACAAAACGAGATGCAAAACTAGACTCAAAATAGGATGTAAAATTTGATGCAAAACTTGGCACACGAAAGGATGCAAAAAATGAAGCAGAAGTGGATGCAAAAGTGGATGTAAAAAAGGATACAAAAGTGGATGAAAACAAGGACATAAAAGTTCACGCAAACATGGGCGTAAAATGGGGCGCAACAAGAGTAGATGGACAAACAAGGCGCAAAATTAGGTGCAAAACTAGGCTTAAAACCTGATGCAAAACCTGGCGCATAACTAGGTGCAAAAATCGATGCAAATTACGCCAAAATTTGTGCCAAATTTATAAAAAAGGACGCAAAAAATGCCTAAAATAGCACCAACCCATGAAATTGCGCCATTTTGACCAAAAAATGAAGAAAAATACACTAAAAGATGGTCTAGACGCAAAAAAGGATGCAAAAAGAGATGCTAAATCCAGTTTTTGTTGTAGTGATGGTTTTGATTGCTGGTTCTTTCTCTACCAATAGTGGAGTTATTCTTCTTGCTACCTTTGTTTCGCTGCCTGTGAAACCTTCTTCCCAAAGCCCATGTAGTTTGGTGATTTCTTCAGTTCTCCTTCTCGGCTCTTCGTAGCTCGCTACTGTGTGAGGTTTTGAGAGTTGTTAGGTTCCCCACTATACCGTTTATAGGTGACAGTGCTCGTAAGTCGGTTTGTCGTACTCCCAGTGACAGGTAAAAATCATAAAAACCTTTTTTTCATATACAACAAGTTTTCATATAGATTACTTTCAAGATTTTAGCACATAAAATGTTTTACTGACAGGGGTTTACCCTTGCTGCAGGTGCTCGTTGAAGTGCAGCTTGTACTGGGATAAGAATACAACCCTTACAATAGCCGTGGCTCATGGCTCAAACTCAGGTAAGCCCCATGGTCTGAAAGATGGGTTCTCCCTTATTTACAGTTACGGTGGTCATTGGACTCACCCAGGGTTTGAATACCCTTTATCGTCTTGCCATGAGTTATATTGTGCTTTTACTGTCTTACAGGTTGTTTGGAAGAATGTTTTACATTCAAACCCTTGATAGGGTGGATGCAATTGTATAGTGTAGAGTATTTGTCGAAGCTTGGCTTCGCAGTCGGTTTAGATAGTAAATTTTGCAAAGGTAGCTTCGCTGTGACTTGTTTTGGTTGTTAGGAGCTTATGATGTACTCTGTATAATTTAGGGTTTTTACCCTTTCTACATATTAATAGAGTTGAACTCAGTTGAGTATTTTATAAGGGTTTTTATATATTAAATTTTGAAGGCTGTTACTCACAGCCGTGATGTAAATCTTGTTTATTTAATGAAATTCACAGGTTAGGGTTTGACCTAAAAAACCCTTGTTTGGTTTATATTACTCTTATGTTAATAATTATGTTGTTTCTCTATTTTAGTCTATATGTCCTTAAAGTACTGAGAGTGGATTATTTGACTATTTGAGATGATTACAAAATTGATACGAGAAATGGTCATTATGTCTGCAATAGTAATGTATTAGTTTTAAGGGTTTGAACCCTGACATTTAGATGTATGCTGTTATTAATAGACTCTATTTCTTTTGTAAATGCAATTGCACGTGTTAGTCAATAATGTGGTTATCTTCGTTACATAACAATTTTTAGTCAATAGTTTTAAAAGAAATTAACCTAAGTATAACCTAGGTTACTATAGTACTAAAATGTTAGTATAATTTATGTTCAGAACATAAGCTAGGGTTTACTCCCTTTTTACTTAAATAGGATAATGTTCTTATGTTATTACCTTGTAATTTTTATTACTGTTGTACAATTTTTCTTTAGTTTGTTTTTATAAATTATTAACCTATAGTTGTCACTGTTTAAGAATAATAATAATATTATTTTTATATTTATAATACTATTATTTAAGCATAACATATTTCTTAAGTTTATGTTGGTTCTTGTTTGTATAGTGGTTATGACTGAAAGCAGTCTGTAATATTTGTGTTAGTTTAATTCAATTTGTATCTATAGACTTACTTAGAGCACAAAAATGAAAGAACCTCCTTACTTATCAGTATTCTTTATAACTACATTGTTCTGCAAAAGTATAAAAATAGTTTATAATATTAACTTAAAACCCTAAGTTACTAATGTCCTTAGCTGTTAAAACTAAGATAGGACTATTGTAACCTTTATCATATATATTTTTTTAACTATAGTTTAGGTAGATGCAGGATAATTAGTTGTTACTTAAAAGAAGAAGATAAGTTATCAGTATTATTTTATATCTTTTCTTAACATAAACTATTAACTTTCAACTAATAAAACTAATTCTTCTATTTCCAAGTAAAAGTATAGTTTATGTGAATAAAGACTGTGTAGAAAATAATTGATAAAATTAAACCTACTAATGTCAATCAGTAATATGAGTAATATTATGTATTAACATGCTATTTACACAGTCTATTTCTAATAACATGTCTACAAAACAATTTAATAAACTTTCTAGAAAACAACTATCTACTGATAAATAACATTTCATTACTCTGAAAACATAAATATTCGATTCATTTGTATTCCTATCATACTTCATTTACTTAAACAAACTACCTGTGCTAGAGTGCGATCTAGATTACTCCAGATGGGGAAAAACACAAGTAGGATTTATCTTTCATCACAGTACAGATTCAGTCTAGAATAACTAAGAGTTTTCAACACATCATAACTTAACATCATTTAATAATTGATCATACATAGAGATAAACTATAACGCAGAAATTAAAAGATAATGGAACCTGTTTTTAAAGCTAGACGACAACAGCAATGGGAAGTCGTTCCTCCCTACCAACACCTAGAGAGCACTCAAATAGCGACTTCTCAGAACCCCCAAGCTTGTTATGGTCTGCTTGGCTGGAACCAGGTGGAGCAATCAACAAAGTACCAGTCCTGAGACTCAATACCAACTCTGCATATTTTTTATAGCGTATTTCACCACTCCAGGTGAATCACACTTTGTATGGCCTTCCCCTATCCCGTTGCAGACTCATTAGACCCTATGGACCACTTTTTGTCATTTTATGTCTCCTTGATCATCCCTACAAACATATGAAAAATGGTACACACGACTTTTTAACCTATAATCGCGTACATACGTGGGTTTGACCCATATAACCGTGTACATCGGGATGTGTGCATAATCCAAATCCTTTTGGAGTTTTCCTTGACATGGATCCGACTCATTTGACTCCTGGCCTTCCATATGCCTTGAGATCGCTCGGATTCGACCTTTCATTACCCCTTTGAAAAGATATATAAGGAACCCCTTAGAAAATTGAAGGTATAAGAGAGAATTGAGAGCAAAGAAACTATAGTCCATTGTTGCCGAAACTTATGCTTGAGTCTGCATCCCTTTGTCCCTTGGAGCACTTTTGTGTTCTTCCCAAGCTTGCATTTTTCTTGTGAGCTTTCTATCGAGAGATGGAGGATCGAAGTGGTGGAGGCCCAAGTGGGGGATTCAGTTTCTCCGGTTCGCAGACGTGCCGTCAGAGGTTGTATCTATCTTGTAATCTCTTATTTATATTAATAGAAATATCTTTTCCTGTCCAATAATTTGTGTTTGAATGAATATTTTATCCATGGGAATATGTCAAATGATTTTACATTATTGATTATATATGCTAGAATAGATCTAACACCATGATATATAGTATGCTTGTATTGTTTACTTGTTGTTGAGGAAGTAATCTATCAATTCAAGCTGAAGATTGGAAAGCTCAACAGGGATCTACTTCAACCGTCTGGAATAAGGTACGAGGTCTGATCCTTTAGTGTTAGACATTTAATTTCTATTGCATATTGGAAAATATTGATTTTTGGATTCAAGCTGTCTGTTGTGGTACCCCAAGCCATAGGAATTTCTCTCCGTAACAGAATTGGCGACTCCGCTGGGGAGTTCCTAGTAGTTGTCCTTTGGGGGTTGTTTTCTCGACATTCAATGTATTTGAATTGCTCTTTCTCTCTTATTTTTGTGTCGAGTCTGGGGGCATGTATGCCTGGTAGATTCTGATTGGTGTGAAGTGTGTCTCAGCCTGCCTGTTTGCCTTGATTTTATGCACCTTTTCTTCCTGTACACGGGTTTTTGATTTACAGTCGCATATACATGCGGTTTCCTCTGTGATTTCCACGTATACATGCGGGTTTACTGCGAACAGTCGCGTATACCCTTGCTTTTGCATTTTTGTGGAAGATAATTGGTTGTTGGGTGAATTCTGATAGTTGCTAAGTCTCCTTTGGCACTGCCTGAGTCTGTTTATATTAACACCCAAAAAGTGTTCACTACCTCATCTACCCCACTACATGGCTCATTTGTCCATTTTGCTACCATATTTCCCTTAAAAACCCCTTTTTCCTCCAAAAATATCCAAAATTCCTCTAAAATAGCAAAAATCCCACTAAAAAGCCTCCAAAAGGACATAAAACCATCAAAAAAGCCTAAAAAGGGAAGAAAAAATATAAAATAATGAGGAAAAGGAGGAAAAAACCCTATACAGCTGCCCTAAACCATATGGTTTCCAAAACCATGGGCCAGCACTCCACCACTGAAAAACTATAAATAGGTGATGGAGACCCCTTATTTGACATCCACAATCATAAGCACCCTTACTCTGCCAAAGTATCTCTTGAAACCCTAGCTCACCCTTGAGCTACTTTCACCTTGAGAGCCCCTTTTGGCCCATTTCCACCATTGGAGAAAGAGAAGGAGCAAGTTGGAGCTTGGAGCAACCCTCTTGGATCACTGCAAAGGGCTTCACCAACCTTCACATTAGAGGTAACATTAATACAAAAGCCATTCTTTACATCTTGTTTTTCTGTTTCATGCACATGTTTAGAGTAATTTATATTTCTGTTTTAGCATTTTAATTTACACTTACTGAACTGCTACTAAGGAGTCCCTTCTCCTTAGTAGGTGCTCATTCGCACAAGCTAAGGGTAAAACCCTAGCCACAGTTTAGACCTCTGTTTCTGACCAGAAACATTTTTTTTAGCATAAATTTTTTTTTAGGAAAGTTCTTGTCATGGCATTTTCGATTTTTTGTTTGAGATTAGTGCATTAGAGTTCTTTTACCTTAGTGCTTTGCTTGAGTGTTGTTTGGGTGTGCTTGCAGAGTCTAGGGGTCATGGAATCATTATTTTGCTTTTTGCATCTCTTTTATTTTCAAAAAATCCAAAAACATTTGCTTATCATCATGCATTGCATTTTGCACTTTGCATTGTACTTGCACTAGATCTATATTTGCATTGGAATACTAGTTAGGACTTCATATAGGAAAATTTGCATTCATCATTTGAAGAAGAATTGTGCATTTCACGTAGTAGCATACCTTGTTTTCATGGACACAATGCATTTGCATTGATTGTTAGGTGTGGATTTTACTTCTTGTTGTATCATAACACCACTAGTTGCACGACCATATCCTATTTTTGAGTAATAAAGCCAACTAAAATCAATGCTAAAGTAAAATGAATTACACTCTTTTCTTTTCTAGGGTGCACCAACAAGCTTAGGTTTTGGGATCTTGGAATAGTTCATTGTAAGTCAATTCTCCAAGATCACTAAACAACAACATCTAGGTGTCTGTCTAGGTGAGTGTGTGAAATCCTTGGTATAACCATTGTTCTCAGGATCCTCCTCTCAAATGGGAGTTAAGCACGAGGTAGTGTGAGCGGTTATTGATTGGGATGACCCCTAGTCATAACTGAGTAGCACCGGAGATATTTCCAGGATTGTATTCATATCTAGGGGCTCTTTCGAGAGTTTCGGGCTTTGCTACCCTGCCCATACAATTAATCCCACCTACGACTGTCTACCTAAGCATTGATTATATTGAGGTGACCTTAGTGGCCTTACCTAGGATATTGAGGGGGTACTTGTAGAGGTTATTTTGCGGGTGTCCCGTCCAAGTTGGGGTCGGATAGCATAGTCGCTTTATGTGTTGAAGCTGAGGGCCACAATAATTGGTTACGTACCTCTGCTTGTTGTGTATGGGAGTCTCAAGCCTCTCCTAGGCGAGACATACCTGCTTCATTCGGGAGCTCACTTATCTAGCTCTTGTTTTCTTGCATTTGGCTTTAGATTTTATTAGTGATTGCTCTGTGCATGATAGTTGGCCTAGGGTTTACGTAAATAGAGAATCTTTGCTATTTTTTGAGTCATTGTGGATTCGAGTGCGGTTCCTCACCGTTCTCGTTGTTTAGCAGGACTTTCGCCTTCTACTTCTCCTCCTCCTTTGGGAGAGAGACCTAGACAGTCCAGGGGGACTATTTCACACATTGATTCACACACCATGGGGGACCATTCAGAGGATATTCCTGAACCACCTCCTCCCATTCGTGTAGACGATGGGGAATTTACTCCTACTTACGATCCTTCACCTGACTTAGCTGAGTTCGGTCCTGTGATTTCGGAGATAGGAACCTTGCATGATAGACCTGCTCACTCTAGGGCGGATTCCCCATTGACGTGTTACTGGTATGGAATGCCGAAAGATGCTGAGACTCGTTTTGAACCCGCCACTACTAGCTATGGTAGTTATGGTATGGCTGGTTTTCCTATGCATGATTTGACATTTCATGTCGAATCTGACCTTGAGCCTAGCACTATGCCTGGGGGCAATCCCATTCCTTACTTTGCGGAGAGGTTTGGGAGCACTAGTCACATTGCATCTTCTGTCCTAGTGGTGGAAGCTACATCATATATCCCTCCTAGGTCTAGGGTTAGCGATCCGATTAGGATACCAGATCTGAGATGAGTGACGATAGGTGGTAGTACACATATTATTACTCAGATTCCTTCGTCCTCGGTTCCTAGTTCTTCAAAAGTACATCCTCCACCTTATTCACGTGGTCCTTCGAGCCGGTATATGGCTACGAGTCAGGTCCGTACTGTGGTTACTAGGCCGATTGTGTCTCAAGTTCACATACTGCTCGCTGCTTCAGGAGGCTATGTTCACACTTCTAGAGGTCATCTTGCTACTTCCGGGGCGTATATCCCTACTTCCGGTATGTATATCCCTACTTCCGAAGCTTATCTTCCTACCTACGGAGTGTCCCATGGGGCATCGCATGCGATGACCTATGGACCTTATTATGGGACGCAGTATGGACAGGTTTCTTCACCTTATGGAGGCAGGTATCAACAACTTGCTTACTCTCCTAATTATGGCTTCGTATCTCCTACTAGTCAAGGTCCACCATACTATGGTACTTCCACGCCACCCTATACGGGTCACACAGGAGGAGGACACTATGGCCAAGGCCATGGTGGTAATCAACCCTATATGAACTAGGGAGTGGTCCATCGACCTCATCATCCTAGGCTCCCTTTCCTCGTGACACTTAACCTTCCTGACTTATCGAGACTTACGAACGATCCTGTGGCTCATGACCTGGCTTGGCCGGCTGTCCCTACCAAACTTCCTTTGGACATACCTAAGTTCAAAGGCAAACTGGGAGAGGATCCGAGTGAACACGTTACTATGTTTCACCTATGGTGCTCTTCGAATTCATTACGTCAGGACTCGGTCCGTTTGAGACTATTTCAACGCACCCTCACAGGGCCTGCTGTAAAATGGTATATAGAGTTACCTAAGGGAGCTTTTGCTTTGTTCAACGATCTTGCGATGACTTTTCTTAATCACTTCCAGCTACTAGTGCGCTATGACGTTGGTACTGAACTCTTGTCGACATTTCGGCAAGATAAAGCCACCCATATTTCTGATCATATTCAAGAGTGGTGTAGATGGAAGAGATTAATTAAAGCCTTTATATCGCTAGAGTTCCTCCTCAAGTGGTTCCTCAAGTCGTTATTTCCATATATAGCGAAGGATGTTTTCACATCCGGAGTGCAAAATGAGGAACAAGCGATTTTTAGGGTGCAGGAACTGGACTTGATCTATGCTCAGTCCGGTTTGTTGTATGAGATTATTCCCAACGTTCCTCTTTCTAGTTTCGATCCCAAAGTCAAACCTGGACCACATGCTGATGGCATTGTGGGTTGTGCAAGTGCGAAACCTGTGGATTCGGTTGCAAAACAAGTTAGTCAATTGGCACTCAACCAATCTGCTTCGGGACAAGCTACAGCTTCGTCTCAACCCGCCCAAATGGCGAATGTACTTTCGGTGCAATCGTCGGACCAGAAGGGTAACCAGCAGCCCGGACAAAATAGAAAAAAGGGTAAAAATAATAATTGAAAGGGTGGGAATAAGAATGAGAATGCTAACAATAATGACAAGAACGGTAGAAATGTTGGGGGGGACAAGCAAGTGAAATGTAAGGTTAAGTTCCCTTGCAAGTTATGTAAGGATGATCACCTTACTTACTTGTTCCCTTCTATTGAGGAAGCTTCGAGATTCTTAGCACAAGGCCCAGCTGTGCTAATGAACCCTTTACTGCATAACCAGAATATGAACTCAAAGTCCCATGACCAGTCTAGTGATGATGATCCACCGGAGGGTAGTGGTTGTGGGTGCGTTAACATGGTCCGTGCTGCCAAGGTTGTGACTCATGTAAAAGATTATAGTTCGTCACAACCCAGCCCCTGCAAATAGCCTGATCCACCAGGAACTCCTTTGCGTATTGAGAAACCTGCAGATAAACCTGAGGCTGCACCTCGCATTCCTAAGGGAGTCCTTAAGCATTCAGGGCATAATCCAAATGCCCGAGCCACCCAGAATTATTCAGTTGTCGAGGATTTGGGCCATACTCCTTGTGCGATGTCTGCATTGGAAGTGCTTCAGAGTTGTCCTTCGCAAAGGAAGGCTTTGCTTTCTGCTCTTGGTGTGAATGGTGATGATTCTTCCTCAGTGATCAAATTTGAAACCACAAGACATCAGCCTCGCTTTCCCTACTATGTGTCTCTTTTGGTGCAAGTAGAATGTCTTGGTATGACCGTCAAGCGCACTGTGATTGACGAGGGCACTGCTGCTTCTATGATGTCTTTGTCCTGTTGGAAGGGTCTGGGTTCTCCTGAGCTATCTAAATCAGCGACTATGTTAACTGCGTTTGATGGGAGATATTTTAGGCCGCACGGCATCCTTCCTTCCCTTAAGGTCTATTTGGGGGGGAAGACCATTGCGATAGATGTTGAGGTGGTTGATGCGCCCCTTGACTATAATCTCTTGCTGGGTAGGAACTGGATGTATAGTATGCAAGCCATTTCTTCTTCCTTGTTCCGCGTTGTATGCTTTCCACATAACGGGAAGATTGTAACGATTGATCAAATGACATTCAAGAATTCGCTTGTTACCGCATCTTTAGGAACTTCGATCCCGATCGTTGAGCACTCTCAGCCGTCAACTAGGAGTGTGGGTGTAGGCATGTATGCATCCCTCATGGGAAGCTTTAGTTGTCCTGCACCGATCCTCATGATAGGATCTTGTTCCAATGAGGCTTCGACATCTACGACCTCGATATCTTTTCACACGACTCATATGGAAGACCCTTGGATTCTTCCTACACCGAGTACTTCGAGTGAGCCTGTCGAGATGAGCGTGTCGTTGCCTGCAGCTATGATAGCTTATCAAGCTAATCTCAAGAGTGTTGCAGAGCCTTGTTCTTCCTCTTCACGGACGGAGGAGGAAGACCCCTATGTGCTGTTGGCATGGGCAGTACAGTCTTCTCATGCCCACAACTACATTGATACGGTTTTCCCTTTAGATGAAACGATTATCGAGGCTATGTCGGGAGTTGAGCCACCATGGGAGGAACTTCATTGTAGATCGTACTTTCTTCCAGCGCTTGACCATTTGGAGCATGAGGATTTTAGGGAGATTCTTCGTCAGAGAGTTGGTAGTCCTGTGGTTCCATTAAGCTCTCCTGGTCCGATGGCTGATGGAAACATGGTGAACATATCTTCCACGATTCCTATCAACATCTCTCGCAATCCTGGCACCATGAAAAATGTCTATATTGGGGCAAAATGTTCCCATGCTGAGATTCTGGAATATACCGAGCTAGTCAAGGAATTCCGTGATATTTTTGCTTGGTCTTATGACGAAATTCCAGGTATTGACCCTCGGATTGTCAAACATGAGATTAATACTTACCCCAACGCTAAGCCTGTTCGACAACGTTTACGCGTCGTGAATCCTAGGAAAGCACCAGTCATTAAGGCAGAGATAGAGAAGCTGTTGAAAGCCGGTTTCATCTATCCCGTTCCCTTGACGGAGTGGGTTTCAAACCCCATTCTGGTGGATAAGAAGCAGGGAGCGATCCGAATATGCACTGATTTATACGATTTGAATTGTACCTATCCTAAGGATAAATTCCCCACACCATCTATAGATCATATTTTGAATGAGTGTGCGGGTAGCGAGGTGTTCTCCTTTATGGATGGCTTTTTCGGGTATAATCAGATATAGATTAAACCTGAGGACCAACACAAGACTACATTTATTTGTCCTTGGGGAACGTTTGCATATCGGAAAATGCCTTTCAGCCTTAAAAATTCTGGAGCTACATTTCAGCGAGCGATGACCTTGATTTTCCACGATCTCAAGTCTATTATCGAAGTATTTTTGGATGACCTCACTGCTCATTCTTGTATGAGAATGCGTCATCCCTATCACTTGAGATTGGTATTCGAAATATGTCGGCACTATTCAGTTAGATTAAACCCTCATAAGTGCTTCTTTTGCGTGAAGTCAGGTCGTTTGTTAGGATTCATCATTTCGAAGGAGGGTATAAGAGTCGACCCTTTGAAGGTTGAGGCAATACTTCAATTGTCTCCCCTGAAGAACATTCATCATCTTCAGTGTTTGCAAGGCATGGCAAACTTCTTACAAAGATTTGTTGTCAACTTTTCTAATTTGACTAGAGGCTTCATGCGTCTCTTGAAGAAGGATACTCCCTTTGAATGGGATGAGTGAGCCCAGGAGTCCTTCGATGCACTTTAGCGAGCCATAGCATCGGCCCCGGTGATTAGTCCTCCGGATTATAGCCGTGATTTTCTATTATATGTGGCTGCGTCTTTAGAGACGATTGGTATGGTTTTGGTTCAAGAGGATGAGGAGCTCCAAGAGCATGTCATATATTATCTAAGCCGAAACCTTATTGACGCAGAGATTCGTTATTCTCATGTTGAGAAGCTTGCTTTAGCTACCGTACATGTGGTTCAGCGTTTGAGACATTATATTCTCCTTTGCCAGACCTTGGTTGTGGCCCATGTCAATCTGTTTCAGTTTTTCCTCACACAAAGGATGATTGGGGGAAAGTAGAATAAATGGATTGTCATTCTGCAAGAATTCGATCTCGAATTTGTTTTGGCAAATTCAAAGAAGTCTTTAATTTTTGCAGAGCTTATATCGGATTCCCCAAGCGAGGCCGAGGAGTTGGTTTGTGAGGATACGTTTTTCGATGAACATATCTTCTTAATCTCAACGTTAGACCCATGGTATGGGGATATCATCGTATATCTACAAACACAGAAGACCCCTACTCACCTCTCGCGAGATGAACGACGATGATTACGTCACGTCTCTAAGAACTACCTTATAGTGGACAATACTTTGTACCGCCGTGGGGTAGATTCCATTTTATGACGTTGTTTAAATCATGAGGAGGCTGAGGTTGTGCTGAATGATTTCCACGGAGGGGCGTGTGGTGGTCATTTATCTAGGCTTTCTACAGGTCAAAAGATTTTGAGAGCGGGTTATTTCTGGTCGTCGATCTTTAAAGATTGTGTTGATGCGGTCAAGAGGTGCCACCCTTGCCAGGTGTTCACATGTAATATGTGCTCAAAACATACCCCGTTACATCCCATTATCACCGCCAGTCCCTTCACTAAGTGGGGGCTTGATTTTATGGATTGCAACCCAGCTTCGGCTGGGGGGGCACCATCACATTATAGTGGCTGTTGATTATTTCACGAAATGGGCTGAGGCTATGCCTACAATAAAATCTAATGTTGGGCTTAGGGCAGACCCGGGTTCTTATAATTTTATCTTCGCACCAACAAAAAGACCCACAGTGTTGGCCCTTTCGGCAACAACCTGCGAACAGGTTGCAGTCTCACCCGAAACAGCTATGGGGTGCCGTAGAATCAGGTTTCTACAAGCAAAAGAGGGATATTACTGTACCTTTATCCTTAACAAATAATAATCATGCAACACAGAGCTTCGAAATTCACTTAAATAGCTTCGTAGTTTAGATAAAAGACAGTTTCTTGCTTAACCCTTAACTGGGAATTCACAGCGAAGTTAATACTTAGAAGTTATCATACTTTGTCATTCATCTACTTATCAATGCATAAAAAACATAACAAAAACAGCATAAAAGAACCACCACAACACAAGATATACGTGGTTCACCCCCAGTGTAGGGGCTACGTCCACAGAACTGTGTTTATATTCAACTCTTTACAAACATACAGTTCTGATCTGGGCACTCAACTGCAGATCTTCTCAGTCACCCAAAGCTGCGCACTCAGCTGCAGAATCTTTCTTACAAAACCCTTTGCGCACTCAGCTGCAGAGGTCATCCACACACTCAACTGGGACTTGACATTTCTTCTTAAACCCTAAAAACCCTCTGCGCACTCAGCTGCAGAGGTCGTCCACACACAGAGCTGGGACTTAACCTTAAAACCCTAAAATAGGTCTTAGTCTCTTCGCATCAAATTATCATCATCATAAAACCTTGAAA
The DNA here is from genome assembly GCA_001517045.1 of Pseudotsuga menziesii. Taxonomy (NCBI): domain Eukaryota; kingdom Viridiplantae; phylum Streptophyta; class Pinopsida; order Pinales; family Pinaceae; genus Pseudotsuga; species Pseudotsuga menziesii. The sequence continues at coordinate 601,428 of LPNX010466118.1, read as the reverse complement.
AGCCTAACCCGAATCCTTTACATAAGTGCCTATTTATACAAGTGCACTATTACAATACCATGGGCTTAAGCCATGGGTACCCGCAAACCATGGGACATTTACAAAAAGAGGGGCTTTGACCCAACCCTGACACCCCTAAGACTATTTTGGGTCGCAGCTCCACTTACAAGCTTCACACCAAAACCGTGGAGTTGCCAAAATTAAGGACTTACAAGGTCCGAGCCCCAACAAGCCCCTAAGACCCACCAGTGTCCCATCCCGGGACACTCTACTGCTTGTCTGGTGGGAGAATCTTGTTGGCGAAGATAGTAAACTGCTTGTTGAGGCCGCGCATGATATCGTCGGCTTCTTGCTCCTTCTCCACTATCTCCTTTTGCACTCTGTCGAGCTCTGTATCCGTCTACATCTCTGTAAGCATCATCTTTAATCCTCCTGCCGTCGCATTTTAAGCTTCGACATACCTTTCTTCTGCAGCATACTAACTTCAGCTTCACCATAATAAGGACCTTCAACACAATATTGACCTTCGACACTTCGTAAATTTTTAAGCGCTCTGAGAACAGCTTCATTATAGTCTAGTACCCAATTTCAACTGTTCTTGGTACTTAGACTCTCCGTCTTGCTATTACTTTTGATCAGGGGGTACAGGATTGTCCCTATACTTCTGTAATCTACTTCCATTCACCATGGAGGACAAAATTTCTCCATTCAATTTAGCCAACTAAACTGCACCACCATTAGTAAATTTATGGACTATGTATGGTCCTTTCCAATGTGTCTTGAACTTACCTGGGAACTTCATGAATTTACTGTCATACAAGAGCACAAGATCACCATTCTGAAACTGCTTCTTCTTAATGTGTCTATCATGCCAGGCTTTTTCTCTAGCTTTCTGTACTTGCTGCTGGAACCCGGCAATGAATCTGTCTTCTTCTAGTTCCAGTATCTTCGCCAGTCTTTCATTCAGGATTGTTGGATCATCCATCTTTGTGAAGGCAGATATTCTGAGGCTAGGAACAATGTACTCCATAGGCATAACTGCTTCCTGTCCATATACCAGCCTAAAAGGTGTGTGGCCTATCAACTTCTTGCAAGTGGTTCTATAAGCCCATAATACTGCTGGAATTCTGAGATCCCAATCATTTCTGTTAACATTGCAAACCTTCGTCAGAGCGTGCTCAAGAATCTTGTTAAAGGCTTCGACAGTTCCATTTGCTTGAGGATGGTAGGCAGTACTCTTCTGATAGTATACTTGAAACTCTTCGGTCAATTCTTCAATAGTATTATTCAGAAAATGTGATCCTTGATCACTCATAAGAATTCTAGGACATCCAAACCTTGACAAGATATTATCAAAGATGAACTTCGCAGCTGTAGCAGCGCTACAGTTCTTGACTGGTTGAGCTTCGTCCCAGCGAGTAAGGTAATTAGTTGTTGTAATGATGTATCTTGCTCCAAATTTCTTTGCAGGGGGATTGATTGGTCCAACAAAATCAATAGCCCATTTTTCAAATGCTTGTAAAGTTACCTGTGGAAACAGAGGCATCTCATCCCTCCTGGATGGTTTGCCTGTCCTCTGACAGATATCACAGTTGTGGCAATACTCTCTTGCATCCTTATGAATCGTAGGCCACCACAATCCAGCTGTCATAATCTTTTGAGTTGTAGCTTTTCCTGCATAATGACCTCCTGCTGCTCCAGAATGTGCCTCAGCCAAAATAAATGGCTTTTCATGCTCCAGGACACATCTGCACAGTATTTCATCTAGTCCCATCTTATATAGCTTCCCTGCTATCAAGGTAAAGTCAGCTGCTCTAACCGCTAGCTGCTTCTTTTGTTGTGTTTTCATCTCAGAGGGTGCAAGCCCTGTAGACAAGTACTGAACAATATCCTAAAAATAGTCATCAACCATCTGGATGGCAAACAACTAGGCATTAGGAAGACCTTCATCTAAACTAGTGGGCTCTTCTCCTGACTCGAGCCTCGACAAGTGGTCAGGCCCAGGTTAAGTCTTCCTGGCTTAACTATGATCTCAAAGTCATACTCCTAAAACAAAATCAGGCATCTGCATATTCTTCCACCTAACACAGGCTTGTTAACCAAATACTTCAAAGCAGAATGGTTAGTGAACATCTTAAAATGAGATCCTAACAAATAATGTCAAAATTTCTGCAAAGCATAAACCATAGCTAGACCTTCTCATTCTGTCGTAGTATAATTCTTCTCTGCTGTGGACAATTTTCTACTTGCAAAAGCAATAGGGTGATCAATATTACCTTCACCTGACTGAGCCAATACTACACCTAAAGCAATGGAAGATGCATCGACATGAATATGAAACTCCTTATTCCAGTCAGGGAATACTAAGATAGTGGCAGTTACCATATTTTCCTTCAAAATCTCCAAGCTTTCCTGACATTCAGGTGTCCATTCGAACTTAATATCTTTCTTCAATTTCTTTTCCATGGGGGCTGTAATCTGAGCACATCCTTTAATGAATTTCCTGTAATATCCAGTATGACCAAGCGTAGTGCAAAGTTGCTTAACATACTTCGGAGGTGGCAAGTTCACAATAATGGCTATCTTCGCAGGATCCACCATCAATCCTTGCTTGCATACAATGTGACCTAGCAGAATTCCAAAAGGTGCACAAAAGATACACTTCTTTAGGTTCAATGAAATCTGATGCTGTCTACACTTGTCCAGCATAAGTCTTAAACTGGCTATATGATCTTTCAGTAAACAAAATATAGTCCAATCATCAAAGTAAACTTTAAGAATAAATTCCTTAAATGTAGATATGACTACTCTGGAAAACATAGCAGGTGCATTCTTCAACCCAAAGGGCATAACAGTATACTAAAAAGATCCCATTTCTGTAGCGAATGTTGTTTTATGTCGATCCTTTGGAGCAATTCTGATCTGATGGTAACCTAAAAATCCATCAGTGAAGGAATACACTTCTTGACCTCCGACATTGTCCAAAACTTCATCTGTAAAGAGAGTAGGGAAAGGATCATGTAAACAGGCATCATTCAGTTTCCTCAGGTCAACACAGATTCTGATTTCTCCCTTGGTCTTCTTTTCTTGTACCACCATAGGGCTGACCCATTCAGACTCTTTGACAGGTTCAATGATTCCTGCAGTGAGCATCTTATCTAGCTCCACCCTGACTTTTTCTTTATACTTAGGGTTCAGCCTATAAGGACGTTGCTTCACAGGATTCACATCAAATTTCAAAGGAATTTTTATCATTCCTATATCACCAAGGATACCTTTCATTTCTGAGAACTTCGTTGGAAATAAGTCCTGATACTCATGGAGAATTTCAGTCATTTTTCTTACCATTTGTTCATCCCAATAATCTCCAATGGTACCGTACTTAAGCATTTCTTCTAATCCAATGTTTACTTTCCTTGTCTTCAAGGGATGAGTTACTTTAGGTGCTTTGACTGTTGGTCCATGTACTTCGCAGTGTCCTTCTAACTCGAGAATATTAATGTTGCGCGGGTCATCATCTTCATCAATTGTGAGGTTATAGCATTCTATTGCATTAGCTTCTTGTTCCTTCCAATCAGGTTGGTACTCTGCTATTTCTTTATCATTAAACACCTTAGTATGGATCAGCCTAACAGCTACATCCAAAGTAAGGAAAACCTCATTAATAGAAAATGTGAGCACAAAACTATCAACAAGACTATCCCAACTTACAGTGCCATGGCGAAGCTCCACCTCCGCATACCAGTTCTTTGCTACAGGTTCCAGAGTGTGTATAAACCTATGTACCCATTCTTCACAAGGTACATGCTTCCATGCTTCATAACACTTCTCCAAATGTTCCTGAGGGCTAGTCTTACTATTAAATATGCTTCACATGTCCTGAGGTTGATCCATGAATCTCAAGCAAAGAAGCTTTTGACAAGCACTCCAACTATGAATATACTTTTTATGACCATTCCACCATCTGGCAGCTGTGGCTCTAAATACTGAATCTAGAATCTCCATTTTTTGTGACTCTGGTACTTGCTCTGAGAATTGTACAATAAAATCTTCTAGGTCTGTCAAGCCATTAAAAGTAGGTAAGACTCTTGTCTGTGAGCCAAGCCATCTGAGAGACTTGGTAATTCTTGCACATCGATATCCATGTAGCTCCTAAAGTCTATTCTGCCAATTCTCTAGGCCTTCGTCTGAATCAGTCATGCAATAACTGTCACACTGCCAATCCATTATTCCTTCAGCAGTAGGATTAAAATAGTATTCTTCTTTAGCTATGATGTTGTAGATATGATCCAAAACATCCTGATCTTCATCTTTGACTGGCTTTGTGTACCTTTCTCCTTGAGAAGGGTCCAAGGGTACTATGACTCTCAAGCCTTTTCCTTCAAAAGTCATCTGTCTGTTCTTAAGGTTGATTACTGCAGAATTGTCTATTGCCCATTCAATTCCTAGCAAGGCTGGATAGGGGTTGCTATCATCAATTATTTCAATGACTTCAAAATCTGATAAGGTACTGACTCCATCAATGTCCATTGGGACACTAGGGAATCTTCCCAAGGGCACAATCTTCTGCTGATTGGCTAATCTCAACTGTATAGGGGACCATTCAAGCTTAGGTTTTCCCATTTGTTCCCATGTCTTCTTAGTTAGGACATTCACTTATGATCCTAGATCTAAAATGATATCAGTCATGTCATAATCTCCTATCTGAGCATGCAATCTCATTTCTCTTCTAGTCCTTCTAACTCTATTAACAGTTTTTCCTCTATCAGAGCTTCGCTGAGGTTTGGAAGATGTGATAACTTTCTGTAACTCATTCAAAGCATTCTGATTTCTTAATAGCTTCATACAACTCTGTAAAAATGATGATAGTGTACTTACTTGATCCGACGAAGCTTCTTGAGACTGTAACTACTGTTGATGCTGTTGCGCAGGTGCTACTGATGTTCTCGGATCAGCAAAGTCTTTTTTAGCTTCCATAAATGTTCATTTTTCTCTTCCAACATCAAATGCTGGGATTTTCTCTAGGGTCTTGCGGACCCAAGCCTCGTCAGGCTATTTCTCCTTATTATGCACCTGCATCGTATCTCCACTCCTTGTAACAACGTTAACAACTGGGACAAGTCTTTTCTCTACAGCAATCATCTGAACATTCTGAGTAGGAGGGCCATTTCTTTCTTGTATCTTGGCTATCAACTGTGGGCATTGCTCAATGACATGATCTACTGCTCTGCAATATCGACATGTCATAGTTGGGTTCTGACAATCTCTAGCTACATGTCCTGCCTGATTACAGTTATAGCAAATAACCTAGCTGCGACCTCTTCCAGGCATACCACCATGACCACGACCTCTGAAATTACCTTGACCACAGTAACCATATCCATCATTGCCTTGTGCATCATTTTGTACCCTATAAGCATCATAGGTTTGCTCGCTCATGAGGTCAAAGCTGCGACATTCATCTTCGTTGTGTCCAACTGACTTACAGAACTTGAAATAGGGATTCTTAGGTACTTTAACATATCTCTGCAGCAGATAGCAGTCTTCAGGTCGATGCTGGCCAGTTGTTCTACATATCTCACAATATAGAACATTAGGGTTAAATGGGTTTTGCGCACCAGTATTCAGGTAATTTCTTAATGCAGGACACTGTTCTTTGTCGTGACCTTCTGTCTTACATCGTGTACACCAAACCTCTTCTCGAAGATATTTCCCTTTTTTCATGTCGCGCAGCTCCAAAGCCATTTCTACTAATTGTGCTTGTATTTGGGCTATGCTAGAATTGTCTCCGATGGGAGCTGTTTCAAGTTTCATAGCAGTTTCCAAAGCTTCTTGCTGATCAGTAACCTTTTGTTGCATCAATGGAGTCCTGATATGAGGTAATAGTGCTGCAATGAACCATTCTTTATGCTGCACTGGTCCAATAGTGAAATTAACTTGATCCAACAGAACCTTGAACCTCTGATCAAAGTCCCAAACTGATTCACCTCACTTCTGCTGAATTTCTTTCAGTTCAGTTATACATTATGACTCTGATTTAGGCTTCTTGAATTCTTTGATCATTGTTGTTTTAATATCAGCCAAGACATGGTTCTGAGTACTGGAAAACTTCATAAACCAAGTCAAAGCTCGGTCTCTGAAAGAAGTGACCAGCTGCGCTCTTCTGATATTTTGATCCATAATATTCTTAGCAGTCCAAACAGCTTCGCATAAGAACCAAAACTGCTCTAGATCCTCTAATCCAGTTCCTTTAAAGACTGGGAGCTTGATATCATCATTCATATGGGCCATAGTGGATCGAGGGGGGGGAGGAGGGGGAGGAGGAGGAGGGGGAAGACTAGTAATAGGAGGGGGGGAACTTACTGGGGTAGACTGACCTGCGACAGGACTACTCGGGCTAGGGTTGCTTTCAGACTATGACAAGTTCTCAAGGATAACAGATCTTCGCTGCGGAGTTATAGGAGGGTTTCTAACAAAAGGGGTTTCTTCATATTCATATTCTTCTGGACTTGATGGGGTATAAGCAGTATTCTGGCCTAGGGTATAGGATCCAAGATTTCTCTTGTATCTTTTACCGCTTCGCAGTAAACCACTTTGCTCATCTAAGTCACTTTCGCTTCCAAACATAGGTTAGTAGCAATAAATCTAGCAATATGATTCTATAAGAAATATGCCTTTCTCAGCTAAGAGCATTTTAATTTTCAAACTAAAGGAATTTAGGTACTTACCCCTTGGTCCTTTGAAAAACTGTCATTCAGCTTCGCTGAAAGAAGTATGTGTGTCGATGGTGAACTCCATCACAAATGCTTCAAGGGTTCGCATTGTCCAAAAATCAACAGCTCATGATATCGTGTTGTTCACCCTTTTCAATATATTAATTATTTCTGGGGTCCAGTCAGGAAACTGATCTTCCTTGAAGTTTGTCTTTCTTTCTATCAACCTGGATAACCACTGATGCAATTCTATGTGGATACTACCAAAGAAAATTTCATAAATATTAGTAAAAACGTACCTTTGCAAGAAGTCGTCTGAGCTATGATGAGGATCCTTATTTTCTTGTTCAGCAAATTTTAGATAGGTAGCTTCAACCCAGTCATTGATTTCTTTTACTGAGGGCCTCCAAAACATAGCCCTCCAGGTACAACGTAGATCCCTCTTAAAGCAGATACTGTTCAACCGGCAACGAAACCAATTTGTTGGGCTTAGGGCAGACCCGGGTTCTTATACTTTTATCTTCGCACCAACAAAAAGACCCACAGTGTTGGCCCTTTCGGCAACAACCTGCAAACAGGTTGTAGTCTCACCCGAAATAGCTATGGGGTGCCACAAAATCAGGTTTCTACAGGAAAAAGAGGGATATTACTGTACCTTCAGCCTTAACAAATAATAATCATGCAACACAAAGCTTCGACATTCACTTAAATAGCTTCGCAGTTTAGATAAAAGACAGTTTCTTGCTTAACCCTTAACTGGGAATTCACAGCGAAATTAATACTTAGAAGTTATCTTACTTTGTCATTCATCTACTTATCAATGCATAAAAAAACATAACAGAAACAGCATAAAAGAACCACCACAACACAAGATATACGTGGTTCACCCCCAGTGTAGGGGCTACGTCCATAGAACTGTGTTTATATTCAACTCTTTACAAATACACAGTTCTGATCTACGCACTTAGCTACAGATCTTCTCAGTCACCCAAATCTGCGCACTCAGCTGCAGAATCTTTCTTACAAAACCCTCTGCGCACTCAGCTACAGAGGTCATCCATGCACTCAACTGGGACTTGACCTTTCTTCTTAAACCCTAAAAACCCTCTGCGAACTCAGCTGCAGAGGTCGTCCATGCACACAGCTGGGACTTAACCTTAAAACCCTAAAATAGGTCTTAGTCTCTTTGCATCAAATTATCATCATCATAAAACCTTGAAAATCCTAACCTGACTCCTTTACATAAGTTCATATTTATACAAGTGCGCTATTACAATACCATGGGCTTAAACCATGGGTACCCGCAAACCATGGGAAATTTACAAAAAGAGGGGCTTTGACCCAACCCCGACACCCCTAAGACTATTTTGGGTCGCAACTCCGCTTACAAGCTTCGCACCAAAACCGTGGAGTTGCCAAAATTAAGGACTTACAAGGTCCGAGCCCCAACATCCAACGGTGAGACAGCCGCTCACTTTGTATTCAACCAAATCATTACTCGGTTCAGGATTTCGAAAGAGCTTGTCACTAACCATGGCTCGCACTTTCAGAACCGTATGATGGAAGAGTTGGCATCCAAATTAGGGTATAAGCAAGAGCACTCCTCTTCTTACTACCCCCAAGTGAATGGATAGGTTGAGGTAGTGAATAAATCACTCAAATCCATTCTCCAATGAACCATCTCACAAAGCAAGACGAATTGGCACATTATGTTATATCCTGCTTTGTGGGCATATCGAACCGCGGTTAAGACTTCCACTGGTTTTTCTCCATATCATCTTGTACATGGAGTGGAGTCGATATTTTCGGTTCAATGCGAGATTCCTTCATTGAAGCTAGTTGTGGAACTCTTACCAGACACTTCACCTTTGGAGGAGCATTTGGTTCACCTTGAGCAACTTGATGAGCAGCGTCGGGATGCCTTGGTGGCTCTAGAGGTTAATAAATATCACGTTAAGGTGCAGTATGATAATTCTGTTTATCCAAGAGTGTTTAGTGAAGGAGACTTGGTCCTTTTGTGGGATCAATCGAAAGAACCCTTGGGGGCAGGAAAATTTAATCCTATGTGGCGTGGTCCTTACGTGGTCAAGCGTGTGCTAGAGAAGGGTGCGTATGAGTTAGTCGATTACAAAGGCACAACTTTGGCAGAGCCTAGAAATGGGCTCTATCTCAAAAAATACTATGCATGCTCTTTAGCCAAGGCTGCTTGTTGTATATTATTGTACAGCTTTGCATAGTTAGGTCTTTTTCTTATCATGATTGGGTTTGTGATTAGTTTCTGTTTCTTTTGGCAGATGTCAATGGAATCTTCCACCTACATAGGATTCGCGGATGGTGCAAGCCGTCATACTCAACACTCAACCTCTGTTGCTTGGGTGATTTATACTCCTATGGGTCAGGTACTGTCTTCAGGAGGTGTATGTCTATGGCCATCTTCCAACAATGTTGCTGAATATAGCGCCGTTATTGAGCTTCTACAGGATGCCATTCTACATGGCATTCTATCTCTTGAGGTACGTCTTGATTCGGAGTTAGTAGTGTCACAGCTCAATGGTTTGTACCATGTTAGAGATCCAACGTTATTGAGAAGATTCTTACATGTGAGATTGTTAGAACGGCAATTTGACAATATAACATATATACACATTCCAAGAAATAAAAATCAAGTTGCTGACTCATATGCTAACTACGTGTTATATTGGCATTTGTTTCATTCATAATAAATTAATCATAAACACATTTTTACACATGTAAATAAATAAATCGATCACCATAAAACTTTTTTTATATACATCAAAAATGTGGTAATACATAGTGTCATGATACAAAAGTGGGGCTTTTAAAGCCACCATCATATAATACACAGTCGTACAAAACATATACACTCCCAGGTGTCTAATCCTGTGGAGGAGGAGGAGGGTTGTGATCATGGAACGTCACTACAGCTCTAGCTAGCTGTCGAAATAAACGCACCCATGCGCATGGTACACCCACCACCTGTCGCTGCATGGCCTCAGGCAAGTCCTCGACTTGCGCCATGGGAACTCTATGAGTCATTCTCACAAAGTTGGTATGAATGTTCTGGAGCGTTCGCTCCGCATCCACACCCATGATGTCATCTCCTTTTCCCCTCCGTCTATGACGAGGGAAGCCCTCTGGCCACCGTGGTCCCACATCTGCACATAAATGGTAGATGTCACTATGTGTTGTCACACAAAAACATGTCTTTTTGATTCCACATAATCAATAAAATACAAAAAAATTAAATAACTCAAAAAATTTTAAAAGAGTGAGGGTCGAGATTCGTTACCTATATCACCATATGCCGATCCTGGTGGCAATGGCATGTCCAGATCCACTCAGAAATCTATCCCTGCATAGGGGTAGTCATCAATGGCAACAATATGTCATCACCACCATGGAAAGAAGTCAGCTGGATATGGGTTGGCCACCCTACCACCCCCTAGTCTGCGCATAGCATCTGCCCAACGCCATTGGGCCAGATCTCAAACTCCATGGAGAGGAATGTCCACTCTAGGGCTCAATCCTAGAACACGCTCGAAGAAAAACGTGCTCAGAATACTGCTGAACCCGAAGTTCCATACCCTGCCTGCCTTACACTCACTGAGCTGGTGTTTCATATTGCTCAGTAGTGTATTACTCTATTCATATATGGTGGGTCTCATGCACTCCACTGCATAGAACATCAGAGGCCGAGAGGCCTAGTGGAGTGATGCTAAGCCTGTTATCCTGCCTAGCGTCAGTAATATGGCCTTTAGGCCCAGCACCTATATAGCATTGGTAGGGACTTGACTCCCCACCTTCTCAGTATCTGGGTAGCAGTACACAGCTATGTACTCGTCGATAGTCAGGCCACCTCCTTGCCCACCTTGGGAACGAAGGTTCACCACCTCCCCTTGTCTAGAAAGACCTGTGATAAAGTATATTTCCTCCACCTCTATGGTGAGGGACATCCCATCAATATGAAAGGACTCCGAGTCTAGATCCCAATAGTCTACCAGCATCTGTAGCAGTCTTGGTTTGGCCCTCAAACCACCAAGCCACCAAAACATGTAGAGTTTGTAGGCACGAAGAGCTTGTTGAGCCATTAAGTTGGCCCTTACTGCTTCCTCTACTTCACCATGCTTGTGCTCTCTCCACTCTAGCACCATATTGCAAAAGAAATTGGAAAATTATCCATTAGTTTCTTGTAAAATCACACGCGCGGCCTCATACGCGACTGTTTTGAAAACAGCCGTGTATGTACGCGGGTTTGAGGCCCTTTTCCACGTATAGCTAGCCCTATACACGGAAAAAACCTTGATATCCGCGTGGGCCGTAGCGCACACTTTAGGATGGCTTAAAAACTTCATTTAACCATGAAAATTCACAAAAAAATTATATCAAAATGCAAGAGGAGAGCATGAGTAAATACCTGGAACGGTTGTGAATTCCGCCGGCTGGATCTCCTGGAATTTGCAGTTGAAAATCAGAGCTCAAATGGGTAAAAGTTTCAAATGATTTATATTTTTTACTATTTATAGAAAAAATTTCAAATATTTGAAAATTTTTACCCCCTTTCCTATAGTTTCGACATTTTCTAACCATTTTGGACCGTTTTTTACATAATTTATGATGTAGAAGACCTTTTTCAGTGCCGTTTCAGCCATTGGATTGACCCGTTCATACCGATCTCAGGTATCATGTCTAAACTGGCATATAGGTTAGGTTTCACCACCATTTATATTTTGCATGACCTTATGACCATATCACCATGACCTTAGGTACAAAGCCACTCTATTATGTCACAGAACCTTCTTGCTGCTTTAGAAGTGGCATGATATGAGTGGTAGAACTTCACCTTACATCGGTACCCTAGTTAGCTCCTTATTTTTATTTGGTGCCCATGCCGACATTTTCTCCTTTAGGGTGTGGGAGTCCGTTGTATAGTACTGCCATGAAATTTCGCAAGAGCATCATACTCCTCTTGATCTTATGCTGGCCTATTTCCCTCAAGACTCCCTTATGTCAAGTTGTGAATGCATTATCATGAGCTTTGCCTGCCTTATTGAGCTTTATGTCGGCTCCCCTGACATTGCGTTTCAGCCATATAGCCCGAGCTTGTCTCATGTCTAGCCATGCAGAGCCATTTTTTATATCCTTCGCAGCTTGATTTCCCTTTTACAGGGAGGGGATTTTCCCCCGAGTGTTGATATCCTACACATGTATCCTTGCATTGAGCGTAGATATGTTCCACTGCTTGGAACTAGTTTGTTTGCCCTTATGACACTTGTCTCCTCCTAGTTTGTAACTATAAAGCTAGTTTATTCTTTTTTCAAGCTTTTCAAATAACTAAAAAAATCCAAAAAAATCCAAAAACCAAAAAGCCGGACAAGGAAAGATGTTATCTTTGGCAGTTGTCGAGTCGTGTCGCCTTTGAACAGAGCACTGTATATCACATCCATTGGTTGGGTTATAGTTTGACTTTAGGAGCTGTACTCATTTATCTAAGTTTATCTCCACCGACTGGTTAAGCTTCCAATCCCTATGGAGCCTCTGTCGATGCCTCCTGTGTCGCAGAGATGTCCTAGTTTGTATATCGAGTCTATGCTGCCTTCATTCAGTCACCATACGCCATTATGCTCTTGTTAGAAGGAAGTCGAAACCTGAGTCAGCCATTCCTCAGTTATCTTGACTTTGCATGTCGGCCATTCCCGATACAGTTACTGGTTTGTGCACCTTATGATCGAGTCCTTCCACATTATACAGCTTTGCTGAGTACCTCGTGTTGGATGGGGGATGCCTTAATGCCCTCCTTCCAATGGATTTCATCCCATCGACTTTAGATCATTTATTCTGGGATTGGAATCTAGAGTCATTTTGAGTGCCTTGAGACTTGCAGTCATCAGTGGCAAGTTCTCTCGCCATCGACAGTTTCTTGGGAATACATCAATGTCCCCTGATCGATGGATCCTCTCAAGTGTTCGACCTCAACACATTTATTCACACTTGTTAGTTTGCACTCTAGTACCTTGATTCCCATTTTCATTATCGATGGGTGATCTCGCGTCTGTTAATGGTATACATTAATGACCGGTAATCAGACGATGGACTACTATGTTCGACCTTGACACCTCTATTCGCATAGTAGGACATGTACTCGTAGTGGTTTTTGTAGAAGACTTTATAGATTGGTGGCATCTCTTATATGCTACCTCCTTGATCGTTCCAGTGTTCATGAGATTTCATCTCTCATGACTTGATTCCAGTCTGTGTCAGACATTTCCAGCCCCTATGGAGATCTTGATCTATTGTATATCTTCAGCTATTTTGGAGATCATGGTCCTTTGTATATCTTCATCATGGAGATTCTGATCTATGTATATTGTACGTGGCGATGACCACATATGTGATATCATGTATTATGCCTATTCATGGCCATTGTACTCTTATGTATCCAGGACTGCTATATGTACTTGCAGTTATATGCAGAGTTGTATTATTGTACTATGCTGATTGGGTGGCTGGTCTTCTATTTGGGATCCTTCATCGCTCCACTTCTGGGATGGACTTATAATGTATTTCAGCCATCGTATGACCTCTCTGACCTCACACATTAGGGGGCATATGTTATAGCGGATTTCACCACTCCAGGTGAATCACACTTTGTATGGCCTTCCCCTGTCCCGCTGCAGACTCATTAGACCCTATGGACCACTTTTTTTCCTTTGATATTTCCTTGATCATCCCTACAAACATATGAAAAATGGTACACGTGACTTTTTAACCTATAAGCACGTACATACACAGGTTTGACCCATATAACCGTGTACATCAGGATGTGTGCATAATCCAAATCCTTTTGGAGTTTTCCTTGACATGGATCCAACTCATTTGACTCCTGGCCTTCCATATGCCTTGAGATCGCTCGGATTCGACCTTTCATTACCCCTTTGAAAAGCTATATAAGGAACCCCTTGGTACATTGAAGGCATACGGGAGAATTGAGAGCAAAGAAACTATAGTCCATTGTTGCCGGAACTTATGCTTGAGTCTGCATCCCTTTGTCCCTTGGAGCACTTTTGTGTTCTTCCCAAGCTTGCCTTTTGCTTGTGAGCTTGCTATCAAGAGATGGAGGATTGAAGTGGTGGAGGCCCAAGTGGGGGATTCAGTTTCTCCGGTTCGCAGACGTGCCGTCAGAGATTGTATCTATCTTGTAATCTCTGATTTATATTAATAGAAATATATTTTCCTGTCCAATAATGTGTGTTTGAATGAATATTTTATCCATGGGAATATGTCAAATGCTTTTACATTGTTGATTATATATGCTAGAATAGATCTAACACCATGATATATAGTATGCTTGTATTGTTTACTTGTTGTTGAGGAAGTAATCTATCAATTCAAGCTAAAGATTGGAAAGCTCAACGGGGATCTACTTCAACCGTCCGAAATAAGGTATGGGGTCTGATCCTTTAGTGTTAGACATTTAATTTCTATTGCATATTGGAAAAGATTGATTTCTGGAGTCAAGCTGTCTGTTGTGGTACCCCAAGACATAGGAACAATATTGCAGTAAGATCTTTCAGCTACAAAGATGTACTAGATCATCATTTTGCAGTTTACCCCTCAAACACCTTCCTTCCAATTTCCTTTTCCCAATGAATTCCTTGAAGTGCATTCACCTGACTGATTCTTCTCCTAGAATGAGCAGCCTTAGCTCTCTACATTGGGCATTTTTAATAAGATTGCTTAGGTCTTTTTGGGTTAATTGTCATTAATTGAGCCACCCGCTCTGATCCCACTTTCTTGGGGGATCATGACCCCAAATGTAGGGAAGTTGCCACCTGCAACATAGGAAGTGTTTGAGGATGCTGCCACTTGTCTTTTTGCTCTCCGCCTAGTTCCTTCCACCAACTTGACCAGTAACACTCTTTTTAACAGTTCTCCCAGGCTATTGTCTCCACTTTTATTTATTTAAAATTAAATATTCAAAATTACATTCCACATTCTTGACTCTACTGAGTCATCAGTTTCCACTTAGCATTAAATTTAACATAATGTCTGGGAATAAAATTAAAATAAGATAACCTCATTTTACAAAATTGGGGCATGTGACAATGCCAAAGCTTGCTTGCTTCATTAGCATGAATCAGAGGAGCAGAGGGGTTTGAGTAGGGTAGAAAATAGGAAACCTGTATACCTTCAAAGTGTGATCGACAACACCTTTTGCTATGACTTTACCATTCAAAATCTCAGTGATTTCAACATCATCAGGGGAGAAGATGACCTTCTTTGGAGACCCAGTATGAGTCATATGATACACTGACAAGAGATTTGAGGCAAGACCTGGAACATACAACACATTATTGAACTTACCATGGTCAAGATCAATCCTTCCCTTCCCCAAACTGTCAGTGAGAGTGTCATCTCCCATAACTATTGGTGGACCTTTCGACATGTCAAGAGAGGAGAATTTCTCTTTTGTCAAAACCATATTTCTAGAAGCTCCAGAGTCTATGATGAAGTTAGGTGAGCTTGATGTGCCAGCAACCAAGGCATCTACTCTCTCTCTGTCCTCTAAATTTGATCCTCCTTCCCTCTTCTTTGAGAAATCATGAAGGGAGATGTTATTCTTCTCCAGGAGTTGGGTCAACATGTTAATTTGCTTCTTCATACAGGAGCTCTTAGGATGGTAGCCCTTACTACAGTATGCACACTTGCTCATTTCTCCTTTGTTCTTCTTCTTCTGGGAGTTCTTATTGGAACCTTGGGGCTCCTCTTGAGACTTGTTCTTGTCTCTCTTTTGCTCAGGTGGATTTTAGATTTTTTCTTGCTTTTTGAATCCACCCTTAAATCTCCAGCAACCAAAGCTTGGTCTTTGGAAGGTTTGATGGTGCCCATCATCACTAACTTATCTTGCTCCTATGTGAGGGATTCCATGAACTCTACAAGCTTAGGCATATTCCAGGCTCAAGCTGTCAACTTGGTGGCATGGAAGGATGAAAAAAACACTGAATAATTAGGACGAATCTTAGAGATTATGGCCAAGACTAGTTTCTCTTCCTTCTTTTCGATCCCACATTGTTTCAATTGCAAAACAAGGGCCTTAAACTTGGAAAACTAGAGTTGCAATGATTCGAAGCTACTGGGACTGAAGGAGATCAGCTCATTCTTGATTTGATGTCCTCTCATATCATCTGTCTTTCCAAAAAGATCTTCTATATTCTCCCACACTTCATTAGGTGATGTCAATCCATCAAGATGGAAGAGGAGGCCTCTTGAAATGCTCAAACACAAAAGACCATAGGACTCATCCCTCCTGTTCTGCCATTTAATTTTATCTGTAGCTGCATTGGGATCTACCTTAGTTTCCATAGTCACCCTGTAGAGACCTTTCACTCTCAACAATATCTCCATCCCATATTTCCATTCAAAAAAATTGAATGGAGTCAAGATGATCTTCTGAGATTGGTCCATAGCTCAGAAATTGTTCCCTCCAGTCAGCAGAATGCGCTCCCAGTCAATGATGTCGAACTTGAAATAAACATTTGAAAGGAGATAAATCAATCTACAAAGGCTCTGATACCATGTGGAAATTGAACCCAAGAGATAAAACAATTACACTCACAAAGATGCTAATCAAACATGCAAAATTAACACCAAAGGAGACTGAAATTGGAGCATGACACTAATCTGTCTTGAGTAAGTGTACAATAGCCAACCTTATGAAGTAACAGGCTGATGTAATATATAATTACATGATAGAATCAAATGCATAAAGGTTCCATTCAAAATAGTCAAAAAGCAGGCTTACCAAAATTAGTCAAATCCCCCATAGGTGCATAAAGCAATTTCCAAATCTAGGTAGATGCTCACGAATTGGATAAGTCAAGTGGGAAATCTAAAGAGGGATGGAAAGACAAATCATACATGATTTTATTTGGAGAAAAGGAGAGAGGATGATATGGGCAAAAAACAAGGCAACTACACCTAGTCTAGCTTTTCCTTTTGCCTTAATTCAAAAATAAAACAAGGCAACTTTTCAGAAAAAGCAGATATGCGCTTTATAGAATCTGAAATAAATTAGACATGCTAAATTGGGTTTCTAGGATGTTTCCCAAGCACTCCATGACTTAGTTTTAGCATGTGTTGACTTCTAGGACATGTAGAAGGCAACTAGCATAGAAGGGAATCTAGGAAATTAGGTAATAAGACAAAAATAATTAAATTAATGTCTAATGTAGGTAACTATGGGTTGATTATTCTAACATTAAGAATGCTCCTGCAATCTTTTCCAGAATAGTAGTTGTTTCTTTTAAAATTTTCATTCACAAATTTATTGAAATCTACTTCAATGACTATATGGTATTTCGGCACGTAAAAGACCATATTGCGAGCCTTAGAATGATGTTGGAACACTGTCGTTGGTATTAAATTTCTTTAAACTTGAATAAATGTATCTTTTGCACCTCGTTTGGATTTCTGTTGGGCTATGTGGTCTATCCTGGTGGAATTTTGGTCGAATCAACTAAAATTTCCATCATTCTTGGCTTACCACCACCTACTACAGTCAAGAATTTGAGAGCAACACTGGGACACACTAGATACTATAGAAAATTTATTAATGTTGGTTGTGGAGCCTAATATTCCAAATCCAGAGATATTATTCGGTTGTGATTGTAACCCAGGAGTACTATACACTCGTTCCCCCTGCCTTGGGGTTCGGGGAGCAATGGCGGAAGAAGGAAAGTTTAGGGTCGAGAAATTTAACGGCCAAAACTATCAGTTATGGAAGATGCAAATGGAGGACTATCTGTACCAGAAGGATTTGTACCTACCATTGGGTGGAAAATCAAAACAGTCGATGGCTATGAAGGATGAAAAATGGGAGGTTCTTGACAAAAAGGCACTAGGAACAATACAGATGTGACTGGATTCATCGATGGCCTTCAATATTTTGAAAGAAAAAACAATAGGGGGTGTGATGAGCGCATTGAGTAAGCTCTATGAAAAACCCTTGGCTTCTAACAAGGTATTTTTAATGAAGCATTTATTTAATATGAAGATGTCGGAAGGTGGATTTGTTGCTGACCATTTTAATGAGTTTAATACACTTACCAGTCAGTTAAGTTCTATAAAAGTGAACTTTGATGATGAGGTTAGGGCTCTTCTAATCTTGTGCTCATTGCCAAAAAGCTAGAATAGCTTGGTCATGGCTGTAAGTAACTTTGTCCCTAGTTCAAACACTCTTAAGTTTGATGATGTTGTTGGTGTTATTCTAAGTGAGGAAATGCGAAGAAAAAGCACAGGTGAGACATCAGGTAATGCATTGACCATGGAGAGCAGAGGGAGACAAAACGAGAGAGGAAGGAGCCTAGGAAATTAAGGCAAGTATAAAAAGGGAAGATCCAAGTCTAGATTCAGAAAAATAGAGTGCTGGAACTATGGTAAGAAAGGACATCTGAAGAAAGATTACAGAGCTCCAAAAAAAAATGGAGACAGACAGCAAGAGACTACTCAGGAAGCGAATGTAGCAGGTGATGTGTTACAAGATCCTTTGATTCTTGCATTAGATAATACTAGTGATTACTGGGTAGTAGATTCAGGGGCTTCATGTCGTGTTACACCCTATAGGAAATTCTTTCATGATTATGTTCAAGGTGATTTTGGGCATGTGCTATTGGGGGATGATGAACCATGTAAAATTGTTGGAAAGGGTAAGGTATGGATTAAGTTAAATAATGGAAGTGAATGGCTACTAAAGGATGTAAGGCACATTCCTGCTATGAAAATAAATCTGATCTCAACAAAGCAGTTGGGAGATAGCGGTTGTTTGTTTATGTTTGGAGAAATGTGGTGGAATATCACTAAATGATCAATGGTAATTGCAAAAGGAGATAGGATAGGTACGTTATATTTATGTCCTCATAATACTGATTATTCTATCTCTATAGCTTCCACAGAAACAAGTGCGGCGTTGTGGCATCATAGGCTTGGCCACATGAGTGAGAAGGGGATGCAGATTCTCCACTTAAGGAAACTACTTGCTGATCTGAAGTACGTAAGTTTGGAATTTTGTGAGAACTATGTTTATGGAAAACAGAATAGAGTTAGATTTCTCAGGGTTGGGAAACAAAAGAAGAGTGAAAAGTTAGATCTTGTCCATACAGATGTATGGGGACCAGCTCGGGTACAATCTCTTGGTGGATCTTGTTATTATGTTACTTTTATTGATGATGCAACTAGAATAACTTGGGTTTATTGCATTAGACAGAAATCTGATGTGTTTGATACTTTTAAGAAGTGGAAATCTTTGGTTGAGAATGAGACAGGAAAAAGGTTGAAATGTCTCAGATCTGATAATGGAGGTGAGTACTGCAGCAAGGAGTTTTACAGTTACTGTTCACACAATGGGATTTGTAGAGAGAAGACAGTCCCTGGAACACCCCAAGAAAATGGTGTGTCAGAAAGGATGAACAAAACAATCATGGAGCATGCAAGGTGTATGAGATTGCATGCAGGGTTGCCCTTATAGTTTTGGGTTGATGCTATAAACATTGTTGTTTATTTAATAAACAGAGGGCCTTCAAGCACATTGGATGGTGGCATTCCAGAGGAGGCATGGACAGGTAAATAGGTAAAATACTCATTTCTGAGAACTTTTGGTTGTGAATCATTTATCCATATTGATAAAGATGATAGAACAAAGCTTGAGGCTAAATCCAAGAAATGTACCTTTATTGGATACGGGGCTGATGATTTTGGTTATCGCTTATGGGATCTTAAAAATCGCAAAATCATTAGGAGTAGAGATGTAGTATTCAATGAAAAGGTCATGTACAAAGATTAGTTGCGGGGAAAGAAAGAAGAAAAGGAAAACACAGAGTACACAGTGCTTGATGAAATAAAATAAAAAATGAAGTTTCAAAAGCACTAGAAAATCAAGAGCAGCAGCAGGTACCTGCAACTCCTACAATTGTAAGAAAGTCTACTAGGTTAAGTAGACCCCTTGAATTATTTTCTCCTTCAATGTATTATTTATTGATGACTGATTCCAGTGAACCAGAATGTTTTGAAGAAGCAATGCATGTAGAAACTAGAAAGAAGTGGGAGCAAGGCATGGATGAGGAGATGGACTCGTTGGTAAGAAACCAGACTTGGGATCTGGTTAAGTTTCCTGCAAAAAAAAAGGGCATTGCAGAATAAATGGGTTTATAGGTTGAAGGAAGAGGATGGAGGAAAGAAGCGGTACAAGGCTAGACTTGTTGTAAAGGGGTTTGCACAAAAGAAAGGTATAGAATTTGATGAAATATTTTCTTCTGTTGTTAAATTGACTTCAATTAGAACTATTTTAAGTCTAGTGGCGATAGAAGATTTGCATCTTGAACAGTTAGTTGTAAAAACGGCCTTTCTCCATGGGGATTTGGAGGAAGAGATTTATATGCAGCAGCCACAAGGGTATGAGGTCAAAGGGAAGGAGAATTTGGTTTGTAGGTTGAAGAAGATCTTGTATGGCCTTAAGCAAGCTCCAAGGCAGTGGTATTTAAAATTTGATAAGATTATGACAGAACAAGGTTATGATAGATGTCATTCTAACCACTGTGTTTATTTCAAGAAGCTAGATAATGGAAGATATATTATCTTGTTATTGTATGTGGACGACATGCTTGTTGTAGGGTCTAACATGTAGGATATAAATGTGCTCAAAAGAAAATTAGCTAAATCATTTGCGATGAAGGATTTGGGTGTTGCAAAGCAAATCCTTGGTATGAGAATAACAAGAGACAGGAAAAATCACAAATCGATGTTGTCTCAAGGTGAGTACATAGAAAAGGCATTGTAGAGGTTTAGAATGCAGAATGCAAAACTAGTTAGTACACCTTTGGCCAGCCATTTCAAACTAAGCAAGGATACGTGTCCAGAGACATAGGAAGAGATAGATTACATGTCCAAGATTTCCTATTCATCAAAGATTGGGAGCTTGATGTATGCTATGGTGTGCATAAGACCAGATATTGCACATGCAATGGGATTTGTGAGAAGGTATATGAATAATCGAGGTAAAGAGCATTGGAAAGCAGTATAGTGGATTCTCAGGTATTTGAGAGGTACCACTTCTCATGCATTATGTTTTGAAGGTTCATACACTGTTCTACAGGGTTATGTTGATGCAGATATGGCTGGTGATAAAGACAGCAGGAGGAGCACCACAGGGTATGTGTTTACTATAGGTGGAACAATAGTAAGTTGGATTTCAAAACTACAACAGGTTGTTTCACTTTCAACAATGGAAGTAGAGTATGTTGCTGCTACAGAGGCTAGTAAGGAGATGATTTGGCTGTAGAGGTTCATGGAAGAACTGGGTAAGAAGCAGGAGAATAGTAGGCAGTATACTGACAGCCAGAGTGCCATTCATATTGCAAAGAACTCAGCCTTTCATTTGAGGACTAAACATATACAACTCAAGTACCACTTCATAAGTTTTGTTCTAGATGAAGAACTGTTAAAACTGGAAAAGATTCACACTAGCCAGAATCCTGCAGACATGTTGACAAAGGGAGTAACCAGAGAGAAACTAAGTTCCTGCTCAATTTCTATTGTCCTTTAAGCATGAAGGTGAAAATAATAAATTTTCCAAATCCAACGTCCATAGCATAGTCCAACAAGTGCAGTAATAGTGGAGTTGATGTGATCAGTCTCCAAGTGGGAGATTGTTGGTTGTGGAGCCTAATCTTCCAGATCTAGAGATATTATTCAGTTGTGATTGTAACCCAGGAGTATTGTACACTCGTTCCCCCTGCCTTGGGGTTTGGGGTTCAAGGGCAGCGCCCCTGAGAAAACGAGGGTTCGGGGGTGGAGCCATTGTTTTTGGGATGTGTGTTGGCCAACAGTATTGCGGACCCATGGTATTGGATTAACCCTAGAATTTTCCCATTGTATTTCCCCTATAAAAGAAAGCATTGTAAAATGACTGAGCATGGTATTGTATTGTATTGGAAGAGAGACTGTGAGAGTGTGAAGAGGAAGTGCAGCGGTTTTGCTGCAGGGTGTATCCCTTCATCTTTTTGAACTGTAATAAAAGGAGTTGCAATTTCTTTGTGGACGTATCCCATCGTTTGGGTGAACCACATTATATATGTGTCTCTTTGTAATGTTGTAATGTGTTTTGCATCTTGTTTGTTGCTTTAACTGTATATATGTTATTGCTCTGCGGTCCTGTTTTCTAACAATTAAGGGATATGCAAAGGTGACTACTCCGATGGAAAAATTGTTGAAAAAAGATTCCAAGTTCTGTTGGATGGAGAGCTGCCAAGAGAGTCTGGACACATTGAAGAATAAGATGGATATATCACCTGTACTTGTATATCCAAACTGGAAAAAGGAATTTCATGTTCATGTCGACAAGTCATCTATCGCGCTTGGCGTGGTACTGACACAACTAGGAGAAGGTTCAATTGACCATAATCCTATTGCCTTTGCTAGCAGGAAATTGTCAACTGCAGAAAATATAGTATACAATGATAGAAAGAGAAGGGTTAGCGATGGTATACGCTCTACATAAGTTCAGACATTACTTATTGGTAGGGCATTTCAATATGTACACAGACCATTCTGCATTGAAATACCTAGTCAATAAGTCGGTGTTGGAGGGGAAGATATGGTGGTGGCTTCTCCTCTTTCAAGAACTCAATTTTGAATTAATTGTTAAACTCATTCAATTAAACTTGGGACCACATGATCTTTTGAGGATCGAAATCGGACCTAGTAATATGGAGGATAATCTCCCTCATGCACAATTGTTTGCAATAACCATGTTTGATGACTAGTACAGATATATCATACATGTTTTTAGTACAGTTTATGCCCTAGCTAAATTCACCACTAAGTAGAAGAAGTAGTTGGTTGTGCGAGCTATGGATTTCAAGTTGATCATTGGACAATTGTATAAGATGGGTCTCGATGAGATTCTTTTTCATTGGGTATTAGAAATGAGCGACCATTAATATTAAATGAAGCACATCCTGGTGTTGCAGGAGGCCATTACGTTGGAAAATATACGGTGCAAAAGGTTTCACAAGTAGGATTGTGGTGGCCCACCATGCATGTAGATTCCCGATATTATTCTTGCAGATATGATATTTGTCAAAGAACAAGAAACCATCGCAACAAGATGAAATTCCATTAGTACCTTAGGTAACATTACAAGCATTTGATAAATGGGTTGTTGACATTTTGGTCCCTATTAGTCCAACAGGGAAGCATACAGGTGTATGCTATATTATTACTATGACTGATTACCTAACTAGATGGGTTGAAGCAACGCGAGCAAAGGATTCTACTATTGCGACTGCTACAAAGTTTGTGTTTTAAAATGTTGTGATAAGATTCGGTTGCCCAAAGATTTTAATATGTGATCAAGGTATGCACTTTTCCAACTAGTTAATTGAAGAACTAATGGAAGAGTTTCAGATTCAACATAGAAAAGGAACACCATATCACCCTAAAGTGAATGGTTTTGTTGAGGCCTTTAACAAAATCCTGGAAAATGCATTGACAAATATTTGTAATGTTCAAAGAGATGAGTGGGATCATAAAATTTCCACAATATTATGGGCATATCGCATGACTTGTAAGAAATTGACAGGCCACACTCCATTTCACTTGGTGTATGGGAAGGAAGTTGTGATGTCGATGGAGTACATTATACCGAGTCTAAAATTTGTTCCAATCACAGAAATAACAGATGTTGATGTTGTCGAGGAGAGATTGTTACAACTTGTGCATATGGAGAATAACTTTTTGTCACAAGGTATCACCAAAACGTTGAGAAAGAAAAGAAGAAGGTATGGCATGATCGACACATTAAGAACAAGAAATTTTAGGTTGGAGGACTTGTTCTTATGTATGGCAACAAATTTTTCAAGCACATGGGAAAGCTAAAAACACATTGGGTAGGACAGTATATCATTGAGGAAACTACTAATGGAGGAGGTTTTAAATTGCAAATGCTAGATGGAACATTAGTCAGAGGACTAATAAACAAAAGTCGATTGAAAATTGTATCATGATAGTAGTGACTTGGTCACATAAAAAAAAGAGAGGCTTTTCCTTGTAGACTGTTAGCCTTCTGCACAAATAGAACAACATAAAAGAAGGAAAATAGAAACACTTTGATCCTTTTATGAATTCGTTGGTCATAGAATTCCAGTCTGCCACAGTAAGAAGAAAACTTGTGTAGACTAGGTGTTTGGCGTAGATAAAAAATTCAGGGCGAAGACACTTTTTCTGTCGTAAGAAAAGGAAATTTGTCGAAGGAGGAATAAAGGTCATTGGGATTTCAACGTTGTCACAAGGAATATTGGTATTGCAAAAATGATAGCTAGATGACACTAATTTCAAAATCCTGAGAGAATTTGGCGATGTACTTTTAAGTTACTTCTTTCATGATTGTAATGATGTCACATTGGAGAGTAGCGGGTTACATGGTCATTTTTGTATGATTATTCAGACAGGTGATCCATGTGATGGATTGTGTTTTCATTGTTCCACTTGATGTTTGCATGTGGGAAGGTCTGATATATCGAACGAGTAGGTATTACCTGCATTCACCCTTCACTTTCAATTCATTATGATGCGCTTGAATGAGGAACTCCTCTCTGCAACTCCTATGGCTGAAGTAAGTTAGTTAGTTATAGAGGTATGGCTATTATGAATCCTAGTGATACTACACTTGCAAGCTCCACCATTGAAGCTATGTTACCTACATTGATCATGGAAGATGTTGTCGGATATGTTCCACCACATGCACAGATGGGATCGGAAACTGGGCAAGTTCCAGTCATCCCTGAGATAAGGATATGAACCAACCTATTGGGTTTGACAATGAATAAGTGTTATGGATCTTGCAAGTGTAAATTTGTCTCAGCACTATTGATGAAGGATGAAGAAGCTACGACTGAAATTTAGTTACCAGATGACATTCCACCTAAACCACTGGATAGATTTGTAGAACAATTCACCATAATGCACAGTATCCACTGGTATAACCCATTGATCTGAACCAAATTTTGGATAACGACAAACAAAGATAAAGGCCACCATAATCGCCATCATGTATACAAGAATGTCAAAATATTATTAGCGATGGTGTTTAAATGAAGAAGATGAGATGGTTGATTTCCATGCAAAAAAGGAAGACGCCGATGAGATGATAGATTTCATCATTAAAGAAATAGAGAAGATGATCAGATGACGAACTTCATTGCAGATGAAGAAGAATTTGATTAACATGTTCTTCCTGTGAGAGGGAAGACTCCAAAGAAAATAATGCTCAGGAAAGCACTTGGGATTTCGTCTTCATCTTTCAAATTTGGTGATGTTAATGAACTTATCCATCTCATTCGTCCTACTGCTCTGAAACATGAACTTTACACAATAAAATAAAGAAGGAAAGCAGTGGTAAAGGCTATGAAGATAATTAAAGAAGTAGAGTCATCATGTTCCAAGTTTGTCGAACAAGTGTCTCAAACTTGGGAAGCATTGATGAACGATTCCAAACTCAAAAAATTCGTAGAGTTGCACACAGCTTAGATAGAAGTAACTCAACTGAAGAATGAGATGAAAAAGTTACCCTTAGCAAAGAATATGGCTAAGGAAGTAGAAATGAAGAAGCTCCAACAACAAGTGATGGTGATGCACATGCAACAAAAACAAAGGGAAGATAAATTCAAAGAGATGCAAGCCAAAGTAGAGCGAATTATAGGCATTATCCAACCTATACATCAGAGGGTACAATGAGAAGTGGAAGAAGCAAGGCTCATATTGTTTGAACACCTTAGTTTTGATTTTGTGGAAAACTTGCAGAAAGCAGAGAAAGATGTGCAACAAGAGACATAAGAGATCCTGAAAATATTCCAATTATTTCAAGGTAAAGTTATCCCAAATCCAGAAGTAGAAGAATAGCCTTGTGTGGATTAGGATGAGCCACAGGTGAGCGTTGGGGGCCTGTTGTCCCTGGTGGAAGTTAAGCATAATTCAGTTGGAATTCTGACCAAGTATGAAAATATTCAAGTCGCAGAAAGGAATAAGGAAGTTGTGATAGTGGTAGAAGAAGAAGGAAGAAGGAGCTGCAAAAAAAGTAGTCATAACAGAAAAAGAGTTCGACAGAAGAAGAGTTCGATGGAGGAAGAGTGCACAACATAGGAAGAGTCCACGATGGTAGAAGAGTTGGAGACAAAAGAGAAGTCATGATAGAAGGAAAAGATGCGACAAGACGATTTGCGATGGAGGAAACCATGTCAGAAAGCGTGCAACAACGCAATGGCTAGAAAGCGAGGATGCAGAAAGATCATAGGTACAAGGTAGACTAGATTTGGTGGAAGTCGCACATATGATAGAATCTTTGTAATTTGGGTCATCAGTGCCTACTGACAAGAATTTCTAGAATAGGAATGGCATCTTGTTGGCTAATTGTATGAGGCTGGTTGAGAGAAACATGTAAGAGTTTATAAGAAGGAAGAACCCAGGCTTTGTGTGGGTTACTCAGTCAGTTACTCACTTCTGAATCAGTTGCACTCTGTTAGCTTCATGAAGTTCGAATTGTCTAGGTTGCTTAACAATTAGTTGTTGTTGGTTAGCTATTCTTTCAGTAGAGAGTTGGTTAGTTGTTTGGTAGAGAGATGAAGAAGTCTACAACTAAGTTTGTAGAAAGGTAGAGAGATTAAGTTGATCTAGGTTGTGTGTATATCAACAGTAAAGGTGAAGAGCCAATCAGAGTTGTAGTGTCATAAAAGAAGTTGAGTCGATCCAGGATGTGTGTGGATCAAAAGTAGAGTTAAGTAGAGAAGGATTAGTGACAGAAGACTAGAGAGCATGAGAGGAGAGACAAGCCTGTATAGATAAGAGAAGAAGATATCAGAAAGATTCTACATCTCAATGCATAAACAAAAAGGTGCCGCATATTTCTCATGCCAGATGAAGAGCGCCTTTGTGGTTTTTTTCGTGAATGGGTTTCCACATTAGATACTACATCGAATGTGTAAATGATGAATGTATTTGAGTCACATATATGTTTGTTGTGAATAAGTTTTATGTATTTTCTTACAAAGGAGTTATATGTATCTGTCACATTGTTATAGTCAAAATTATTTATACTATATTATATTTACTTTTATAGTATGTGTTGATGGTTGAATAGAATCAAATCTTAATTGTGCGTAATCAATATAAGGATTACACCTATCGGCTTCATTCAAGCACCTTGGTAGAACACCAAGGGAAGAGAAACCATCTACCTAACTGTAGAAACTTGGTTCTGGCAGTTACCCATAAGAAAGATATCTCGGGTGAGACTGCATCTACATTGCAGGTGCTGCCAACTGAGCCTTTCCCTATCAGGTCGATATCTTGGGCTTTGTTGCGCATGAAGGGGAGGGACTAAACCTGGGTCGAACGGACAACAAACCCCAATTTACATAATCCGATGTCGGCCTTCTATCGTCATTATGATTCACATGTGTTCTCTCATGTCTCCTTCATTGATATTTTCTTCGATGCACACTTTGTGAAACTCCAATATGCTACCCCAATACACATTTTTCGATGTACTTTCATAGTTTCTTCCAATGGAACTTCTCCATAACTCCACTAATAAACCTTAATATCCTTTCACCAATGCACTTTAGATCTTCCTTATCTTGGCCTTTCGCTCATTTCTCCAAAAGCACATGTTCTGAACTCTAACTTGTCAGATATCACTACATGGCTTTTCCAAAACTGATATGATATCCATGATCAATCCCATCGATCAAATGGATGGCTACAATGCTCCTACATCAAAATACCACCTCATAATTGGTATCTAGCAGGGAGAATTCTTACTCAATATTATGCATTAGGTCCAAAATATGAGTCAATTCATGCACTTGTAGCTCTAGTAAGAAGACACCACTTTGAGTAACATGCCTACTTATCTCAAACTTCCTAATTACCACATCATACATAAGTCCAAGTGCTAATGGATAATTTTAACACTTAAATAGCTTGTCACTTGACACTTGTGTAAGAGGTGCTTTCTTGACAAATATTGTTTTCTATTAATGGATTTCTACACTCTTTAATTAGTCATAGTTCTCTTTGGTAGCCTTGGAAATTTTACTCTCCAATCTACATCAAAGCCCTATATCTTAGACCATGTGGGTTTTCTAAAAGAAAAATGAGACTATCTCATTTTAGAATATGTTGGTTCTAAGGTTCATTTGTTAGTCAATAATACGATATGGAGTGCAACTATTAAGTTGATACGAGCTCAAAATTCGTTGAAAATAAATAAATCATTCAATGCAATATCCACATTCAATATTTTCTTCAATGAATCACCACACATCTTGAAATTGCTTTATCTATTGTGCAAGAAAATGGTGAGATCTATAAATAAACTTTTCAATGCACTGCACGTTTATCACTCATACTTCTACATTGTTCTTTTCTCAAAATCAACACTACAAAGAAAATGCACTTCCAATCTTCACCCTAAATAATCTAAAATAAAACAACAACAACTCTACAACTATTCTGAATTCTTTTCAACTTTTTAATCAAGTGTCATACAATAAAAGCAAATATATTCACAATTCTAGGAAAACAACTTCTGGGCTTTGAAAAAACCCAAAAGGAACATAAATTGAGACTTGAGGGTAAAAAATTTCTCTTTATTTCACCAACAAAAAACAATTGCATGCTTACTACAACAGCCTATGAGCATTTTAATGTGCTCATGAGTGCTTATAAGAAAACTCATTGCCAGCTTCTATTGTTGTTGAAAATAGTCATGAGAAATAGGTAAAATAGCGAACCAATTAGGTCAAACATCAAGCAATAAACATTCTTGAGATAACAAATGCACTGATGACACCATGCAAAAACTACAAAAGGACCCTACTAAAAAAATGTTAAGGCAAACAAACCAAAAAAGGAGAGAATTTAATGAATTTTGTCCTCAATGAAGTTATCGGTTCTATTGAAGGAAATTCCACCTATTAACTAAGAAGGTCCCATGGGGAGTGAGTTGATATCATTGACAAACAAAAAGATAGATCACTACATAAACATTCCCAGTGTTATCATGCATAGCAATAATAAAATGGAAATCGATGTAGAATGACTGGTTTGAATGATGTTTGAATTTAGCTTTTGTAGGCATTGGGGGCTAAATTTCACCCATGGGATATTTTTTCATGTTTACTTTAAAAAAATCACCAATTCCCATTGTTTTCTAAAATTATTTACCCAAATTCTATACGATAAAAGTATTTTACTCTAATAATCACCAAAATTTTCTAGAAACTATATCAAATCGTTAGAAATTTGAATATTTTACAAAATTATCACCGAACATTTTATGGTTATCATTTTAATAATTAGTAAGATTTGCCAAGGATTCTACACTTTAAGATATTAAAGCATCCTTAAATTTTCCCTTATGGCAACATTGCTTATTCTTTTCTAGCATCCTTAAATTTATACATATATGTTTGTTGTGAAAAAGTGTTATGTATTTTCTTACAAAGGAGTTATATGTTTCTGTCACATTGTTATAGTTGAAATTATTTATACTATATTATATTTACTGTTATTGTATATGTTGGTGGTTGAATAGAATCACATCTTAATTGTGCATATCAGTATAAGGATTACACCCACCGGCTTCATTCGAGCGCCTGGTAGAACACCAAGGGAAGAGAAACCCCCTACCCAACTACGGAAAGTTGGTTCTGGAAGTTACCCATAAGAAAGTTATCTCGGGTGAGACTACATCTGCATCATAGGTGCTTCCAACTAAGCCTGGCTTTGTCGGGACAATATCTTGGGCTTTGTTGCGCATGAAGGGGAGGGACTGAACCTGGGTTGAATGACCAACAAACCCCAATTTACATAATATGATGTTGGTCTTCTGTCGATGTTGTGATTCACATGTGTTCTCTCATGGCCCCTTCATTGGTATTTTCTTCGATGCACACTTTGTGAAACTCCAATATGCTACCCCAATACACATTTGTCGATGTAATTTAAGAGTTTCCTTTGATGTAACTTCTCCATAACTCCACTAAGAAACCTTGATATCCTTTCACCAATGCACTTTCGATCTTCCTTATCTTGGCCTTTTGCTCATTTATCCAAAAGCACATGTTCTAAACTCTAACTTGTCGGGTATCACTATACAACTTTTCCAAAACTGATATGATATCCATGATCAATCTCATCAATCAACTAGATGGTTACAATGCTCCTACATCAAAATACCACCTCATAATTGGTATCTAGTGGGGAGAACTGTTACTCGAGATTATGCATTAGGTCCAAAATATGAATCAAGTCATGCACTTGTAGCTCTAGTAAGAAGACACCACTTTGAGTAACATGCCTACTTATCTCAAACTTCCTAATTACCACAACATACACAAGCCCAAGTGGTAATGGATAATTTTAACCCTTAAATCGTTTGTCGCTTGACACTTGTGTAAGAGGTGCTTTCTCGACAAATATTGTTTTCTATTAATGGATTTCTACACTCTTTAATTAGTCATAGTTTTGTTTGGTGGCCTTGGATATTTTACTCTCCAATATACATCAAGGCCCTATAGCCTAGACCATGTGAGTTTTATAAAAGTAAAATGAGTCTATCTCATTTTAGAATATGTTGGTTCTAACGTTCATTTGTTACTCAATAATACGATATGGAGTGCAACTATTAAGTTGATACAAGCTTGAAATTTGTTGAAAATAAATAAATCAATCAATGCAATATCCACATTCAATATTTTCTTCGATGAATCACCACACATCTTGAAATTGATTTATCTATTGTGCAAGAAAATGGAGAGATCTATTTAAACTTTTCAATGCACTGCACGTTTATCATTCATATTTCTACATTGTAATTTTCTCAAAATCAACGCTATAAAGAAAATGCACTTCCAATCTTCACCCTAAATAATCTAAAAGAAAAAACAACAAATCTACAACTATGCTTAATTCTTTTCAACTTTTTAATCAAATGTCATACAATAAAAGCAAAGATATTCACAATACCAAGAAAACAACTTCCAGGCTTTGAAAAAACCCAAAAGGAACATAAATTGAGACTTGAGGGTAGAATTTTTTTCTTTATTTCACCAACCAAAAACAATTGCATGCTTTACTACAACAGCCTACGAGCATTGTAATGTGCTCATGAGTGCTTATAAGAAAAATCATTGCCAACTTCTAATGTTGTTGAAAATAGTCATGAGAAAGAGGTAAAATAGGGAAAAAATAACCAATTATGCCAAACATCAAGCAATAAACATTCTTGATATAACAAATGCATGTATGACACCATGCAAAAACTACAAAAGGTCACTACTAAAAAAATGTTAAGGAAAACAATCCAAAAAAAGAGATAATTTAATGAATTTTGTCCTCAATGAAGTCATCAGTTCTATTGAAGGAAATTCCACCTATTAACTAAGCAGTTCCCATGGTGAGTGAGTTGATCTCATTGACAAACAAAAAGATAGATCACTACATAAACATTCCCAGTGCTATCATGTATAGCAATAATAAAATGGAAATCAAAGTAGAATGCTTGGTTTGAATGATGTTTATATTTAGCTTTTGTAGGCATTGGGGGCTAAATTTTAACCATAGGATATTTTTTCATGTTTACTTAAAAAAAAATCATCAATTTCCATTGTTTTCTAAAATTATTTTCCCGAATTCTATATGCTAAAAGTATTTTACTCCAATAATCGCCAAAAAATTCTAGAAACTATATCAAATCCTAAGAAATTTGAATATTTTACAAAATTATCACCGAACATTTTATGGTTGTCATTTTAATAATTAGTAAGATTTGCCAAGGATTCTTCACTTTAAGATAATAAAGCATCCTTAAATTTTCCCTCATGGCTACATGGTTTATTCTTTTCTAGCTTCAAGATTTCCTCAACAAACCTGCACACAAATCAAACAACAACAACTTTTCTCTTTCCATCTTAATGCCATAACAATAAAACTATCAATGCATATAAAATTCCTTAATTGATTATTTAGGTGAATCTATTCCCTTCCAATCTTAACATCCATGCATCATAATAATTCAATCAGTCCACTTTTTTTTTGGGGGGGGGGGGGATGGGGGTAAGAATGTAGATTTATATTTTATTATGAGAAAGATAACAACAATCAATATACCTAAATCTTGTTGAGTACCTCATTCACTAAATTTTGAGTCCTCTTGTCCTTAGTTGCATGTACTTTCCCTTCCACTAATCATAATCTCTATCTTACTTCAATAAGGAAGTGAAGGATCATTTACTTAGAGTTTTTACAAAGCTAGAATACACGTTGGAGAAAGAATTCCTCGTTTTTCTCAAGTGGGAAGAAACAAGGACCAAAGATGTTTGTCAGATTTTGATGATTTATCTAGAGTAATAGTAGTTTCTTCTAATTCTTTTGTCTCCATTCCTCAACCCCAAACCTATTATTTGTATGGATGGAGGAAATATGCTCAATGGATAGTGGAATGCATGTCAAGCAAGTGTCAATCATGCAATATCCTTGGTCAAAACTTGTGCATAATGCACATGGTTTTTCCTTCTTTAAGGATTTTGAGGTGCATGTGGGTTTAATAGTGAAGAGTTGTGAATTGATCACAAGCTTTACTAGAAAAACCCTCGTGTTGATGAATATCCCTAGGAATAATATCAAGTAGAAATAAAGTATTAATTAAACTCTAGAGAAGATTTTGATAACTTTTGACAAATTACTCTATTTTTTTTTAATTCAACTCTTTTATCAAATTCTCTCTCTCTATAATTAGATGTTTTACCTTTAGCACCAAATCAATTCTACATTTCTTATTATCCCAACCCAATTCAATAGAAGCTTAGAATTTCTATTGACCTATGTTTCTACTCTATTTGCTTTGTTGTCTTCACCAAAATCTAAAGAACATAAAACTCAACTCTAATTTGTCCAACATACTTCATAATAAAATAATGAAAGGAAACTAGGGTAACCCGTGTCCCACACATTGTTGGATCTTTTGGAGAAGATCCATCAAAAGCACCCAAACTTTTTGGTAATCCAAACTAGATTCTTTGAGATCATTCTTTTAAAGGAACCTCATTTTATAGTTTTTTTTCCAAAGTACAACCTAGTGGAAAACTCTCATAGTACTTTTCCATGATTTATGGAACATACTGCAAAACCTTCATAGTACTTCTCCATGATTCATGGATGGTAAACCCTAAACAATCCACAAACCCCACGGGGATCAAGAGAGCAGAAACCCCAACTGTGGAGCCTCCACGATATTGAGGAGAGGTTTCACTTCTAGCTCATAACCACTTGAGGTAACCCTTCAAACTAAATGTCCTTTTATAATACAAACATAAAGAAAATAATTTCATCGTTACAAAATTATTTATTATTTTTTTCATTTTTAAAAATAAAAGTGGAAACCATCTGAGTAAGTCTCCATGATTGAGGGATGGTAAACCTAATCCCAACTTTGGGGGATAAATCTCACTTCCTAGTACTTGTGCATGATTCAAGGATGGTAAACCCATAAACAGTCCACAAAACTGATGGGGGTCAAGAGAGCAGAAACCAAAATGTGGGGCACCCATAACCACTTGAGGTAACCCTTCAAACTAAATGTCATTTTATATTACCAAAATAAAGAAAATAATTATCGTGGTTATAAAATTATTTATTTTTTTCTTCATTTTTTAAAATAAAAGTGGAAACCCTTTGAGTACTTCTCCATGATTCAGCGATGGTAAACATAATCCCAACTTTGGGAGATAAGTCTCACTTCCTAGTACTTCTCCATGATTCTTGGATGGTAAACCCAAAAAAAGTCCACAAACCCCATGGGGATCAAGAGAACTGAAACCCAACTTGGGGCCTCCGTGATATTTAGGAGAGGTTTCACTTCTAGCCGATAACCACTTGAGATAACCCTTCAAACTAAATGTCATTTTATAATACCAAAACAAAGAAAATAATTATCATGGTTATAAAATTATTTATTATTTTCTTCATTTTTAAAAATAAAAGTGTAAACCCTCTAAGTATTTTTCCATGATTTAGAAATGGTAAACCTAAACCCAATTTTGGAGAATAAGTCTCATTTCTTGCTTATAACCACTGGAGGTCACCATTTAGACTAAACTTCATTTTATATTTACCAAAATAAGCAAAATAATTATTATGATCATCACATTATTTATTATTTTCTTATATTAAAAAATAAAAATAAAAATAAATTAATTACCTATCGCATGGCACTTAAAACCACGTTTTCACAATGAAACTAAATTAGGGCTTCAAAATTGGATCTAAATTTGATAGAAATAAATGATATATAATATAAATAAATATAATATATATATATAAAGCTTTAAAATAACGCACTGTTTTTTTGGTACTACTTTGTTTTAAAAGTGGTTTTTTTGGTTTTGAGTGACCAAGCTACCCTATCTGAATAAATCTCATGTCAGAGAATTATTGCACAACATTTGCACCATGCATTCAATGCATGAAATGGATGTTGCAGACCTGGAGCCTTTGCTACATTGGTAGTTGTGGGCACCGTGTGACGGTCCACTGCATGATGATATGATGAGAATAATGTTGAACACATGACATATAAATCTTTAAACGTTTCTATAACACACATCATACATGAAATTTAATATTACTCGGTGGATGCTCACTTTTTCCCAGCCCCTGTGCTGCACCCCCCTTAAAAATTTTAACTCCTTGCATATAATATTTGCTTCAACAATGCATCAGCTTTCCATTAAAAAATTATTTGTCATGTGAGCATTGTCAATATTTGACAGGAGGGACGCATGAACAGATTAAAAAAAATTTATTATCAAGTGTTTTATTTGTCATGTGAGCATTGTCAATATTTGACAGGAGGGAAGCATGAACAGATTAAAAAAAAATTATTATCAAGTGTTTGAATATATAAAGAGAGCATAATTTTATAAAAACGTGACGGTCGTAGCCGCCATCGCCTACCTTCAACTTATATTTTAATAATTCCATGCTTTTACTTTAAAACACAGTTGCGTATAAAATACAGTAAAATCTTAACAACCATTTTATTATTTTTGATCAAAAATCTTAACAGCCGTTTTAATATCTAATTGAACAATAATTCTTTCCGTTTAACTATTTATTTGGGTGGTGTTTTCCAAGTGCCGGACAACAACGCTGCAGCTTCTAAAGACATTAACTAAACGTTCAGAGACATTAAGATCGCTGCCGCTATTTGTCTGCAACACGGCCTGTCAAGCGGTTATTATTATTATTATTATTATATTATATTATTTTATGAATTTATATATTTCCAAAGTACTTGTTGCTCTGATATCGCTTTCAAATTCTACTGCTGTTCAAAGGTTATACGTTGAATACCATATTAATTACATGCTTTTAAATCGCTCAGTTCAAATGTAACATTTATTCAAACTTAAAATACGTTGAATCCTTTCCTACAGTGAAATCTACGTCAAACATTCAATGCAAAGCTGTCGGCCAGAGATATTTTGTATACTAAAATCTACAATTATATTCTGTGAAATGATCATATGACAGACAAGTGTATGTACAATATGTAGTTAAAGACAAAAATGAGAACTTATTAATTAGGTTAGACTGTAGAGTAAAAATTCAACGCTTTTGTCGAGCGACAGTAATGGTAGAAAAAAAAAATCAACTTTTGATGGAAAATTGATAAAAAAAATTCCGTGTGATTTGAAATCTGAATATTTTGGATTAGGTTTTTCAGTTTTGTTGAAGTTNTCGCAGATTTGACCCATT
Organism: Pseudotsuga menziesii; assembly: GCA_001517045.1. Taxonomy (NCBI): domain Eukaryota; kingdom Viridiplantae; phylum Streptophyta; class Pinopsida; order Pinales; family Pinaceae; genus Pseudotsuga; species Pseudotsuga menziesii. Next base: position 565,828 of record LPNX010466118.1, on the reverse strand, counting down.
AACAGGAATGGACACCTTGACCTGTGGGGGTAATATCCCTTTTCTTTTCCACATTTAGCCAATTGAGCCACTCATTGTGGTCAGTTTTGTTGAAGTTAATAATGAAGTTAATAGTACAATAATTTTTATTGATTTTGATTTAGTAAAGATGTGAAATGGTAAAGTTAAAAAAATAATAATAAAATATTTTTATAAAAAAATATTTATCAAATTATTATATTAAATGTATATATTATGATGATAACCAGGAAATCAACTTTGGTTTATCTGATATTAAAAAGCATAATATTTGGTTTATTTTAAAATCTTTTTCTTGTGTTCAAAAAGATTGCGAAAAAAATTTAAGTGCTCAAAGAGCTTCCAAGAAAATTTCCAAATACAATGTAGTTTTGGCATCTTAAGAGATTATAAAAATTTGTATTATAATTTCATTATCTTCCTAAATAACCTTAACTTATTAATCCTATCACATTCAAGTAAAGCTTAATAAGCTCCCACCCTCCTTATTTCTTAACTAAATCCTAATTATGTGTTATAACTCCATTTCTTCTTTCAATATTAATATCACAAGGCTCCATAATTTTATTATCTTCCTAAATAAACATAACATATTAATACTTTTACATACAACTAAGGATTAATAAGCTCTCATCCTTATTTATCAATTTGAATTACTATTTTAATTCACATTGATAAATTTGAATTAAATTAGTAATAATATTTTTTACTTTTTATAAAATAAATAATTAATATAATTTTTAATAAACTTTCTCTATTACTTAATATCATAAATCTTTATAATTTCATTTTTCTTCAAAATAACTCTAACTTATTAATACTTTCACATTCAAGGAAAGTTAATTGCTCCCACCCTCCTTATTATTTGTTGACTAAATCCTAATTATGTGCCATAACTCCACTTCCTTTATTAATATTAATATCATAAATCTCTATAATTTCATTATCTTCATTAATAACCCTAACTTATTAATACTTTCACCATCAACTAAGGGTTCATAGGTTTCCATAAGGGTTAATAGGATTCTACCCTTATTCGTTTACTAGATCTTAGTTGAGTTCCAAAACATTAGTGGGATTTTGCTCAATATTGATGGTAGTGATGTTGTTATGTTATTAATTAAATTATTAGTTTTTAATATAAACACATAAAATAAAGTTATAGAAAACATTTATTATCATTTCCAATGGGGTATTATATTAATGGTTTAAGGGTTATTAGATATCATGTTTTAATTTGGTATTCTCATATCATCCTTCTAAGAGTATAAGAGAATTTAACTTCCTTCTCATGAGCAAGGGAGGTGCAAGTGAGAATTTAACTTCCTTCTCATACATGAGCAAGGGAGGTGCAAGTGGCCATTCAACATGATTTTACATAGTGAGTTATGAAAAACATTTATTATCCATTTTCTAAGGAGCAATATATTACGGGTTTGTGGGTTATTTGATATCATGTTTTAATTTGATATTCTCATATCATCCTTGTAGACTTGCAAATGAGGGGACTTTAACCATCATCATCAATACATATTTTCTAAGTTTAAAGTGATGAAATTAAATGTATACCAAAATTTACTATTTAAAAAAAAATTAATATGAATTTTAAAATAATTTATATATTGAATTTCAATTAAAAATTGTATAATCTAAATATAAGAAGATAAATCTTATTTATAATTATGCTTTATAAATTCTAATGATGATGATGATGATTAACTTCCACTCAAATTAACTTTGGTTTATCCTACCTTAAGAAGGATATTACTTGATTTACTTTAAAATCTAGTTCATTTGCTCAAAAAGCTTTCCAATAAGTTTTCCAAGCTTAGTATAGTTTTGACAAGTTAGGAGGTTATAAAAGTTTGCATTGTACCAAATACTATAAAACTTACATGTAATGAGGGTGTAAGTAAGGAACTCTAAGAGAAAGTGATTTTCATCCTCAACGCTCATAGTCTCACACAAATGACAAACCCTTTCTGCCCATGGAGTTTTAGGAATAAACCAACGCCATGTTTCACTATGGAGTTCATGAGAGTTCATTCTAATCTTGGCTATATTAATTTTCTTTTGTTAGCTAGTTACTACCGAGACATACTTTTGATATTTCAAGTTAGGAATAATGACCTCCTTATAGTATCTTAATTTTCTCTTAACCACTAAATTTTCCTCACACCAAAATTTCTCTTTAAACTTGGAAGTAATAATATTTTTGACATTATCAATGTTCTGCAAAATGTCGCTTTCATCAATGCTTGAATGGTTTAACCAAGCCATGGTATCTTTACACCAACACCGCTTGAGGTGTAGTTGGTTTTGACTTGAGTTTGAAACAATTTTAGGAAGTCTCTCGTTTCCCATGTTATTTATCTTATGCTTGTACATGAGGTACCTAGTCATAGACATGCTCTCAATGGGGGAAAGACCCACTTCTATGAGCAGACTAGGATAAGGTGTATTGATTTTAATTTTGAGGTTATAAGTTATAAACCACTTATGGATTTGCTCAATATTCCTCTAAGATTCTCTACAAATGGTACAACCCCATACTTCACAACCATACAACATAACAAGGATGACAAGAGTTTCAAAGATGAACTTATTTTTATATCACATGACCACATTGACTGATTTGCATTTATTTTCAAGACTAAAATAAACTTTCCACCGTCCATTAATTCTTTTCTCAATGCTATAGTTTCAATTGAACTTGTGATGAATATAAATTCCAAGATACTTGTAAGAAGTCACTTCCTCTAGATTTATATTATCATAAATAAAATTTGCATAGGTGTCTTTCTTAGATTTAATTATCATGATTTTTGTCTTGTTCGTGTTAAAAGTCATACCCATGTTAGAGAAAAAACAACTTTAAAAATTCTCAATTGCTTATTCAAATAAGAAGGACACCTTGCCATAAGAACAATATCATGAGCATAAAGTAGGAGGATGATAACTATCGGAACTAAGACTGTACGAGCGCAACCTGCTTCTTCTAAACACTTTTCTAGCTTATCAATGTAGATGCCAAAAAAGGTAGGGGAGAGGGGATACCTTGTTTAACTCTAATATTACAATTTATATCTATTGTCCACCCCTCTATTTTCTAAAAAAAAATGTAATATAATAATAATTTTTAAAAAGTTAAAGAAAACTTGATTATGGAGGTTAAAATTTAAACTCACATCTATTAAACATCAAGAGGGATCCAATTGCTTCACATCTATTAAACATTGAGAGGGATAGGATTGCTTCATGTGTAATATTTTTTCTTAATCTTAACTTTTAAAAGTTTTAGAAAAAATTATAGGTAAGTTTGGGTGGATTTATGTTGGTTTTATTTTATTATTTTATAAGCTAACATGGATTTTTTTAACTACTTTTCATTAGTTTTAAATTTTTTATTAATTTTGAGCGAACATGAATTTATTGGATTTATGTTAGTTTTATTTGTTTATTTTATAAGCCAACATGGATTTTTTAACTACTTTTAATTTGTTTTAAATATTTTTTATTTTTTATTTTTGAGTCGACATGAATTTATTGTTTACTTTACCTACATGACAACATATCGGTTGTAGAGAACCTCCTTACTTTAGGTGCAAAAATTTAAATCTTAAAAGGTCATTAATCAAGTAATTTAAAATCATACATGTTGATATATAAATGTAAAGATAAAACTTAAACCCAATTTATGAAGTAAATTAAAAATATAAAAGTAAAACTATGAAAAATTGGATCTCTATCAGTGCTTGATAGATGTGGGTTTAAAATGGATCTTTGCTGGTAAATAACTATTTTCATATTTAATTTTATTTCTTTTGCTAGAATCTCTAGCAACTTGTGAGAGTGGCCGTTAGTCACACCAACCATTTGGTTGATAGATTAGCATTAAAAATTGATATTTGCTCGTAAATAACTATTTTCATATTTAATTTTATTTCTTTTGCTAGAATCTAGGTGACTTGTGAGAGTGGCTGTCAGGGATAACAACCATTTGCTCGTAAATAACTATTTTCATATTTAATGCAAAAGAATCTCCGTGACTTGTGACCCCAAACTAGCTCACCCATAGGGGAAATTCAACCCACTAACCATTTACTCGTAAATAACTATTTTCATATTTAATGCAAAAGAATCTTTGTGACTTGTGACCCCCAACTAGCTCACCCATAGGGGGAATTCAACCCACTGAGAGTGGGGGTCAGCGACACCAACCATTTGCTCGTAAATAACTATTTTCATATTTAATGCAAAAGAATCTCCGTGACTTGTGACCCCCAACTAGCTCACCCATAGGGGGAATTCAACCCACTAACCATTTGCTCGTAAATAACTATTTTCATATTTAATGCAAAAGAATGTCCGTGACTTGTGACCCCCAACTAGCTCACCCATAGGGGGAATTCAATCCACTAATCACAACGGGTCTAGGCCATACCAACCCTCAATTGACACTCCCAACTAGCTCATCCCTAAGAGATAACACCAACCATCTTCTCAATAGATCCGTGTTTAAAATGGATCTTTGCTGGTAAATAACTATTTTCATATTTAGTTTTATTTCTTTTGCTAGAATCTAGGTGACTTGTGAGAGCGGTGGTCAGTGACACCAACCATTTGCTCGTAAATAACTATTTTCATATTTAATTTTATTTCTTTTGCTAGAGGGTCTAGGCCATACAAACCCTCAATTGACACTCTCAACTAGCTCACCCCTAAGATAAACTCAAGGCTTGTAAAAAACTATTTTCATATTTAATTTTATTTATTTTGCTAGAATGTGGTGACTTGTGAGAGTGGCCGTCACTCACACCAACCATTTTCTGGTAAATAACTATTTTCATATTTAATTGTATTTCTTTTTGCTATGACTTGTGACCCTCAACTAGCTCACCCATAGGGGGACTTGAACCCACTAATCGCAAGACATTCCCAACTAGCTCACCCCTAAGAAAAATTGAATGATTGTAAATAACTATTTTCATATTTAATTTTATTTATGTTGCTAGAATCTCGGTGACTTGTGAGAGTGGCCGTTAGTGACACCAACTATTTACTTAATAGATCCGTGTTTAAAAAACTAATTTTATATTTAATTTTATTTATTTTGCTAGAATCTCTGTGACTTGAGAGTGGCTGTTAATGACACCAACCATTTGCTAGTAAATAACTATTTTCATATTTAATTTTATTTCCATGACTTGTGACCCCAACAAGCTCACCTATAAAGAGAATTGAACCCACAACAAATAGGAACCGGTCTAGAACATACCAACCCTCAATAACACTCCGAGCTCGTTCACCCTAAAAAAATTGAATAATGACTATACACACACCTTAACACCTTAAGTGAATAAACTAATAAGAATTGATTTGGAATATTATTATCATTATGGGCAATAGTGAAATCAATATTCTCGTGGAAAAATAGCATATAATGTGGAAGGGGTAATTGGGGTTTTAGGGTTTTGAACAGACCGTGGTCGGTGCGGTTAATTCGGAGAGACCTTGGATTTTTCGAAGTGTAAGTTGTGTGTTTCCAACTGGTTTCCTAGAATTGAATGGGTTGGTATTTGGTATAAGTCGTGTTGTGGACAGGCCGGTGTGACATCGCTATGAATAGGGCGAGGACGCAAGTAGGGTGTTGTTGTCGAGGACAGACTGCGTCCGTCCATGACAGGTAGTATTTAGGGAGGAGTGAGCATTTCAGTTTTCTACGCTCCACCACACCACACGGGCGCATGATGATGATGGTGGCCGTTTTTTGAATTTCAGATCAGGGTCACGGAGCCGGTGGTGGTCAGGGTGATGTGAATCTGTGTTTGTGTGAGAGACGTGTGGGTTTTGGTTTTCTGAGCAGCCTATGAACAGGTGTCGAGAGAAACGTAGCATAGCTGAACTTCTGCGCTGAGATTTTATGTTTTTTTCCCTACACTCGGTATAGCTTCGTGGGTGCGTTTTTGTTTTAGTTTTCGAAGAATTTGGGGGTGCAGCCCTTCGTTCGGATGAGACTTTACAGCTCGGTGAGAGAGTTTGATATAGATAGGACCATGTGTCTCAACCAAGTGGAAGAAGGACCTCAGTGGCTGCAAGCTGGGAGCTGCAACATGGTTACACCTCCCAAGCCTGTGACGTTTGATCTGTTTGGGAAAGATGATGTGGTGGAACTTCATGAGAAATATGGTAATGGCGATGCTGCAGGTAACGCCTGCTGCAGCATTAACGCAGCAGCAGGAGGAATATCGCTGTCTGCTGAAAGCCAAAGCCAATGCAGAAGCGAGATCGCTTTCCAGGTTTTGAGCCCTAATTCGGATCAGCAGCATAAACATGGTTGGGCCATGGAAGGGATTTCCAGTCATGCCCAGAACGATGATAATGTTAATGGCGGCAAGAACTGTTATAGCCATGGTCAGGCTCAGGGTCGTTACATAAACGAGAACAACAGCGCCATGGGAATTAGCGAGGAAGTGTTGGAGAATTCAACTGGCAAAGAGCTGCCAGATTCTGGGCAGTCTAAGCTATGTGCTCGAGGCCATTGGAGACCTGCCGAGGATTCAAAGCTCAAGGAGCTGGTGGCTCAGTATGGGCCTCAAAACTGGAATCTTATTGCAGAAAAACTTGAAGGCAGATCTGGTAAGAAATGCTTTTATGTTTCAAGGGTTTGAATAAATGCAAATGAATAGGTTTTAGGTTTTAGGTCTGAAAGTCTGAATCTTTTTGTAGGCAAAAGCTGTAGACTACGGTGGTTTAACCAGTTGGATCCCAGAATCAACCGCAAGCCTTTTAGTGAAGAGGAAGAGGACCGACTTCTTGCTGCTCATCGTCTCTATGGCAACAAATGGGCCATGATTGCAAGGCTCTTCCCTGGAAGAACAGATAATGCTGTCAAGAACCACTGGCATGTAATCATGGCTAGAAAACTTAGGGAACAATCCAGTACCAACCGAAGAAGAAAACCACAGGTAATGCATCAAAGAAGAGAGAAAAACGACTCATGCCTAAATGAAGTGCCCAATTCACACTACCAATTCACTGGTATTCCTGGTGGGAGCAGTTCTATCAGTTTCTTGGAACCTTCAAGAGATTTCTCTTCTTTTTCAAGCTCAGATTTCTCATTAACTTCTTCGACTCACACTAGAATCCCTAGCTATTACGCTATCAAGTCTGCTTCTGCTTTTGGTGGAGTGCATTCGCTCGATTTCTTTTCAGGTATTTAATAAGCTTTGGCTTTTTTGTTTTTTGTTTTTCTGTAACTATTCCATGTATCAAAATCTCGATTTTTAAATGTATAAAACCCTCCTGGCTTCTCTGCAATCTCAGGTGATAAAGGGACGGCGAATTTATCTCTGGTGTTGGATAAATTTCCTGTCTCAGAGCTGGCCACAAATGGCAAGGCTTCTTTTCTGTTCACACCCCCGGCCATTAATGTTACAGACCCCAAGCTTGGTCTTGAAAGACATTATATGGACTCCAAGAAAGTATCTGCTGTATTATCAATAAGTGATAACTCACAAGAACAAGAACACAGTAAATCGTGGATCTTGAACAAAAGCGCTGAGAAGGATATCAGCGCAAAACGGCCTTTTATTGACTTCCTAGGAGTCGGTGCAACCTGAGGATTTTTCTTCTTTCTAATATCCTGTCATAGTATTTTTCAACCGGATTTCGCAGTGGTGTATAGAAGAGAAGAAATTAATCTATGGAAAACACTACCCGCAGAATTTTGACAGCAGCTGTCTCTTAGTAGATTCTGCTTTATCTGTGCATGGTGTTTGTGCTGGTTATACAAGGAGCAAGTAGAGCTTTGAACTTTTCTCGCAGCTCATGGCTCCTGGTATGTATGGCGGAGTACTAGAAATTGTGAATATTGTTCTCGAATAATAACTCAACTGAAAATCTCTCATAATGTCTGTTGGCAAATGCACGAATTCTTGTATATGTTTTTCGTTCCTGGCACATGTATGGAGAACTAGAAATTGTGTATATTGTTCTCGAATAAGAACTCAACTGCAAATCTCTCATAATGTCTGATGGCAAATGCACGAATTCTTGTATATATTTTTCGTTCCTGGCATATGTATGGAGTACTAGAAATTGTGTATATTGTTCTCGATTAATAGCTCAACTGAGAATCTCTCATAATGTAGGTTGGCAAATGCACGAGTTCTTGTATATGTTTTTCGTTCCTGGTATATGTATGGAGTACTAGAAATTGTGTATATTGTTCTCGAATAATAGCTCAACTGAGAATCTCTCATAATGTCTGGGCAAATGCACTGGTTCTTGTATATGTTTTTCGTTCCTGGTATATGTATGGAGTACTAGAAATTGTGTATATTATTCGCGAATAATAACTCCATTGACAATCTCTCATAATGTCTATTCGACAAATGCATGAGTTCTTGTATATATTTCTGGTTTTTAAGTTGATTGTACTCCTTTACCTTGAAAGCTCGGCTATTTTTGTAGATCTAGGACGATCATGTGAAGGATTGAGCACACAATATTATAAATTAATGTGATTAAACATACTGATTCCCCCCATTGAAGACTTTTACTTGAATGCTTGCTTCAGACACGTTTTTTCTATGAAGCAAAGCTGGCATACATTTAAATAACTCTTCCATCATTCCATTCGACATTTTTTAGTTGCCATTTTCTGATCATCTGTCAGTACCCATTTCCAAAGGAGCTAAGCAGATTTTTCGATGGAAGCTACATTTTATTTTATTGTTGTTAGGCTTGAAGTTTTGTAGGTTTTCCTCGTAAAGTTTTCTGGGCGATTTTGGAATCCACTGTGCATAGCTTATATGGTTGAATTTATGTTAAAAATACCATACTTCGACTTTGACCAGGGCTTGTCAGTACTACCCAGGTGGGTGGAATAAAGCTTTTAACCTTGTCTGAACTTCTCTCGTAGCATTGAACACTGAAAGTACACAACTCGAACTCATAGCTGTCCTTTCCAATTAGTAATTAGCTGTTTTTAGTTGAAATTTCGAAGAGTTTGGCACAGCTAAGCTGTCATAGAAAACTTATAAATCCATGTGGAATAGGTATTTTCAGTATATGAAATGGGTATTGTACAGTCATGAATATTTTGCAGTCATAAACGATGATATATATATTCGTCATGGAAATTTTGCAGTCATCTTCGTTTCATTCTGGATTTTTCTACACTCGTAATTAGCAAGCTTGGTGTTGAATGAAACGATCCAAGCTTATGGATGTTCTACATTGCATGCTCGGTTCTTTCATTATAAAATGTAGCACTGAATAACAGTGTTGACTGTTTCAGGTTTGTATTGCAAGCTCTATTATTATCCAGATTGTTTATGTTCTAGCTTGAGTGTGCTCCGAAATTTCAAATGAACAGGATCTGTTAGATCAGGCTGTTTGAATTCTTAGCATAGAAGTTAAAACTTCACTTGACAGTACTTTTACAGTGTTCAAATGGTGCTTTGAAATCCTGGTTCTGAGACTTGATGATGTTCTTGAGAAATCTATTATAATTTTGAGTTGTCAATCGAAAGAATGGATACATACACATTTATCATTTTCCAAGGTAGGAAGGTGCACAACCATCCCAACGCACCAATTTAACGTAATGTAAGCCTGATCAAGCCCTTTAAGATTTTAAATATTGTCAAGCAATTTCTATACTAAACATCTACCGACAAGGGACAAGGGTTTTTCTAGATGCTGGAATGTTTGGCTAATTTGTGATATATGCATCCTCTCTTTTTCAAGGGTTTTTCTGGATGTTGAAATGATTGGCTAATTTGTGATATATGCATCCTCTCCTTTTCAAGGGTTTTTCTGGATGTTGAAATGTTTGGCTAATTTGTGATATATGCATCCTCTCTCTTTCATTGAATATTATATGCATCCTCTCTTTTTCAAGGGTTTTTCTGGATGCTGAAATGTTTGGCTAATTTGTGATATATGCATCCTCTCTTTTTCATTGAATATTATATGTATCCTTTCTTTTTCATTGAATATTTTATATTTTATTATTATTATTTTTATTGAATATTTTATATTTTATTATTATTATTATATTTTGGTTTAATTTTATTTAAGTTTTTATTTTTAATGGTTAAAATTATTTATATATTGTGATTTTAGCATATGTTGGAGTAGCTACTTAAAAAATGAGTGGATATATAAAGTTTACTATTTAAGGTTTATTTTGTTTTGTTTTTTAAAGACATCCAAATAGTTAAAATTATTTATACATTGTAATTTTAGCATGTTGGAGTAGCTACTTAAAAAATGAGTGGATATATAAAGTTTACTATTTAAGGTTTATTTTTTTTTGTTTTTTAAAGACATCCAAATAGTTAAAGTTATTTATACATTGTGATTTTAGCATGTGTGAGTAGCTACTAAAAAAATGTGTGGATATATAAAGTTTATTATCTAAGGTTTACTTTTTGTTTTTGTTTTTGTTTTGTAAGCAAGCATCCACACATTTTGGAAGGAGTGACCTTACACAAGGAGTGCCTTAAGGGTACACTCATCCACCATCTATTCTTTTACTAAGGTTTACTTATTTTAAGGAGTCACTTTACACAAGGAGTGCCTTAAGAGTACACCCATCCACCATCTATTCTTTTACCAAGATTTACTTATTTTTAGTACTTGTTCTCATTATCAATAGGGTTAGGAATTTATAATGTATATAATAGATGTGTCTTAGCTTTTAGAAGTCTCACATTTTTTTAAACAATTTTTTTATACACATCAAACATCTTTTGCATTTTCCCATTTATATAAATTTACATTTTTTTCTCAAACAATATGTAAATCTCATAAATGCTTTGTCTTTCATATTATTTGGCATGTGGAATCAAGTAGCTCAAGTGCCAATCTCCTTTATGTATCCACTAATCTATCACATTCTCTCTTTTACATTGACATGCTTGCTGCTTGAAGTTTGGTTTACCTTTTCTTCAAGGTATAGCCTCCATATGAAGGTATCTTTTTATGGATAATTTCTCTAAAGCCCCATTGGGTTTTGGTTTTGTTGCATCTTGATACACTTTTTTTTTACTCATCCTTCCCCAAAACCCACTCTTGCCCTTCCAAAAACCAATGGCCTATGTTCAACCTCTGACTTATTTAGCTTACACCATAATTTGTCGCTCAACTCATATTTCTTTGTGCCAACATCTTCATTTTCGCATTCTACCATGCCTCTCATTTTGTATTTCATCATGCGCACTCACTCTACATCATTCTTTGCCCAGCTCTAACCAATTAGTGTTCATGATGCACTTACATCAAACTCTACTTATTGCAAACTATTTATGCCTTCAAGTGAAAACTATTCTTGACTTGCTTTGGTATGATTTTATTTTCATGTTTTCTCATTGTTTATTTTAACTCTCCATTTTATAGAAAACTATTTGTACTTTGTGCGTTGTGTTCTTAGTATCTTTTCACCCAAATCTTCTTCTATCTATGCTTATTCTTTTCTTGTTATTTGTTCCATCCAATCTAGTTCATCCTTTTGCTTGATTTAGTCATTTGAAATCCATGTGTTCTCATCGTTTGATTTAACTCTCCATTCTATAGAAAACTATTTGTGCTTTGTGCCTTGTGTCCTTAATATCTTTTCATCCAAAGCCTCTTCTATCTATGTTTGTTCTTTTCTTAGTATTTGTTCTATCCAATCTTTTATATTTTCACTCATTTTTTTGCTCAATTATAATTACATCCTTCAAAACCATAGAGATCCTTCACATTGAAGAGGTGAAATACCCAACACTTCTCGCAATTCAACTTTATATACACCATCTCCAAACATCCTTACCATTTGAAATACTGTAATTTGATTTGATTTGATTTTACTATACTTCCCTTTGGGATAATGACTTCATGAGATGTGATCTCACTAATTCACTTTCAATCTTTCTTTCTCTTTTTTAATATCCATGAGCCTTGTATATTTGCCTTGTATATTTTGTATTGTTTTCTCTCATGATTTCCTAAATTGTGTAAATAAATATGTTAAATGGTAAGAAAATGTTTTTTTATTATCCATTTGCATATCAACAAGGAAACCAACCAAATTAATAACTTCCTTGCTATTATACCTATACATAATTTAAAGTGATAACCTAAGAGATTTGTTCATTGTACCATCATCATGCACTAGTAAAACTTGTTCCATTGCTTCATCATGTTACTTGCTACACATATAAGAAAATTGCCCAAGTTTTTGTTTACCACTTTTGTTATTCATTTTTTTCTTGGATGATGCATTGAACTACACTAGGAAGTTGCACTCAATTTCTTCCACAACATCCTCTAGAAATGATTTAAGAATCTTCCATCCCTATTTGAACTAATCGTCTTTGATAGCTCATGTATTTGTAATCTCCTTAAAAATATCATTGTATGGTGACTAGCATCAATGGTCTTTCTACAATGAAGAAAACATGCCATCTTGGAAATCGGGTGCATTACCACAAACGATGAATCATGTCGTCTTTGTGTTCTAAGTAATCTTTGCATAGGCTCACTTTGTAAAGAATGTTAAAAAACATGAGCATTTATAGACTTACAATCATTATCCATATTTTTAGAATTTCTCACATCCTTGTCTTAGTTCTCTAATCTTTTAGTGGTAAATTGAAAGTCATCGAACTCCCTTATGCATTTTTTCCTTTGTCACCAAAATTTTGATCAATAATTTAAAAATGCTCTCCAATATCATTTTAAATTTCCATACCTCACAATTTATTATTACTAAAATATATATTTAAAAATATAATACCCTTGGTATGCACTCACATAGTAGTTACCCCACATCAAGAGTGATCTCCATTGTAATCATAGGTGAAATTTGCTTATATCGTCCCATGGTGCTCTTAGAGTTCGTAGTGGGGTGTAAAAACCTATATTTCAACCCATTCACTTAGTCACGTACAAATTCTCAAACATTAAACAATTTTTATCACATCAAATTTCATACTAAGCTAACTATGTATCTCCTTAAATCGACTTTAGGTAACTTTATCTCCTCCAAAGTGATATGTTAATCTTCCTATGCAGTGCTCTAATCAAAAGTTGACGCAATGAAAATTTAGTCATATACCATCTCTTACTTATGAATAGAACTCTTCATCTCTATCATGTGCAACTAGATTTCCACAATCCACCATCATTTGAAATCTACTTGAAATCTCCATCTTGTGAATACACTTATTTTATGTACTCAAATGAAACTAGTTCATTCTCCTTTGTATTTGGAATCAAAGTTATTCTAATCAATGCATTAGCTATGCTATTTTAGTAACCTTATTTTTGGTTCAACATGAACTATAATGTACATTATAACCAATCAATTGTACTAGAATAATTCAAGATTATTTTATGTTTTATTAGTAGAAATATTATTGTAGTAAATTAAAAATAAATATAATAAAAAATATAATGTTTACTTGTTCTTATTATCAATAGGGTTAGACATAAATAACATATATTAGTTGTATTCTTTGGTATTTGGCATCAAGTAGCTCAAGTGCTAATCTCCATTAATATCTCACACCCTCTCTTTGACATTAGCATGCTTGCTTCTCAATGGTGATGCTACTTCTAGTTTGCTCTATCTTTTCTTCAAGGTATATTCTCCTTTTGAAGATATATAGGCTAATGAATAATTTCTCACTTGAATTAATATTGGTTCCAATCAACCTATCTTTGAAGGCACACTCAGTTTCCTTCTTGTAGCATCTTGATACACAATCCTTCTTTCACTCCCGCCCTTCCAAAAAACTCACCATTCAACTACAATATTCAACATTATTGGCTTTACTTCATTGCCATGTGTCCAACTCTTCAACTTTCGATGTTCAACCTTTGACTTCTTTTTCTTGCACCATTATTTGTCGCTCAACTCATGTTTCTTTGTGCCAACATCTTCATTTATGCATTGGATTCCTACCATGCTCCTCATTTTGTATTTCATTGGGTGCACTCACTCCACTCATCATTCTCTACCCAACTCCAACCAATTAGTGTTTATGAAGCACTTTCATCAAATTCTACTTATTGAGAACTCTTTATGCCCAAGTGAAAACTACTCTTGACTTGTTTTAGTATGATTTTATTTTATGTATCTCTGAAACATTTGTTTGCAATCCATGTGTTCTCATCATTTAATTGAAAAAGTGTCCATTTGGTAGAAAACTATTTGTACTTTGTGCCTTGTGTCCTTAAAATCTTTTCATCCAAAGGCTCTTCTATTTATACTTGTTCTTTTCTTGGTATTTGTTTCATCCAATCTAGTTTATCATTTTGCTAATTTTTTTACTTAATTAGAATCATATCCTTCAAAACCATAGATATCCCTCACATTAAAGAGGTGAAATACCCAACTCTTATGGTAATTCTATTTCATATTCAATATCTCCAAACATCCTTATAATTTGAAATAGTGCAATTTTATTTGCATTCTTATTACTGTACTTCCCTACGAGATAACAATCATTCATGAGATGCAATGTCACTAATTCACTCTCTTGGAATCTTTCTTTCCTTTTTTATTTTTACTATGTCTTAATATCCACAAGCCTTGTATATTTTGCATTTTTCTCTCTCAAGGCTTCCTAAATTGTGTCTCTAAATATGTTATATGGGTAACAAATGTTTTGTATGATCCATTTTAAATATCAACAAGGAAACCAACCAAATTAATAGATTCCTTACTATTACACCGATGCATAATTTAAAAAGTGATAACCTAGTAGATTTGTTCATTGTATCATCATCGTGCACTAGGAACTTGTCCCATTGCTTCATCATGTTACTTGCTAAACATATAAGAAAATTACCCAAGTTGTTGTATACGACGTTTGTTTGTCAATTTTTTCTTGGAATATGCATTGAACTACATAAGGAATTTTCACTCAATTTATTCCACAACATCCTTTGGAAATGATTAAGAAATTTTCAATCCTTATTTGATCTAATTTTCGTTGACAGCCCATGTATTTGTAGTCTCATTGAAAAAAACCATTGTATAGTAACTAGAATCAATGGTCTTTCTACAAGGAACAAAACATGTCATCTTGGAAATAAGGTGCATTACCACAAACAATGAATCATGTCCTCTTTGTGTTCTAGGTAATCTTTGCAAGAGTTCACTTTGTAAAAAATGTTCAAAAACATGAGCATTTATGGACTTATAACTATTATCCATATTTCTAGAATTTACCACATCCTTGTATTAGTTCTCTACTCCCTTAATGGAAAATTGCTTTAAAATTATCAAAGTCCCTCATGCATTTTTTTTCTTTTGTCACCAAAAAATGCTATCAATAACTAAAAAATGCTCTCCAATATTATTTTAAAAATTTCCATCCCTCATTATTTATTATTACCAAAATACATATTTAAAAATATAATACCCCTTGTATGCACCCACGTAGTATTTACACCAGATCAAGAGTGATCCCCATTATAATCTTAGGTCAAATTTGTTGATATATTGTCCCATGGTGCTCTTAGAGTAGGAAGTGGGGTGTAAAAACCTATATTTTGATCCATTCACTTAGTCACTTACAAATTCTACATCATTAAACAAGTTTTTTCACATCTAATTCCATACTAAGCTAACTCTATATTTCCTTAAGTAGAATTTGTGTAACTTTATCTCGTCCAAAGTGATATGTTGATATTCCACTATGTAGAGCTCTAATCAAAATTTGATGCAGTGAAAACTTAGGAATACACAACCTCTTTCCTATGAATAATTAATCTCCTTGTAGGAAATAGTCTAATTCTCCATTTCTATAATGTGCAACTAGATTTCCACAATCCACAATGCTTTACAATCTACTTGAAATCTCCATATTCTGCATACAATTATTTTTTCTATCTCAAATGAAACTAGTTCATTCTCCATTGTATCTAGAATCAAAGTTCTAATCAATGCCTTATCTATATTATTTTATTTACCTAATTTTTGGTTCAACATTAATTGTAATGTACTTTCATACCAATCAACAAAAGTAGGGTTTGTTTCTCTAAATCCATATTGACGGTAGAAACATGATAACCATTTTTCCACATCGATGTACCATATCAACAATAAGCCTTTCAATTCACATATGCAATGACAATGTTTAACATTCCTCTATACAACATAAAAAACATTGCCAATATTTGAAGCCATAGACTACATAAACATTTATTTATACAATACAACATAAATTCAAGTCTTTCATGAAAGGTGAAACTGGGTAGTGATATTATATTTAATATACACTCCTTTTCAAGATTATTCGAACTAAGCATAATAGGCTTTATACCTTCAATAACATATAAGAATTCATGCCTCATTCTAATTTTTTCCTAAGAAGCTTATTAATATATCATCTTGATAGTCACATAGTATATCACACATTTTAGGTTTTGCTTCCCCCGCAAAATGCTAGATTTAAGTTTTTAAGCTTATTTCCCAATGTCATGCATGGAACACTTCATGCCTTCCTTAGAAGAATGAACCAATGCTCATGAAGGTTTTTCCATCATTTAAAAATGATTATTTCACTTACAAGCCTATTGCCTCATTGATTTCACATTCAAGAATATTTAAAGGGATATGAAGAGCCTTAGAGGCACATTATAGTAACATTAATACAAATCATGGTACAAATCATCATACATAGTAGTAAATGATTTAAAACAATCACTGACCATCCATACCATTTGCACCTTAAACATGCAATGTGTTCTCGTATGTTTAGGGGGTAGCGGGCGTTGAGTTCTTTCTCCATTTAAGGAGATAATTTAAAAGTGCAATCCATGATGTACTTCAATAATAAATAGAGATAGAATCTCCTCTAAATATTTAGTACCTCTCTAAACCATTTTAAATTCTCGGTCATGCATAACAATAAAATTTGCCCAGGTATGGGGGATTTGAGAAATCCTTTTTTCAAGGAGGATAAGAAATAGATCCAAGAAAGATAAATATTTCTCTAAATCATCATTTTGCATCATGAACTCATTCAATAGGTGTATCATATCCTTATTTAGTCTTATTACCATGTTTCCCCTTCATTCAACTCTTAAACTCAAAAAAATCAAAATAGGCCCAAAAGAGTACCTACAAGACATGCTCATGCTTGTTCTAAGGGAAAATAGTAGCCAAGTGTTTACCTAATTTCATATAAACACTAGCATTTTGCGAAGTGTTGCGAATTATGACCATCTCCTATACTTCATCCAATTTTTCCATCATTTAAATAACACAACGGTAAGTGAAAAAAGGGGGGCATCTAGATCTTGAGGAGGATTAAGAATGTTTTAGTGATTGGGTTACTCAATTTGAATCTTGTTGTAATAAATGTCAATTGGTTATGAAACCTTTCCATGTTAGATCATTTCAAGGAAGGTTTCATATTCCCTTGATTATGTTTTGGGTTATAGAGAGATCTCACTTCTCCACAATGATACTTTCTTTTATAGCCTAGACATTTATAAGAAATTTACAACTTATATATCATATGTGCATTTTTGTGGTGATATTAATAGTTTTGAAATGAATTATTTGTGTAAAATCAAGGAAGGTAATGGTTAACACAGTGACGATCATGACCATTCATATACACTTTTGGGAAGTATCAACTAGTTTCACCACCCTTTTGTGTCATACCCACTTCCTTCACCTCTTTTCAACCTCCTCATGCCTTTGCAATTGTAACTCAACCTCTTGATTCACTGTGTTGGCATCATAATTTTTTTCATGTCCCTTAAAACTCCATTGTTTGTCACTCAAAATGTCGATGGAGACAAGGAAGAGATTTTCAAAGCATAGTTTTGGAGCTGTAGTATGCAAAAGCTTGGTTTTTTACACATGCAAGGTAATTCAATGCCACGGATATACAGTTCAATGAATTTTTCTGTATTGGGAACAACATATAGTCTTTTGGTAGTTAGTCATTTTAATATACCTTACCCTTCATTTTGTTGATTCCCATGTTGAACCCATGTAGCGTCATAAAAATGTATTGAAGTTTAAATATCTTCATGGTTTACGAAACTAGACTCGTCCCCATAATTCATTTGTTATCACAGAAATATTGGACATACGTGACATTTTCACAATTTTCATAGTAAAGCGTCATCAACATACAACATGCATCCAGCCAAAGACATCTTCACAAGACCTAAAGATGAGCCCGAGTCCAAAAATTCCCTCAAAGAAGTAAAATGTCATAATTGCTGGCTAATAGTTTGTTTATGTAAGCTACAACGTGAGTCTCCATAAAAAAAACACGTGACAGTGCAAATTTTCCTTTGAGATCTGTGTGACTAAAAAAATAGCGATATCTCCTTACCAGTGTTGCATAGAAGGCTCGTGAAAAATACACTTAAGGAATACAAATTTTGGCTCTTCACACACTTTGTTTTCTTAAATGGGCTCTCTTGTGTACCTTGGAGCCACATCATGGATGATTGGGACCTTGTTATTTCTTTTCTACCACTTTGCCTATAAAATAAATCCATCAGCATGCTAATTGTAATATTATGTTGTTATATTTGTGCTTGAGCTACCTTATTGCTCACCATTTCCCTCTTCTTAAGAATTCACCAAGCTCCCTTGCTTCCTTCCCCAAAGGGGCAATTTTTATGCTCATTTGTTATTCAATCCACTTGACATTTGCTGTGGACTAAATAGACCTCCCTTAGGAGGATTGTTTGCCTCCATTTGGAGCTTACATCTCCAAGGTGTTCTATATGATTTACCATTAGGAAATATAAGAAGTGGTTTGGAATCTATTGGTTGTTGGAGTTTGCATCTCTTAACCCTTCTTTCGTTTTATTTAGTTTTGTTTTCATTTCCTTTCCTTTGTTTTATTTCCACTAACAAACATTTGTAGAATCAATTGGATCACTCACCCACACCCTCAAAGGGGCACCTAATACTGAGGCCTTGTTGTAGACTACAAGTCCTTGCCCCTAACCAAGTGGGAAGAAAGAACTCTTCTGGAATTTTCCCACAACAATATTTATGGTGACTACACTTTGTTTTAGTGCAGTTCTCTTTCATTAGGTTGTTATTTGTGAAGTGGCTAATTTTTGGTATTTTGAGTTTTGTAGGTGAAGAGCACCATCCCTTTCATCCTAGGAATTCAGCCCCCAAGAGGCTATTTTTTCCATTTTATCAGATGTGTGTCTCTTGGTGTCCCAGCCATGTTGACAGTGTGGATATCTCTTCGACAATCAAACGACCCGCACATATTAATAGACTCCTATCCACACATATTTTCATCTCAATTGTTGCTCACTAATGAACTAGGACTAAGTAATCTTTCAATATTTACTTGTTTCTTTAGTAATTATCCCATCTAGACTAATATTAGGAAGTAAAGGGGTTATCCATTGAAATATACTTAGGTAACCAACCTTGAGGCTTCCCAAGGAACTCATTGTTGTCACTAGCATTCAAGACATATTATGCTTCTTTGATTTACTTAAACATATTTAGTTAAAGTAGTGTAAAATCCAGTTTTTGCACACAAGAAAGGACCTAAAGATTCTCCTCTCCCTGAGTATGCTCTTCACATCACATTTTTCATATAATCTTGGTTAATCAGAAACAATATTTAAGTGTGAAATGCCTCAATTGCACACTTAGAATTTGTTTCTTTTTTCAAGCATCATTAGTATCTACAAAGCTCGAATTTCAATTCCTTTTTTGTTTCAATCACTTTGGTTAATTGCAAACAATACAATTTTCTTACATCACATGTGATTTCCCACTTGCACACATTAAGGGACCTAAAGATTCTTTCCATCCTAGTATGCTCTTCACAATTTCAATGAATCGAAAAGGAAGGGAATTGTGGAATATCTCTCTTACAAACCTTAATTCAAGAAAAACCCATAAAGTCAACCATTGTAAATTCTAAGCAAAAAATCTTCCATATGAGGTCACAAAACAATATTTTAGTTTGGTAGTACTAATTAGTCTAGGCACCCAAACACTTCCCACCAATATAGTTTCATTAGGCATTTTTGAAACATAACATTGTTGACTTTTAGGTTGCTATAAAGTCCTGCTATAAGAAAGTGTTCAAAGCAATCCCAGGTCACAAGTGTACCGTGATCAAGGAGGTAAAAGCTGAGGTATATCCGCCCTTCTCTCCTATATGAGTCATGCAGCCCATTGTAGGGATATGACACTATACCTTCTAGACTGAATAATTGATCCATAATTGATGGAAGGTAACCTTAGTGGCCAAAACTTAGGGCATCTTTAAGGAGCATTTGTGAATGCAAGTGACTCCTAAATTCATATATTGCCATTGGTAGGTGTTACCAAGTCTCTTTGATTGGAACATTGGCCCCATCTCCAGTAGAAATGGATCTTTGTTACCTCCACTAGTCGATTATTGTGTGGATTCCATTGCCACCAACAATTGTGCATTTGGGAGGCCCAATTACATTTGAGAGGAAGGACGTTAGGTAATTTACACTTGTTTTTATTTTCTAAATACAAGTCATTTAAATTGTAATTTTAAAAGAACCTACATGTGGACACCATTGCACTAAGATCTCTTTGCACATATCACTCACTTATTGCACCATTTTGCATCTATCGTGGTTGTCATAATTTTGCATTTGTCTATTTCTATTTATTCACCACCCATCATTCTCACTTGGATACTAGACTTCCACCATAGAGGAAACCCCCCCTAAGGAAATCCCACAAAATGTAAGGCCTTTTCCCTCTCTCGAGAGGTTTTCTTCTATTCTCTCCACGTGGTTCACGAGGGAGATCACCTAGTCGAGTTTGCACCCATAACACATTGATTGGATCCTCTAGGTGAGGGCATACCCCACTTGAATTATTTTCTCCCTTCAAAGGTAGTGTAGATCCTTTTTCCTCCTTTTATGGAAGAGGCTCACCTTCGTTTAATCCCCCAAGACGAAATACCCCACCTTATTCCCCCCCTTTGAGAAGAGGCCACACTACATCATCATCTTCCCATAGAAGTTAATTATCACCACCACATATTCCAAGTTCTCCCCCTAACAGAAACAACACATAGAATATAATGGAGACTTCCAATCCAAACCTACCATTCATGGAAAGTTTAAATCTCCTTGATCTATCCAAATTGGTTAATTATCCCATCAATCTTGATGCTACTGTTCATGACACCACTTGGCCCGATATGCCTGAAAATATCCCATAGGACATCCCTAAGTTCGAAGGGAAATAGGGAGACGATCTTGCCAACCATATCATGTATTTTCATCTATGGTGTTCCTTAAATATCATAGTGGTATATTTTGTATGACTTCGTCTCTTCCAAATAACCCTCACTAGTATAGCTATAAAGTGGTATGTGAATTTGACGCTGGCATCTCATACCACATTTGAGACAATCGCCACCGCATTTCTCTCCTACTTTCAGTTACCAATAAGACATGAATTAGGCCTTGAAATTCTCATAGAATTTGGATAAAACACTGTGACACACATTGCAGACCAAATCCATGAATGGCGCCACTGCTACATTTTGTGTGAAATCAACATTAAACCTTCTTTCCTTTTGGATTAGTTCCCAAAATATATACAACCATCTATTGCAAACAACATGTTGGTCACACCCAAGGTTGTGGGAAGATGGACCCTGAGGTAACAACAAAACCACTTTAGGAGAGGGAACTGGATTCTCCAATTCCAGACTAAAATTAGATGCATAAGACGGAGAGATACTCTCTGTTAGCAGGGAAGGATATATAGGAGTGAACTCATGAATTTGCTTGGAGTGGAATAATGGAATGACAGACTATTCTAACAAACTTAAGAAAAGAGAAAGAAATTTTTAAAAGAAGATCCAAGATGTTCTGGGGAAAGATGAATATTAAGTACCTCGTCTTCTCTTCAAGCCTACTCATGCCTTCATAGTGAATTTATGCGCATTGCAGAGGCTACCGACGCCTTCTTGGAAACTTAAATTTTAATACCATGACATCAGTGGAGCCGTCACAGGATTAGAAACACGGGTTCATAGAAGTCACCGGGTGAAAGGTTAATTTTCTTTCTGGAGGCCTGACTATTGTTCACTATCGACAGTCTGGTCTACGACCTTATCGTCTATAGTTTCAGGAGGCATTGAACCTTCCTCCTCATATCGGTCTTTTGATCTGCTGATCAGACTATGATTTAGAAACACACAAGAATTCTTGTAACGCATATGAATGGCATTCGACTTTGTATATTAGTTCCAAATTATTATAAACACGATAGTATTTATAGATTCAAGACCAACCAACCATTCTTCCCTTTGCAGGAGTATCTTTATAATGCTTCAAGACCGCGAGATTAATCCCGAAATAGGGCAAGAAGCAGGTTACAAATCATGATCAAAATTATAACTAACTAGAATGCAGTGTCTCCTCCATGATTTACATGCATTAAACAAACAATATGGAGAAAATACACATGCTTGGTCCGAACGGTGGTGTGACGATTCTGGTTTTGAGCTTGCCGCCTTTGAAAGTGACGCCTCAAGATGTTTTTGGGTGGCTCATTAGCTGACTGGGACCAATTATTTACCTGTCTGTCGAGTCTGCAACATGTCTTCTTTCTTCAGATTTTTGTTCGTTCCATGCTCAAAGGCACCTTTCTGCATGGGCTCAAAGCTAGCAAGGAAGTTTGTGTCCCTTCCATGCTTAGCCTTCTTTATAGCTCCTCCCTCTCCTGGTAACATTGTTATACAAGGGGGTTTAAAGAAGGGTCACATTGCTTTTGGAAGTAACAAGCCTATGAAATGGCTTATCATTCTTGTACTCTTTACCTCCCATGAGGAGGGTTCTCCTGTAGGCAATACCGCGGGGTGTGTCTTCGACCTCCTCACCACCTCAAAACAAGTTGGAAAGTGGAATTCAAAAAGGTGGTGATGAAGACTTTGGACCCCCCTTCCTCTAGTACACGCATTCACTCCTACAGATAGCCTCTAAAAATGGCCATCACGTACTGAGGCTTTGGAGGCAGCGACCATGTCTGGGGGTTTTGGCGGAACATCCCTGGGACATGAAAAAATAGTTACAATTCCCATGGGGGTATGGCCCTCTATTGAGATAGTAATTCCTTCACTGGCCTCAGCAGGTCCATCTAATATGATGAACGTCCCTGTTACGGCCTTACCGATACCAGAAGGATCTTCTAATGTAATGAACGTCTCTTCCTCGATGGTTGGTGCATCCTTGGTGAAATGACAATGGGAGCATAGGAATGTGGAGTTATGCTTGCCAACCAACAACATTCCTTGACAGACAATATTTTCAATCCATACGACCATCATAGATCTCCTCTAGAACTCTCAGAACTTTCAGCAGACTGACACTCTAAGTTTCTCTTCCATAGTCACTTAATCTCTATTTTTCGGTGGCACTAAAGTGTAGCGTTTATATAGAGATGGAGAACTAGACATGACAATGACCCGTCAACAATCTAACACACCTCGCCATTGATTCTCATGATGATAGCATGAGCAAGTACATGCCTGGGATCCCTTCTTCCCGCTGGAGATCTAGTCACACCGCCTCCTCTGCTGCGGCATTCCATTATTAGCTGCGAAAAATACCTCTAGCTTTATCCCACATTTTAGACCATCTAGCTCAAGGAAAATGGAGTTGACATTCTTTACCCTTTCGTTCCTACTGATCATAGTATCAAAACAACTCCTCTTCATTGCGTCCTCTCGCTACGTGTAAGAGCCCTACCTACCTTCTGCAAATCAACCTTTCAGGATATTGTCCAGCTTTTGGCACACTTTATGCTATGATCCTTGGGTTCAGGAGGGTTTTACATGTCATGGAGCCAACTCTTCCATCGCAGGCGTGCTTTGACAGTGTCGAGGCATCTGATTTCCCATCGCTTTTGGAATTTCACACATCTGCCTCTAGATTTCGTACTGACAGGGTCTTTTTGGAATAAGAAGACCATATACAGAGTCATACATTTCACCCGTGAATTCCCTTGTCTGAGAAATTTGACGATTGTCATCATTTTGGACCCTTAGATCTGAGATTCCTTTCAATATCGAATGCACATGTGTACCGAAGTATCAATTTTCATGAACCCACGAGACGATTTGGCCCCATGCATGTCTCATCAGCTGAGGAGATGCCCACTGTAGATCTCTCTTTGGAGAGATATACACCATCAAATGTTATCACTCTTTAACTCATTTCGCTGATTAGGAGACAAAAAATTATGTGAGCATTTCAATCTGGCGAAATCGATCTTGTCTGTTGATCTGCCCTTCATCAATCATGGCTGTCGAAACTCACGGTCACTTTAATGCCATTTCGCGAGAATGGAGAGACGATTTTTTATTGCACTTGTGGTTCTTGCGAAAATATTTTAGACCGTCGATCTAGCTCATCCTTTGATCGTCACCGTAGACACACTACCTCCTTTAACAAATTTCTCAGCCACCCTTTGGCTAGAATTATTATGTGTTTTTTGGTTGTGGTCGCTTTGTACTACCTCCCCACCATCTCTCGCTATGTGAAAAACAATGATAACAAGTGGCTCCAGCTAGGGATGTTATCCTCCCTATGAGGTAGCAAAGAAAAATGTAGACCAAGTGCCAAAATCCATTGGGTGGCTCCTCCAGCTTTGCTGAAAACTTTCAAAAATGCTCCAAAGGACCAAAATTAAGCTATATGATGGAAACAATTGAAAAGATAAGCTAATACTCAAGAAAAATCACTTATAAGGGGAAATGATCGTTATGTTGAGCTTATTCATTCCTACCTACCAACTCTACCAAATGGACTTCATCACCTGGTCAAGTAATTTCTAACTTCCAGTGAAGCCAACCAAGCAAATGGTCTTGGAGATCCCATTTATTCTCGTGCGGTACAGAGAACATTACCAAAAGACTCAATGACACTGAGTTACAACAAAGAGATTTATCTTTACAATAAATATCTAGCCATACATTACCATTTTCTAGATGCTCCATGTATTCCACCACCGGATCATGGAAACCTGGGTGGCTATCAATCTCTTCAGTTATTAGTCGGATGTGATAAAGATGTTCTAATTTCCTTTCCTCCAACATCATGCAGAGGTGATGTCTCAAAAAACTTTGGGAGGTGTTCTCATAATCCTTTGTACCCACAACATCAACCTTTTTGTGCGAGCCCCCAGAATCCACGGTATGATTTTTCACAAGTTTCGTGAAATAAGTAACTTTGCGTCCCTAAATAGAAACGGGCTTGTTTACTTCTTGGTGACCTTCCCGATTGAAACATCCTTCCGTGTACTTGGGGACATGACCATAACGAACGCAGCAGCCTCTGGAGAAATTTGTCGTCTTCCTGTCTCAGGAAGATTGCTCAAGGAATAACCCCTCCTGCTCACAATTGGGTTAGTTTCCAAAGGAACCATGTACAACATGCTCTAGGAAGTATTTAAACAATGCACCGTGTTCTGGGCTTTGGGTCTTAGGAACCAGAATTTGATTTCTCGGACCCACCCCAACATGGGCGTAGTCATCCTCCTCAACAGGGACGAGCATGCAAAACATCTCCCCTTGATATGGGGTCCTTGAGTTCATGACGTATGAAGAGGCCCTGATTCCAACAACCTTGCCTTTTCTTTTATTAAGTCCCAGGCCCGTAAGATCCCTAGCTATGTCACTAGGCATGACATCCCCATTATCATCCTCATATTCATCATATATTGGCACGCCGTAGTCTCTTTCGAGGTCACCACGTACACGATTCACAACAGGTCTCGAGGGAACGAATTGATGAAACTACCTACCTTTCCTTCCCTTGGCAGATATTCTTTCCATATACTGGGGGAAAACACAAGTTTCCAAGGGGATCTCTCCTCCGTCTCATGCATCTCTACCTGTCCCAACTCCTCGGTGTTTTCATTAGTATTGCCCTGGACCACGCTCTTTCTTGACAATCTGAAGTTTTCTTTGATGTCCAATGCATCAACAAACATTCTCTGTAATGATGCAGATTTTCTTTCCAATAGAAATAAAGACAAATTGAGAGGAAAAATAGATGCATAATACAGTTTCGCTGCACCCTCTGAGGGATGGACTTCTTTTGGCATACCATAATAGAAACTTGTGAACCTTTTGTTGAAACTTGACATAGATTTGCCTCTGCATTTCCTCATAGAATAAAACTCTGAGAGAACCTGGTCTAATGATCTCCTTTCACCTCAAAAATCTAGGAACATACGAGAAAATTATTCCCATGTATTGATGGATTCTGGCTGCAACTGCCTGAACCATTTCTGGATATAGCCTTGAAAAGATTGGGAAAAATCTCTCATACAAACGTCATCGTGTTCTATCTCAAAAATATCAAGAAAATATTCAAATTCCTGTAAATGTTTCTCAGTTGTAAAACCTTTAGATTCTCCATCAAACTCAGGAAAGTATTTATAGTGTTTGGCAAGGAAATCATGAAGGATCTAAGGCAAGCGAAGAGGCATGTATTAGATTTGGGTATTGGGTGCAAAAAAATCCTGTGGAAAGGATATGCTCTCAGAAACAACATCACAGGGCCCATTAGGTTTCCTCTTAATGTCAGGGGTCTTAGGCAAATGGTCCATACTAAAATCAGACACACAAGATGGAGAGATACTCTCTGTTAGCAGGGAAGTATATACAGGAGTGAACTTGTGACTTTTTTTGGAGTGGAATAATCCATGACAGACTATTCTAACAAACTTAAGAAAAGAGAAAGAAATATTTGCAAGAAGAGCCAAGACGTTCTGGGGAAAGACGAATCTTAAGTACCTCGTCTTCTCTTCAAGCCTACCCATGCCTTCACAGTGAATTTACGCACGTTGCAGAGGCTACCGACGCCTTCTTGGAAACTTAACTTTTAATACCACAGCATTAGTGGAGCCATCGCAGGACTAGAAACATGGTTTCATAGAAGTAACCGGGTGAAAGGTTCATTTTCTTTCTGGATGGCTGACTGCCATTCACCGTCGATAGTCTGGTCTACGACCTTATCTTCTATAGTTTCAAGAAACTTTGAACCTTCCTCCTCATACCAGTATTTTTTGCCGCCGATCTCCCCATTGAAGTCATTCTTTAGAAATTTTAATGTGGAGTCGCCAAGGAAAATGATATAACCTTTTCACATGCAGGGGTCTCTGTTTGCCAACAGAAACCCTTTACAATTAGAATATTTGTCATTTTTCCTAGAGATGATCTTCAATTTTGTCCTCGGCAATGGCACCCGTTTTTTAGCACCCAGAATCGCACCCAAGGTTGTGGTAAGGAAGACCCCGAGGTAACAAAAAAACCACTTTAGGAGAGGGAGCTGACTTTAGGAGAGAGAGTTGGCTTCCCCAATTCCAAAGAGGGATCTCTCACAGATGTACAACAAATCCAGACATAATGTCACAAAATGAATATCAATAATTGGTGGTTGGAAACAAAATGAAGATGTATCGGGCTATGGAGTCAAAGTCTCAGGGAAATAGAGGAGTTTGCATAGGAAAACGATTAAAAGAGTGAGGTAATGCTTCAATCATGGTTGTTATGTTAGGGGGTCTAGTGGGATAAGCAGAACAATGATAGTTCACTAACGTGGATCACCACAAGGATGAATTCCATGCCAGTTTTGGAAGAAACAATTTGGTGGATATCGAAGACAATGGTAGGAGCATATGAGTATGAATTCCTAACCATTATACACTGTGTCTATGACATGAAGAACACATAACGTAAATAAAAACTAGAAATAACATGCACATGAGGAAAATAAATGTACAGACTGTGATTTAGAAACACACAAGAATTCTTGTAACGCATATGAACTCTAAGTTTCTTTTCCACACTCATTTAATCTCTGTTTTTTGGTGGTATTGAAGTGTAGCGTTTATATAGATCTAGAGAACTAGACACGACGATGATCCATTAGCAATATAACACACTTTTCCATCGATTCTCATGATGACAGCACGAGTGAGCACATGCTTGAGATCCCTTCTTCCCGCTGGAGATCTAGTCACACCGCCTCCTCTACTGTGACATTCCATTATTGGCTACAGAAAATACCTCCAACGTCATCCCACATTTTATACCATTTGGCTCAAGGCACATGGACTTGACATTCTTTACCCTTTCATTCCTGCTGATGACAGTATCAGAATAGTTCCTCTTTGTTGTGTCCTCTCTCTATGTGTAAGAGCCCTACCTGCCTTCAGCAAATCGACCTTTCAGGAGATTGTCCAGCTTTTGACATGCTTGATGCTATGATCCTTGGGTTCAAGATGGTTGTAAATGTCATGGAGCCAACTCTTCCATCGCAAGCGTGCTCTAAGGATGTCAGGGCATTTGAATTTCCGTCGCTTTCGGCCTTTCACACATCTGCTTCGAGACTTTGTACTGACAATGTATTTTCGGAACAAGCAGACCATATGTAGAGTCATACATTTCACCCTTAAATTCCTTGTCTGAGACATTCAACGATTATCATCATTTTGGACCCTTAGATCTGAGATTCCTTTT
Source organism: Pseudotsuga menziesii (assembly GCA_001517045.1). Lineage (NCBI taxonomy): Eukaryota > Viridiplantae > Streptophyta > Pinopsida > Pinales > Pinaceae > Pseudotsuga > Pseudotsuga menziesii. The sequence continues at coordinate 537,263 of LPNX010466118.1, read as the reverse complement.
GATCTTGACTGCACATGTGTACCGAAGTATCAATTTTCGCAAACCCACAAGACGATTTGGCCCCGTGCATGTCTCATCAGTGGAGGAGATTCCCACCGTAGATCTCTCTTTGGCGAGATCTGCATCGTCAAATGTTATCTTTCTTTAACTCATTTTGTTGATCGAGAGACCAAAAATTCCGTAAGCATTTCAATCTGGAGAAATTTATCTCGTTTGTAGATCTGCCCTCCATCAATCATGTTCATCGAAACTCGCGGTTGCTTTAGTTCCATTTCGTGAGGATGGAGAGACTATTTTTGATAATTGTTGTGGTTCTTGTGAAAATCTTTTAGACCATCGAACTGGCTCGTCCTTTGATCTTGACCGTAGACACACTACTTTAACAAATTTCTCAGCCACCCTGCGACTGGAATTCTTATGTGTTTTTTGGTTGTGGCTGCTTTGTCCTACCTCCCTGCCATCTCTGACTGTGTGAAAAATAACTATAACAGATGTCACACTCAGTGGATGCGCTTATCGGGTCCATTTCCTCCCATGGTAAAGCTCCCGCAAAAACAACTCTTGCACCACCACCCATGATGGCACAATACCCACCTCTCCCTGTTTTGTCGGATCCCCCTATTATTGTTCCAAATCCCTCATTTAAACAACCCCAATATGGAATGCACAACCTTCCTACCCTAGAACAAGCCACGTACAAATGGTTTCCCAACCACAAATGGCACCACTTATGCCTACATCCACATAGTATACATCACAACTAGAATACATCCTACCACCGAGGTACAACACTTACTATCCATACTCATGTTCTTGAAATGAACACCATGCTCTATATGGGGGTCAATTTTTTCCAAACTTCTATGTAACAACTCAACAATTTGAGCAGTTAAACTTTTCCAACCCCCCCAACTCCTAAAAATTAAGGAAAGAAGATTGGAAATTAAAAAAAAACCCAACAATAGGGGCGGAGGGGCGCGGTGGGGGGGGGAGCAAACCAGGTTCCCCAATAGAATCTAAACTAGGGTAACTAACCAGTATAAGAGGGTAATTCCCCCAAACAAGGAAAAATACAAACCTGAGGATCAATTATCCTTTCTCAATTTGAGGTGAGTATGTCCATTACACTCACCATTGTCCACTTATCCCTAACTACCAATAGTTAGTGGGAGAAAATAAACAAACACCAACAAACCCTCCATAAGCGCCTCCTGCATTGCAACCCCAACAAGTTGTTTTGCAACAACCCATTTCCAACCAAGGAATAGTTACCCAGCAGTTGGATCCCCATCTCCCAGGTGATGGATTTTTTCGAAACATCTTTATGAACTCAACATCTATCAACCTACAGACTTGTGCTAAAGGGTATACTAGTGCTGACACCTCAGCTGTCCTAGAAGAGACTTAAGTCCATTCGGGAGGCCCTTTTCATATTCAATGTCCCATCATGGAGTGAATTATGAGGATACCAAAAGCACTACTTATGCGTACCACTCAAAACCTCCACATCAACACTGCCCACAATTACAGTATTGTTGACGACTTGTCATAGTCGTCAGCTTCCATGTTCATGTTGTAAGTGATTTAATATTTCCCCACACAACACAAAGTACTATTGAATGCACTTGGAACTGCCAACCCTTTTGACTTGCACCACATTAATTTTGACCTTGATAAAGGAGAACCATGACTACTTCCATATGTCTCTTTCCAAGTCCTAGTCACCATATAGAACATTATCATTTATCAATTTATTATCAATGAAAGTGCATCCACATGCGTCATGTATTCTAATGTTTGGAAATTTGGGCTCACTAGAGTTAGTCCCATCCTCTATGACTCTCCACACATATTATATAATACCATCCCAACCATGAGGATTGTACCACAATGTCCCCATTGAGATGGGGGAAAAATGGTAATGATTGATCTTGAATTCATTGGCGCCTAGATAGACTACAACCTCCCATTGTAACTCAGTTACAGGTACACCATGAAGGAGGTGGCTTCCTCATTCCTCTACATCATGATGTTTTCCTTTAATGGGACGATGGTCATCCTCTACCAACTTGACTACTACGATCCCCATACTTATACCAATCTAGAGAAAATCCTATCCATAGTAGGAGAAGTAAATCCAACCCTTGATGTTGAAACTAGTCTAGGTGTGTACAAATATTCTAACCTTCTAGGAGCATATTCAAACCCCCTACCTAAAATACCCACCTTGATGGATAGTCTCATGTGCACCATTTTTACCTTCAAGAATGAGTCTCCCCGGTCCACAACCTCATCATCAACAACACCAACTAGTCATCGCATGGAGAAAGTATTAAACCCTTCTACACTTACCATGTTCTAAATACCATTTTTGTACCCCCCCGCTTGTTGGAGTGCAAGGAAAACTAGTTATGGCTCAATTAATGTTCCCATGACTCACATTGGGTCCCTCTATGTGGTATCTCACACCACCATTCGTAGAGATGGAATGAAAACCCATCATGCATTATGAGATGATACCCATACGACGAGTCACCCCCATGGTACCGCTTGTATAACCTACACCATCAGTGACCAAGACATCCCTAATGGTCACAAAATCACAACAAGGAGGAATATTTTAGCCCAAGATGAAATCCTCCACCAATGGAGGCACTAACCAACCCAAGTTGAAATCTCTTGCCATAGAAAACCTTGCCCCTCAGTCCTCATCAGGAGCCACTAAACCCAACACTAAAGGTGCTACCCAACAAACATTGAAAGGTCCCATCATCCATGATATTCCCATGATGCAAGTCACTCCTCAATGCACGTTATGTGGGAAATAAGGCCATGCAACAAATATGTTCCCTACCTCACCAGAGTTTAGGAACTTGTTAAACATACTAGTTAGTATCTTGCATGCACCCCAAGTCATGATTGGGGGCACATCAACCTCCTCTTCCCGTTAGAACAAATAGTTACACACCAAAACAATATGTTTGATCTATTCTCAGTTTGGGCACTACACACACCATTTCCCTTATCTCTCACGATTTATGAATGCTTTGGAAACTATACGTCTTACTCGTCCCTTAGTAGAACATACTTCCCCTCCTTTATTGGACGCCATTCCACCCTTCAGTTCCATGAGTGTCACTAATATGCATGTACAAAGTGCATCCCACATATTGAGCCAATCACATGCTACTCGTCCATGTCTAGAGTGTAAAATGATGTCCCACCATATTTTTCAACACCCGTTGACTATCGCCTGCCGCACCTTCCGAGTAGAACAAAGATGAATCTTGGAAAACCTAATACCCATAAGAGTGGTCCTTTTAACCATTTTCAAAGAATATGATACCTCCACAAAGAGTAGTGACTATGAGAACCTTCTCGTGGTCCATGTTAGAAATGCTTATTCCTCACCACAATCGGTACCAATAACGTCTATGCTAGCAAACACTTCTCATGATCAGATTGTTCCTCAACCACCTCATAACAGTAATCATGTCGGTATCTTTTTCATGGATAGAATTCCTCTTCTACATAATATAAGGTCACTAACCACCACCACCCACAAGGACTCTATCCCCAACTAAACCATCGGTATAAGGAACAATGACATCTGATTAGGCAATTCCTTTTCTTTTGATGAAGACATGCTCAATGAATTTATATTTCCCATGAATGAGGCTATAATGGAGTCCATGCATCTAGATAATTCCCCCATGGAAAAAAATCCATCACCAGTCTTCTTTTACATCTCTAATGGTATCCCAACAATACACCATTGAATCAAAATACTTCTTACCTCTAAAACATGTCGACTGGTTCAAAAACCTTATCCCAGATCTTGATGCTTTTGGGGAGGAAAATTTGTCTAACATATCACCGAAAATTCAATTCAACATCTCTACCACCCCTGAAGTGGTCGAAAATATATCCATTGGCACTTTGTGTTTCCCACAGGAAGTCAACAACTTCACTGCCCTCTTCAAAAAATTCTGAAATATCTTTGCTTGGTCATATGCTGAAATGCTTGACCTGGATTAGGAATTAGTCAAACACCATATCGACACATGCCTTAATGTCATTCTTGTTAGGAAAAAGAAATGACCATTCCACCCCTCTAAGTACCCCATAATCAAATTCGAGATCGAGAAACTCCTTCATGCAGGATTCATCTATCCTATTTCTTATACCTCATGGGTGTACAATCCCATCCCAATGAACAAAAGGTAAGGCACCATTTGTGTATGCATGAAATTTCATGATATCAACCTAGCTTGTCCCAAATATAATTTCCCTAACCCGTTCATCGACTATATTACAGACTCATGTGACAATAATGATATGCTATCCTTAATGGATAGTTTTCCTAGTTACAATCAAATACAGAGTTGTACCTAGGACCAATATAAGACCGCATTCACTACACCATGGGGAAATTTTTCCTACAAATCCATTCCCTTTTGAATAAAAAAACAAGGGTTATACCTTTCAACGAGCTATGGAATATGTGTTTAATGACCTTGTTGAGATCATTCTATCCTTCCCAGATGACCTCACAACTAAGTCAAATAAACATGTAGACAACCTTATGGACCTGGGCACCATCTTCACACGATGTCATAAATATAATATCTGGATCAACCCACTCAAATGCATATTCTATGTAACCAGTGGTCACTTATTGGTATTCTTCTTCTCACAAGCCGACATCACCATCGAACCTTCAAAATTTCAACCCCCACGAATGCATCATCAGTTGCAAAGTATACAAGGAAAAGTAAACTTCTTTCATCGCTTTGTTCCTAATTACACCACACAAGCCCATGTATTTTTGCAGCTACTTCGTGAAGACATCCCCTTCTAGTGGGATGATCACGCCCAAATATCTTTAGAAGCACTAAAACAAGTGCTATCCTCTGCACCATTTATCTCCACACCCAATTTTGATAAAGATTTCACTGTTTACATTTTAGCATCTTCCTACGTTGTGGATAGTGTTCTTGTGCAACAAGCCAATGATAGTAATGAGCACATTATTTACTACATTAGAAAAACATTGGTTGACCATGCACTCAAGTATACTCAAAATGAAAAGATTGGATAAGATATCATCATTTCCATACAAAAATTGTGCCATTACATCTTACCTCATAGAACCATGGTCAACATAGACTCTAATCCTATGCAATACATACTTAAATACTAGCTCATCAATATAAAATTTGCATGATGGACTGTAATCCTCCAAGAATTTGACTTCGAGTTTGCAACCCCCAAAAGAAAAAAGGCCTTTACTCTTATTGAGCTTATCATGAACCTTCCCACTACTATTCTAGGAAAACCAGTGAATGACCAATTACTTAACAAGCACATTTTCAACATCACCAGGGATGACCCTTAGTATGGGGATATACTAACTTACCTCAAAAATAAAAAATTCACCACTCGCCTTTCTCGCGATGATAGATGATGCATTCATCAACAAACCCCGTGGTACATCCTACTTGGATATGTCATATATCGTCGTGGTGTATACGCCATTTTGCGATATTGTTTGTTTCATAGCGAGGAAAAACATGTACTCAATAATTAAAACATCGGTGCTTGTGGTGTCCACCTATATGGATTCGACACCACCTAGAAAATCCACTGCATTGGGTACATTTTTCCTTCCCTCTTCAAATATTATGTTTACGCTGTCAAAATATGAACAAATTGTCAGGTTTTCACCTGTAAAAGGGATATCCTTCGTCTCCCCTCCATCCTGTCATCACTACATGCCCCTTTTGTAAATGGGACAATGACTTAATGGATTGTATCCCAACTTCCACTCAAGGTCACAAATATATCATCACCTCGGTGGACTACTTCACAAAGCGGGCTAAAGTCATGCCTACCTTTGACTACAAATTCATTATTGTTGCGCAATTATTATTTAACCATGTTCTCACACAGTTCAATGCTCCAAAGCAATTAGTCTTGGACAATGGAAAAAATTTATGTGATCAAACATTTTAGGAGTTTTCATCCCTAATAGGATTCAAACATGACTTCTATAACCCTTATTACCCCTATGCCAATGGAAAGTTCGAATATATCAACAAATTTCTCAAAACTATGATCCAACACACACTTGATAAAAACAAGTTTAATTGGAACCACATGATTTTCCACACCCTATGGGATTACACAATCTTGGTAAAAAACACTACTGGATTCACACCATTTTACTTGGTACATGGTGTTGAAGTTTTCCTCCTTATCGATTTATAGATCCCTACACTCCAATCACCCGTCAAATTGTTACCTAACACCCCAAATTTGGAACAATGATTATTCACTTCAGAACACCTCAACAAGGAATGATGAGATTCACTCTAATAAAATGAAGCCATGAAACATTTATCCAAAGAGCAATATGATATCCATGTATTCCCATGTACCTTTAGCATGGGAGACTTTGTTCTAGTATTCAATGCTATAAAATAATCCAAACCTAGCCAAGGCAAGTTTGTGCTGAAGTGGACTGTACCCTATATCATTCAGTGATGTCTCCCTAATGGGGCATACATGTTGCAATATTTTAAAGGTGTTACCCTCAACAACCTAGTCAATGGCCTATATTTGAAGTAGTTTTATCCATAGACTAGCACCCCATAGGTGTCTCATGTTTTGAGTTATTATTTATGCATTGTCCATACCTTTTTCATGTCCTCTACTATACTTAGGTATGTGCATCATATGTGCATGATTATTTACAAAACATGAAGATTCAAGACAACATTAGTAATATGCAAAGAATTTCACCACATGTATTATCATGGAATTGGCCTCTTGGCACCCATTCCCCCTGATAAATGCATCCCTGACATAACTTTTGCATTATAAGAACAAGACTCCATCCTATACAGTTAGCAATATCACAAGCTTGATGAGTCATCAATGTCACTATTGAGGACCACTCCATTCCACTCATGGGTGTTCTCCCACAACAATCCCCATCATGATTCGATACCCATGATGTCGACACCCCCTACAAGCCCAAGGAATTTATCCCCCTAAGGGAAGTAAACCACCCGAAGACAATTATTTCATAGTTGTGCATTTACTTCCCCACCTCACACACTGCAAGCCACCAAATTAATCAGCACCTATTACAAGTAAGATTTATCATGACCATCTTATACCTCCATTAGTAGTCAACCTATCTACAAATATTCTTTGTATCATCCCCCCCCAGAGACATCAAGGGGGGCCCCTTTCGTTCTAAGCAACCAATTATATTCAAGTATTCCCACAGGAACACTCTGCATGGCATTGAATCATCGAGAACCCATATTCGCATTTGAAAAATACCCCTCACTTCATTTTGGAAAAGGTTCCCTAACCCACTCAAAACCATGGGAACATCTACCCATTAGTAAATTGAATTGTCAACCCACAAAACCTGTGGGAGTCCCACCATCATTGAATTGGTCCACCGACATGCCCAAAACCATGGGGACCCCACCAATTATTCTTTTTTAAAATGGTTCTCTGACACTCTCACATGGGGGATTCACTTGTTGACCAATATCCTATCACATTAGTTCATATTGTGGGTTTTAAAATGATAAAAAATTGAACCAATATATTGCAGGTATTGGGGGGGTGAGGGGTTTAAGGTGGGGGTGGGTAGGGTGGTTTATAAGGATTGAGGTATAAAAAGGGGTGGGGAGGAGGTTTTAAGTATTGGTAGGGGATTTCAACAAAAAAGAGTTTGGGTCAATATATCTCGAAATTAAGGGTATTCTTTAATATCCCACGATTGCACGTGCTATGTGAGAGGTTCACTAAGTGAAGTCCCCGTGCACTCTCACCACCACGGGAACTTCCCATTCTTTTGGAAACAACCCCTGGTTTCCTTTGATCAATGTAGTTGAGTCTTCAACATGGTCAATTTGGTTAGACGCCATACCCTCACTATTGTGTCTCCCCTCTTACCCTTCATCAATAGTTTGTCTCTTGTCATTATAGTCTGTCCACCCAGTTTGAAGTATGCTTCCATTAGTTACTCCCCAAGTTTATATTGATCAAAATAAGTTATGAACCCCATGCTTACCAACCAGTCTTATGTCAGGTCATTTAGTCCCACAAATTGGTTACAACATGATCTTGGTTTGCATGACAATACCCTCGTTTGGTCATAGTTCTTTATCTCTCATCGACGCTAAAGCCTCATATTATGAGAGTTGAATAAGTTACAATAGTATCTTGGGTTTCCTTTAATCACTACAATGAATTACCTCAAACCGAGTAAGGAGAATCATTAGTTATCCTTAACTTAGTAGTCTCCCATATGAGTGACAACAACACCTCTAATCACATCAGGGGGATTCGTACATTTCGAAGGTAGTGGTGTTCACGTTTGAAAATCATGGTAGCAACATATTTGGTACTATGTAGTCCTCAATTAGTGGCTTCACCAACATTCCAAACAACCACCCATGTGTGCTTCTTCAAATTCTCGACAGTTCTGCTTCTTTGACACTAGTAATATTTGTTCCAAATTCATGTACTCTCACATGGTTTGAATCCATATTCATCCATGTCCCATTAGTTTATGAGAGATATATATGTCTCTTCATTTTGTATCTAGTCCGACCATCTTCATGAACATGGGAATTCCTACCTCGTTTGTATAAAAATATTGCTTTCAGTTATCACTCCACCAGCAAGCTTCCCCCTTCGAAAAGGAATATTAGTCCACCTATGTTTCTAACTCTTTTAGGAGCAATAGAGAGAACAAAACAAGAAACGGTGATGCATTATCGACTCTAAATTACCCTATGAATCTCATACATCAGGGGGCATCTGTTAAAACAAAATTATCACACAGACATGGCATTTTTGTAATTTGCATAGAAAATCATCATCAAGATACATTTTTTTATCCAAGCCAAGACATCTTCACAAGATACAAAGAGTATCCCAAGTCTAAAAATCTCCCCCAAAGTAGTCAAATGACACAACCATGCAGATAATAGTTTTTTTATGCATGCTAAAAGGTGAGTCTCCAAAAAAACTCCTATGGGACAACACATATTTTCCTTTGAGATCCAAAAACCAACACAAATAATGGGATCTCACCCACCAGTGGTGCATTGAAGGCTCATGAAAGCTCCATTTACTCAAAGAATTTGAATTTTGTCTCTTCACATACTTGGTTTCCTTAAATGGCCTCTGTTGTGTACCTTGGATCCACATCATGGATCATTGGGTTCACATTGAGATATCGTTATTTCTTGGCCACCTCTTGGCCTATAAAATAAATCCATGGGAATGTTAGTTGAAAGAGAATTCTTAGAGTAAGGTTATTCTTCTATATTTGTGCTTGAGCTCCCCTATAGGTCACCATTTCCCTCTTGTCAAAAATTCACCAAGATCTCTTTCCTCCTTCTCTAAAGGGGGAAGGCGCTCTCCTAATTTTTTCTTCAAGACACTTTACATATAGTTTGGACTAAATAGACCTCCCTTATGAGGATTGTTTGCCTCATTTTGGAGCTCACATCTCCAAGGTGTTTTATATGTTTGACCATTGTGTAATATAATAAGTGGTTTAGCATCTATTGGTTGTTGGAGTTTGCATCTCTTACCCCATATTGCATTTTATTTAGTTTTTTTTTTCATTTACTTCTCTTTATTTTATTTCCTCTAACAACCACTTGCAAAATCACTTGGAGAAATCTCCCACACCCTCAAAGGGGAACCTAATACTAAGGCCTTGTTGCAACCTATAAGGGTTTTTCTCTAACCAAGTGGGAAGAAAACACTCTTGTGAAATATTTCCAAGAATACCATCATCCAATTTGAGTATACAAATGAATGATATAGGTTCTTGATGCACATATCCTCATGGATTTTTCCCTTTATTTTGCTTTTATGTGGAACCTAGTTTGCATGTATCTTCTATTTGAGTAATAGGATCATCACACTCACTTCACATCTATTGTATTTAGAGTCAAATCAAGAATCCATGTACAAGATAATGTAATATTAAAAAATCTAAATTATTGTTGCTCAGTTTTAAAACCTTGGTTCTGTCACACCATCCCATTATTCCCATATACTCTTTCCACCTATACAAATTCCCCTCAAGATAATGTAGGCAACTCAATCTTCATTACCTTTTCTTATGAATGCTCTAATAATATAAGTTCAATAATTTATTTGTTTTATAAAAAAAAAGTAACTCCATTTTTTGGTAAGAAGAATAGTTTAAAAAATATGTTCTTTATTTTAGATCTCACTCGTAAATGATGACAACCAAACTTAGTATCCTACCCGGTCTATTGAAATACCTGATTTAGCACATGATTAAATGTTGTTTTTGTTCACAATTATGTTGGTATATTATATTAATGAAGGCCCTATATTTTGGATGGAACTTGATATAATGTATTTGTTTGTGAGAATGAGTTTCTTTAGCAGAAAGGGGACCAAGGGAAAGGAACCATGATGCATGGAAAGAAGGTTCAAGAAAAAAAAAGGTTCTAGATGCATATTGATGCAAACTCTTAGGAGTTCAATGAGTTGGATTATATAAGGCATTTTATTTTGTGTGGATATACCATTGTGCAACCCTTGTTCCTACTCTAACAACTCTACAATCCCATCCAAGAATTATTGAGGAACCCCAAGCACACGTACATAATGAAATTGATGGTTGGTGATATGTAAATTGTCATGGATATTCCACTGGATCAGTTCATCACAACAAATATTACAACTTAGTTCATTGTGTTAATTTATTTTCATAAAATAATAAATACAATGGAATTGAAAGAGAAACTAGAGAAAATAAGTACACAATCCACACAATAACACAAGATATACCATGGGAAAACAATGAATCCTAAAAATCGTCCAACAGGTACATAGAACACACACTTGATTGGGTTCAAACAAATCTTATACTTCTGACATAGAAGAAATACTTGTTGAAGGTCTTCTAAATGTTGTGAGTGCTTCTTAGAGAGAACCATGAGGTTGTCCAAGTAGAGGAGGATAATGTGCCCTAATTCATGAAAACAAAAGGTCATGGCTCGATGGAAGGTGTCTCCAACATTCTTCAAACTGAAGGGAATGAATCAGTAGGAAAATGTGCCCCATGGGGTTGTAAAGGAAGTTTTGTATTGATCTTCCTTTCGGATCCAAATTTTATTGTCTCCAGAAAATCCATCCATGAAGGATATAACTTCATGGACCCCACATGCATTAATGAGCTGATCAATAAAAGGTGATGGGAAATTGTCCTTCAGACAAGCCAAATTTAGATCATTAAATTCGGTACAAACGTAGATGGTGCCTTGTTTCTTATTGACCAGCACAATATGGGACACCTTGTTAGTGTAGGAAATTGGGTAAAAGAACCCTGCTTTGTGTAGTTTTTCAATCTCAGCTTTAACTATTGGTGCCTTCAATGAGTGGTTTGGTCATTTTTTTCTCGAACATGCATGGTGTTGGTCCATGTGTCAATTCAATGTTCAACAATGGAAGGGTCGACACCATGCATATTAGTATATGACCACGTGAAGATGTCACAAAACTCTTCGAAAATGGATTTATAAGAGGATACCTCCTCTAGGGAGCATGATGCCCCCAATGTAATGTTTTCCAAAATAATTGATTTAACATAGATGTCTACCTGAATGGTAGGTGGGATGTTGGCCATGTTTCCTTCGTCAGAGGCATCAGGCACTAGGATGGGATATTTGAACTAGTCAACGTTGAGAGGAGGAAGAAAGTATTTCGACTCTACACTAAATTAGTTGGAAGTTTGCATAAGTGGTGCGTCAGGGATAAAGTAAGCATGGTGGTGCATATTGTCCCAAGGGAAGTACGAATCTGTTAATGCCTTGAGGACTTCTTCATCTATGCAGAACACTCGATTCGTTAGATCCAAATTCTTAGTAGAATATGGTGGTGTAGACAGATGATCACTCGTCGAGATTGTATATATGGTGCTAATATCGTTCGATGAATATTTCGGGGGGTAGATATCCTCTACAATCTTGATCTATGACTCCAGCAAGAGTTTGCGTAAGTTAGACAGAATAGAATGGTATTAGGACAATTCAGTGCAGTGATGGGAGTAGTGCCCGTAAAGACCACATATCGTGCATGGGTGGTTTGTGTGAAGAAACATTTTGGGGGGTTGGTTAGGGTTAGGGATATAGACCATGGAAACATTCTCATTGTCATCAAGTGTTTGCACATATGTGCATAAGAGAGGTAATTGTGGACAATTATGGGTGGCATTATCAGTAATGTCACATAATGCACAAGGGGGTGGCATGCAAGTCGAAGATAAAGGGGTTATGCTTCCATACTTGCTTTGATTGGTGTTGGATGGGTTTCCCCCAGCCTTCTTCTTGGGAGTAGGCATGGGGTTACTGGGAGATGGATGAGGGGTATTCCGAGGGGCTACTGGAACTGAGGATACACAAGGTGGTGGGTGGTTGGAAGTGTTTATAGGTTGGATTGGTGTCAAAATTACCTACATGATTGGATGAGGGTTGGGTGATGAAAGGTACCAAACTGGAAGGCCTAATGTTAAACTGAGAAAGTTAAGGGTTGCCATGACAAGTGCACTTACTATGCTTGAAGGAGGTAATTCAAACGGGATTTGTTGAATGGGCGTAGCTCCCCACTGATTCCTGAGTAATTGATTAAGAATGGGAGTTGTCATTGGTTGTGGTTGTGGTTAGGATTGAGGTGGTTTTGGTGTCACTGGTGTATTCGACGAGAGGGTGCAAATATCTAATATCTAAGGCATTTTCCTAGGTGGTGGAAATGCCAAAAAAGTGGTAGTCATGGGGGCTTCCTAAAACACACCTAGGGAAATGACGGTCAATGAGGGTATAGATGTGTTGTTAGTAGTGTTATCCAACATAGTGAAGACATTATCATGAGTGTTCAGACTCTTGGGGTCATAGTAATTCAATTGGTCTATCTTGACTATATTGTCATCGTGAGGCAACATCATAGTCCGAAAGACCATTGAAGTGACGAATTTCATTGTGTACATGTAACTACACCCTATGAGGAGGCTGTAATCGAGGTGGTATTTTACCAATTCAATATCGATGAGGATGGTCTTACCAACAAACTGAACAGGTATGTTCGGAAGGAGTCCTTGAGGTTGGGCTACACACCCATCGTAAGCAGTTGAGAATGACTCTAACTTAGGGGACCCTAGATTTTTCCCAAAAAAGGTATACATAACACATGTGGATTCTCCCTCGTCGACAATGTAACGATGAAAAACGAGGTTTTAGATGGTGATGGAGATTTGGAAATCCATTAAGGATGGGATCCACATATCAGACTAATCTATACTGAATGTTATCAAACAGACATCATTGGGGTCGATGGCACCCAATGCGGAAAATAATGCTTTGCACTGTGTTGGGAAGTTCCAGAGAACCTCCAAAGTCGACATAGTAGTCGAGGATTGGGAGAAATCATCAAAAATATCATATTTAGGTGCAACATGGGCATTAGCATTGCTCGTGAAACATCTCAATGGAAATTTTTGTTCGTTGTGGTTAGTGTCAGTGGGGTGTTATAGAGAAAAGTCCTTATGGCTTGTGGTGGACTACATAGATAGGATGGCACCAGAAATAAACCATTTCAAAGCATGCTAAGTATATAAACGAAAATAACACTAAGGGAAAAACATACCTTATTCCAGTCATTCGAAGCATATCCTCGTTGAGATTTCGATCAAACTTGTATCTACACATTGTTCTCAACAAGAACAAGATATACGAGCATGATATATAAAAGTGTTATAGTCTAATCTAGCATATTTAATTCCAACATGTAAATAGAGTAATTACACCCATGAATAAAAATATTCATAATTACTCGTGTAATAGACGAGAAATGGATATTTCTATTAATATGAACATAGATACAAATTCCAACCTCTATTGACACCTCATCAAAATCAAGAAACCAAGCCCTATATTTTTCTAGACAAAGGTAGACATAACACATGTGGATGCGCCCTCATCGACATTGCAACGATGAATAACGAGGTTTCAGATGGCGATGAAGATTTGGAAATCTGTTAAGGATGGAATCCATGGATTAGACTAATCTATATTGAATGTTCTCAAACATGCATCAGTGGGTTCTATGGCACCCAATGCAGAAAACAATGCTTTGCGTTGTGTTGGCCAGTTCTAGAGAACCTCCAAGGTCGACATAGCGGTCGAGGATTGGGACAAATCATCAACAATATTATAGTTAGGTGTAGGATGGGCATCAACATTGGTCATGAAACATCTCAAGGGAAATTTTGGACCCTTGTGGTTAGTGTCGGTATGGTGTTACAGAGAAAATTTCCTATGGCTTGGGGTGGACCACACAGAAAGGATGACACTAGAAAATAAACCCATTTCAAAGAATGCTAAATATATAAATGAAACTAACACTAAGGGAGAAGGATCATACCTTATTCTGAACATTTGAAGTAGATATGCATTGAGGTTTCAATCAAACTTGTCTCTACACATTGTCCTAAAAAACTACAAGATATACAGCCATGATATATAAAAGTGTTAAAGTCTAATCTAGAATATTTAATTCCAACATGTGAATAGAGTAATTACATCCATGGATAAAAATATTCATAATTACACATAATGGACGAGAAATGGAAATTTTATTAATATGAACAAAGATACAAATGACAACCTCTATCAGCACCTTGTCGAAATCAAGAAACCGAGCCCTTCCACCTAAGCCTCCACCACTTCAATCCTTCATACACAGGAAAGCTCACAAAGATAAAGGAAATCTTGGGAAAGAGCAATACTAGTTGCTTCAATGAAAAAGGGATCCAGACTCAAGCATATAAGAATGGGGCACAATTTCACTATAATATCTTTTCTTTCTAAAGTTCTCCTCCTCTATGCTTCATAGTAGTTCAATATATAACCCCTCAATGGGAAGTGAAGGGTTGAATCAGATTTTTTCCTAGCATATGGAAGGCCAAGGATCAAGTCATCTATTACTTGATGGGGAAAACTTCAAATACTTTTTTTTTAGCACAATTCTTGATGTACGCAGGTAATAGTAAAGCAAGATGCGTATACGCGAGTTGTAGACTTGTGACCTGTATGTATATTCAAAAATGTATTTTTAAGGGTTCAACTTGAGCATCAAGATAATGGTGAGAAAATGGGATAAAATGAGTCTTCATAGGGACAGGGATAGGCCATCAAAGTATGATGTATCAACTATGGAAAATCATGCTATAACATTGGGGTTTGAGGTAACTATAGGGCAGGGTCAGTGGGAGAAATATCCCTAGACTAACTGGAAGAAACAATCTTGATGGTCAAACCAAAATGGTTTGATCATGTCCCAAGGTTGAACTCTTCTTCTTTTGACATGGTAAACAAATTTTGAACACAGGACTCAGAGGGTTGGTTGGACAATGCAACATACTGTGTTGTGGGTTGTGTTGTGACTACCCCTGAGTGGATATAGGGTTTTTCAACACCATAGGAAGTGGGGTTGGATGTTTTGCTTGAGGGGAAGTAAGGGTATCTCAACGATTAGCCTCATCCCAAAGCTGATGAGCTCTAGCCAACTGAGGAAAATGGTGAGTGTAGTGGCCATAAAAATTGCAGAAAGAACAAGGATGGTCGGTATGCAACTGCATATTTTTTCCCTATCATGGTGGCTTAATAGGGTCTTGGTTCACCGGATTAGATCCATTATTTCATGGAGGGTTAGGAGGTGGTACACCCCCACCCCGATGTTGGTTACTTCCATGGGTATTCCCTCTTTGTCGATTTTGCTGGGGTTCCTAGTTGTTGGGGGTAGGTTGGTTTGGTGCTTGGTTTTGCTGAGCATACACTTATTGTTGTGGTATATGGGGAGCTTGAGGGGGTATCGACACAGCCAAACTTCGTGGTGGGTTTGGACAAGGATAGTAAGTTTGAGATGTTGAAGGGGGAGCGTATCATTAAGGGGTTTTCATGTATATAGGTACTCAGTAAGTAGGGTTGTGGACCTGAGCGGTCGAGGATGAAGGTGCATAGGAAGGTGTTTCTCCATAATTGGAAGTAAGTCATGATCATACCCTGGGGCAGGAGGAGGTTCCATCATCAGTGGGATGGAACTTGCTAGAGCACTATATGGATGATTTCTCGTACGAGGCATGGGAGTGTAAGGTTGGACTACAAATTTGACCAAGCTAATAATTCCATTTGTAGAATGGGATGCTCTCGGTGGGTCCTTGTGAGTGGAATCACCGTGGGGAGCATTTGACAAAATAGTATAGAGGTACCTTGATTGAGTGTATATCAAATCAAACTGTTGGTATTTGAGGATATCCTCTTCCTTTATCTGTGGATGCTTGGATGCAATGTCTTTGGAAATGGTGGGGATGAGAGAATTCAAGGACTAGTCAAGGAATATGTGGGAATCTAACTTTATTTTGTATAGACTGTGATGTTTACACCATTCAGGAATATGGTCCATGATATGGGTAGCAGTATTTTGGTGAAAAAAAAAAGGTATCTCGACACCGACATCATATTAGACATGGAACTAAAATAACTGCAAGAAAGTAGATGTTAGGGATTCAAAAGTGGAATGAGTTCCATGTGGCTGATCAATGTACCACTTGGCCGCAACGCCAACAAATTTCCTTTGAAGGAGACATAAGCTAATTGAGTTGTCGAATATGGAATTCGAGGAACACCACAAGTGGAAAGAAATGATATGGTTTTGTGGATCCTCATTGGCCTTCCCCTCGAATTTGGGGATATTTGAAGGGAGTTTGGTAGGCATTGGGGGCCATGTAGGATCATGATGAATCGGTTCGTTGGTAAAACATGCCAAATATAGGAGGTTAAGGCTAGCCATGCATGGTAGGATCGCAAGACCTGAGGCTCCATGTGGAGGTACAATCATTAGGAGGTTCCCTAGAGGAGGGTTCTCGACAAGCAGATTTCCTACAGGGGGGTTGCTAGAAGAAGCATTTCCCATAAAAAAAAGTAACCTATGTAAGGGTTTCCCATTACGACATGCCTAGTAGGTGGGTTAAAGAGTTGGGGGGGGGGGTGTTCTATAAGGGAGGATTCCTGAAGGTAGGTTTACCATGGGAAGGTTCCCAACATGCAGGTTCCCAAGAGGAAGGTTCTCAATAGGAGGGTCACCAACGGGAGGGTTCTCAATAGGTGTGTTCCCTGCGGGTAAATTTCTACTAAACAATGGGATGTGGCCAACCATGGGGCTGTGTGGAGGTGACCAATTTGAGTGGTATGGATCAGTCTCAAATGTGATTCTATCAAAAATATAAACTGGAGAAAGTGAACGGTGTTGACTAGCGGTGCAACATAATCAATCTAACGAACCGAAATGTGGTTACTTCCCTTGACGTCTGCAAGAGTATCTCAAAGGAGAAATGGTGACGGAGTGACATGATTGTGAAAGAGGGATATAATATGGCTCAAAATTCCAACTAAGGTTGTTTGTATAAAAGGAGATCTCTTAACAAAAGTGGCATGTAGGCTAACAACACACTCTAAAACTCTACTACAATCATGTGTCACAGCAGGTGAGTGGCATAAAAAATTACATATCTGACAAGAAGTCACTACCTAGAAGCCAAACAGATTTGCTAACCTTTGATGTATGGGAGCATGCAAACACCTAGCTAAAGAGATGGAAGCCCTCACAAACCTTATCCTCTGCAAGGTGATAAAATCCAAGTAAAAAAATATGACCGTGAAGACCAATAATGGATATGGGATATCCCCCTACCAAGAGGGATCCTGGGTAAAAGAGCTCTAGAAGAATGGACACTAGGATACCCTATTCATGACATGTCCGAGTAGGTGAATATGCCACTTCATTTTTTTCTGTTTCATACCTGGTAAGGGATCCTGTAAATGCAATGAGGTCTATAAGTAGGTATCCTTCAGTGTAGAGTGGAGTGCAGTATTCCACCCTGAATTCCAGAAGTAGTATTGTGACTTCAACACTCCTAAGGGAAAGGCCTACCCAACAAATCAGTTTCAACCATGCCAACAAGTACTAGGGGATTTTGGCTCCCTAATAGTCAACAACTATGTCTCAAATGCAAAATGGAAAAGGGGAGTTATTTGGATGCCTACCTGTAGTGCCCTACCTAACTACAATGTTGTTTTTGGTCCACAACTTGGGTTAAATGTGTGTTGAGGTAAGTAAATTTTAGGCTCACTTGATCTTAGAGTGTGTATGTGTGCACAATTCATGTGAATAAGCCCCAATGAACACTGAAAATAAATGTTGAAATAAAGAAATGAAGTTGAAAACTGAATGAAAGAACTAGATAACTATTTCATAAACACCCTATGTAGTGGATATTAATAAAATATCTATTCATTAACTTATTTAGACAATAAAAAAGTGAACCATACAAAACAATCATTCCATCAATGCAAACAACTTAAAAAAAGAGGTTGAAAGCTATTACTGTCGTAAATCAATTAGTAAGTTGAAACATATCCAAGGTATGAAGAGGGGGTTCATAGGGATGTAAGTCAATCTTAGAGCGCTTCTATATGAGAGAAGAAATCATTCTAGGGTGCACACTACTAAAAAGCAGAAGCAAGCTAAAAAATAGTGAACTAGAGGCAGAGCGATCTTATCAGGGCTATAAGAGCACTCTAGAGCACTCTTAACTGGGAAAAGGGGGCGCTTTGGAGTGCTCTTATGAGTCAAACAGGTATGATCCAGGTGAAATTGATAGAAAAATAAAATAGAACTCCTCTGGGGGCTGAGTGAGTGGTATGAAGGTTGGGGGAGGCCAGTTTTGCAGGCCAAAAGTCTACTAGATGGCGGATACCAGAGCTGAAAAACAATAGAAACAACAAATATAAACAAGCAAAACTCATGCAAGAAAGTATGACTATACAAAGTCTTAACACTTCTAGGGATCCATGAGGATTGACCTAGTGTGATCACCAAATATGTTGTGAGTGTTTTCACACTCTAACAGATCAAAAGTAAGGTGCTAACGTCTTAGAGTATGTGAAAATGTGCAGGTAAATGATCGTAAAAATAAACTAAACTTTGCAATAAAGGATATAGCCTAAGATACACAGAATTATGATTCATTAAATTAAAGTATTATCTATATATGGTAACTGTAAAGAACTATTGTAAAAGTAAAATAGTGAATATGAAAACCCAGTAAATCACTACAGTAACATGTCCAAACAACATACAATAGAAATGAATCTTTGTGCTTTCAATACTTTGGTATGAAACAAATTTTTACATAAGGATTTGAGTTACCTCAAATATGGACTGGCCCTTGCAGCTGATGTCAGACTATGCTCTTGGTCTTTGACTGGGAATGGTTCTCCTCTTCGTTAGTCTATGAAGGTTGAACCCAAAGGGAACTCCAGGCTCAAGTGGTGGCTAGAGTTTTGGGAATGAATTCGACAGAGTTTCGGTAAGGATCGATGAATGAATGTAAAAAGGGGCCTCCACCCCTTTATTTATAGGAACTTTAACCACTAGTAACCTCACCCATGGTATTGTTCCATAGTATTGGTATTTTCCCTCTCTTTTTCATTTTTTCTTTTTTTCCCCTTTTCCCTTTATTTTTTGTATTTTAGGGAATATTTTCTTAATTTTTATGGGGAAATAAGTATTTTAATCCAAATTTGGTCAAAAGTATAGTTTTTTGGGTTTGTGGAGGCCAAAACTTAGGAAAATAGGTGTAAAGGCATGATGACCAAGGTAATGAGCTACGTGAACGACTTTAGGGTGTTAACAAAACCCTAAAATATAATAAAAAAGAACCAAAAGAGCATATATAAGAAATAATCACACTTTTTCTAATGGATAGTAGAGGCAAAGGATGATTTCTTGTGGTTTTTATAAATAAAAAGAGTGACAATTCACTTGTTTAATGAGAACGCTCTAAAAATCCCATAAGAATTAGGGATAAAGGACCCCATTGAACAATACTTGAATATTAAAGTGCAAATTGGGTATTTGAAATGTTTGGTGAGCATTTTCAGATGTATATTTGAATATTATATACCAAAAATATTTCCTATGCAATTTGTATATTGTGAGCTAAAGGTAAATATTTATAGATATGTCTACACACTCCTCAATTGGTCAAAACTAAAGAAATATTCCCTTTTAAATATGAACGAGTTATTTCACTTTGGACCATTGAGTGGGGTAGAGTAAGGTGAGAATTATTTTTTTATGAATCCATTACAAATCATTGTTGATGTAATTGTAACTTCAGAATGTATTCACTTATATTTCTTATGTATTGTACCTCAATGTTTATTCCAGGAAGTGTTTGTAATGTAATTGAGTCATGTCATGCCCTGATGTTTCGATCGAGAGTTTATATAATGTAAACAAGTCATGTCAAGTCATTGTGGGTAACCCTCCTATTGGTCAAGGGTTAAAGTCCCCGCAGTTGTGGGACCCTAGGTTTATTAGACTATCCTAGAGAAGTCAACCCTATGTGAGTCATTGTAAGTCTGGGCAATAGTCCCCACCGTTGTGTTAAGGATAACCCTCCTTGTTGGTCGAAGGAGGCAAAGTCCCCACAAGTTGTGGGGCACTAGGGTTATTATACTCTCCTAGAGATGTCGACTCTAGTAAGTAATTGTTAAGTGAGGTCGACATGTTGGAGAGGAAATTAAGTGAACGAAAGAATATAAATAGAGAGAGAGCCTCTCTATTTATCACACACACACTCACTCATTGGGACACATGAGTGAGAGAGAAGTTGATGGGATCAGAGAGAGAGATTACTGTTGTCAGGAGATCATCTTTATGTTTTTGGGTTTTAATTTTAGTGTTGATTCTATCTCTGAGGAAGTTAGGGGGTATTCCCCGAGGAAAATTCTTTGTGTCTCTTGTCTCTTGTGTTTTATTCCTGTGCATGTTATTCTCTCAGTTAAAAGATCCTAAGATCATAATGCTAGCTTGAATGATAAAAATCTAACATGGTATTAGAGCTAACCTGAGAAGAAGACATTGTGTAGCTGCAGAATCTAGGGCTTCTTAATTTTTGGGTCTCTATCCACAATCCATCAACAAAAGTATGC
Organism: Pseudotsuga menziesii; assembly: GCA_001517045.1. Taxonomy (NCBI): domain Eukaryota; kingdom Viridiplantae; phylum Streptophyta; class Pinopsida; order Pinales; family Pinaceae; genus Pseudotsuga; species Pseudotsuga menziesii. The sequence continues at coordinate 516,129 of LPNX010466118.1, read as the reverse complement.
TAGGATGACTCTTCATTGAAGGGCGCATCTTTCTGTCGAAGCAGAATTCAATTCCGAGCATTTTTAGTTTTCAGTACGGGAAATTAGGGATTTCTACAGAAGAGGAATTTTTGAGTGATCCCAGCATAGGATTTCTCTCCTCATCAAAATCGAAGTTTAGAGACCTGGTTCAATATTTTTGGTTGGGTGAAACTTCGATAAAGTCAAACCCTAGTTTGACCCTGAGCTAGAAAAACCCTAAAATACTAAAAATGATAAGTTTTGGTACATTTTCTATATCTCAGGATTGGAGAAGGCTCAGGAGCTAAAACTTTCACACACCGAAGATACAATCCTAATTTACACTATATCCAAAATTCAGCCTCAGATTCACTATATTCTGGGAGATATGATCCCTCCATGTTAGGGTTCCAACCTCTTCCAGGATTCATCTCGAAACAGGACACCTGTGAAGAATTGCTATATATAGGGCTAAAAAGGTCCAAATTAAATTTCTAAAGATGTTACAGAAAGGGAATGGAATTTATTTTTTGTGGTATGATTTTTATACTTGGAAGATAAAACAGTGACACGTGTAAGTCCGTACAACGTCACTATTCTGAACAGTCCAGTAACAGGTCACCTTGGGAAAATGATCATAAGTGCCAATTGGTGAAACCAATTATTATGAAACCTATGTTGTTGGAATAGGGATATGCTAGGATACCTCATTGCAAAGTTTTAGACACAAGGGGTAGTAATTTTGGTGATATCACAGAAACAGTATTAGGAATGTCTGCAGAAGAAATTGGAAAACTAGGGTTTCCTATTCCGGGAGCTTCCCTCCATTGTTTTCAGAAAAGGAGTACATTGGACAAATCACCTTGAAGAGATCTATATTTTTATCCAATCATATATTAAATATTCAAAGTTTTTAAAATTAGGGTTTCTCTGACAAACCCTAGATCAGCCAGCTCTGGAACCAGGATGGACACCTCAAATCGGTAAGATCTAATCTTTTGTTATTTTCATTTGAGGTTATCATTTCAAAGTGATCTATCACATTAGATTGATGATAAGCTTGGTAAAGTTGACAAATTTGAAGCCTGGAAGTATATGATCTCTCTGAAGAAAATGAATTGGACACCTACATGAGTAGAGAGGTTCCAGTTCCAGAGGGAGATGAGGCTAGAAGCCTTACACAAGAAGAACTTGGTCGAGGCCAAGAAGATAATTGTTGATTCAATCATGGATCACCTTGTCTTCTCTAAAGAAATCGAAAGAGGTGTTTGATTCCTTGACCAATATATTTGAATGGAAGAACATAAATCAGAAAATGACATTGAGAAAACAGTTGAAGAATGTGAAGATCCAGAATGCAGAGACCATACAGTCATACTTTACGGGGGCCTCTCAAATCAAAGAACAAATTGTAGCAGTAGAAGAAGAAGTGGTGATAGCCAACTTGAATGACCTCCTAGGATCATGGGATTCATTCATTCAAGGAATGTGTGCCAGAAAGAAGTGATTACTTTCAGAAATATTTTAGGAAGAGCACACACAAGAAGATGATCAACTCATAGTAAGAGAAAAAAAGATGGCAAGATCAAGCTCTCACCATCCAAAGTAGATCCCTCAAGAGATGAGGAATATGAAGAACTCAACTCTTGAAGAACCTCTGATCCATATTATCATTTGGATAAGAAACGATGCTATTATGAATAAGATGACGAAGCTGAAGGCTCAAGAAGGAGTCTACCTACGAAACAAATAAAAGATAAGTATTCAATTGTCATTTCATGATATTGTTTTGATTATGCATTTGTTTATATTCAGTTGATGTATTATGCATGATAGAATGTTTGCATTAATGACAATATACTACTAATATGCATGCGATGGGTAAGTAGCTCATGGTGCTATACAAATATCCGTTGCTACTTATCTAGAATGAAACCTCTTTGCTAACATATTGGATTAGTGCACAATATCAATGTTGTCTTGGTAGAGATGGAAGGCATATAGAAAAGTTTCTGTGAGATATGGATGAATGTTGTATTGGCTTAAATAGTTGCATGATAATATATTTATGCATAAGAATTTTCCTTTATGAATATGCCTTATGAAATGTTTCTAACCATACAACTAATGCATTTGACTTGTAGGAAAGATCGTGTAAAATCATGTACAAGCAAAGAAGGATGAGACTTATTCCAAAGAACAAGTGACGACAGTTCAAGATGAAGAATAATATGACGAATGCAGTGACATCATTGATGCAGAACCTTCTAGCCATGAAGAAGTAACCAAGAAGAAAGGGAAGACTAGTTCAAGAAGAATGATATCTAGGATGTAGTATCGATACATGAAGGGAAGTTCGTAGTTCCATCATGCAGTAGATGGAAACATCGCGGGATATAAGGCAAGGTTCGTAGCACGAGGCTTCTCATGAAAAGAAGGCATAAACTACGAAGAGACATTTGCAGCCATTGGGAAGTCACATGACAGGAAGAATCATGTATGCAAATGAAAGAAGGCCTTGTATGAGCTCAGAAGACACCCATGGGATAACACATACATGAGGAGCTTGATGAATATCTGAACCTTTGCTACAAGGTTGATAAAGGATGACAAGCTCATAGATGGGTGTGAGAAGAACACTTTCAAAGATAGAGGATATTGGTATCCAGTGACCCTAGATGGATACATAGAATATTAGTAGCAAAGGAAGCTACTTGTTAGTCCAGTACATAATGTTTCAGTGCATAGAGTACAGAAGACAGAGGGAGTATGATGCTTCAGAGGGAGTGACTATAGAAGCTTTTGAGGTTTGACATGGTACGAGAATATGGATAGATTACTAATGACTCTAAGCTTTACTGAGAGTAAGGTGGATCCCAACCTTTGCTTCAAGGTTGAAGGCAGAAGACTAGTGATGCTCCTGTTATGTGTCGATGCACTATTTTCTAGTCATGGAGGTGTGGCAGAATGTGGATGGAATCTTCCTCAGACAAGGGAAGTATGCAGTAGAGATCCTGAAGAGGTTGGGGATGATGGACTGCAAGGCCATGACCACACCTATGGCATCGAACCTGAAGCTACTGAGTGTTTCTCCATTAGAAGCGGTTGATGCTACGATGTATCGTTAGATGATTGGGTCCTTGATGTACCTGACGAACACAAGACTAGACATTTGCTTTGCTATGAACACCTTGAGCTAGTTCCTAACAGATCCAAGACACATTCACTTGATTGCTGCAAAGCATATTCTGAGGCACCTAAGGGGTACAGTTGATTATGGGATCAAGTATGAGAAGAATCAAAAGATTAACCTAGAAGGTTATGTTGATTCAGATTGGGCACGCAATGCCATCGATAGGAAGAGTACTTCAGGGTGTTGCTTAAGTATGGGATCAGGTGTGATCTCTTGGTTTAGCAGGAAGAAATCCTGTGTGGCACTGAGTACAGCTGAAGTAGAGTATGTTGCAGCCTGTTCAGCTAGTTGTGAGGCAGTATGGCTGAGGAAGCCACTGTCTGATTTATTTGATCTCCAGTTAGATGCTACTTGTATATATTGCAAAAACCAGAGTTGTGTAAAGTTGTTAGAGAACCCAGCGTTCCATGACAATTCGAAGCATATCAAGATCAAGTATCACTATATCAGGGATATGGTGTAGAGAGGAGCAATGAAGCTCTAGTATGTTGCGACGGATGAACAGATAGCTGATGGGTTGACGAAGCCATTGGCTAGAGTGAAGTTTGAGTACTTTAGGGAGAAGCTTGGTGTTTTTTAGATCGAGGTTCCTTCCAAGGGGAAGTGATGAGTCTGTGAGCCATTCTGACATGGTGAGAGGATTGTTTCCTTCCATGGTCAGATGTAAGCGCTGATCCATTCTATCATGGTGAGAGGATTGGTTCCTTCCATGTCAGATGTGAGTGCTGGTCCATTCTGATGTGACTGTAGGATTGGTTCCTACATGATCAGATATAAGTGTTGAATGCCATTCTCTAAATGGAGGCACCTGGTCAGTTACCAGGAATACTTAGTCTGGGGCTGAGGGCCATTCTGATGTGATTGAGGGATGTGTTCCCACTTGATCAGATATAAGGGCTGATGCCATTCTTTGGGAGAATGGAGGCACCTAGTCAGTTACCAGGAATCCTCAACCTGGGGTTGAGAGCCCTTTTGACATGGTTATGGGATGTGTTCCCCCCCCGGATTAGAGGAAATATGGGGTCTAAAATGGGCCTTATAAAAAAATGTGCCATGAATGAGCTGGATTGAGTTGAATTTTTAAACCAATAGAATTTCAATATCTTTGGTCAACCATTATGGTTGAGTTGGACACATAATGCTTATGTGTCATATTTTTATTTGACAATAGCTAACTCCATATCAACCTCACCTTGGTTAAGTTCTTGAAAAGATCACTTCAAAATAAGATAAATAAACTTTAACTAATAAATATAGAATATTTTATTTGATCACTACTTTCAACTTCTCTAAAACATAACCTTCGCATTAATTAAAATTGTAGTGGAAGCATTTTGAAATACAAAAAACATTTATTAATCAATTTTACAAAAAAAAACTAAATAATATTTAATTTTAAATAGGCTTATCTTGAAATACTAAATAAAATATATTTAGTATTTTTAATATTATTAAAGAATATTTAAAAAATAAATATATTTAATTATTACATCAAAAAATAAATAAAACATTTAAATACTAACAAAATAAAAAATAAAAAACTATTTTTAATGTTACTAAAATTATAATAAAATTTGATTTTACTTTTTCTCTCTCTTACCTACCTACCCATTAAACCATTTTTTTTATATTAATATAAAAAATAATATGAATATACACACTTTATTGTTTTTTATTTTATGTGATGTAATATTTTTATATGAATTAATATAAAATTATTTAAACAAATAATAGTGATTTTTTTTTAAATACTATTATAATTATATTTTTCATTATAAATGAATATATTTGAGTTTTACAATTATTAAATATATAAAAAGTAGTGGTCTATTCATTTAAAAAAAATAATAATATAAAATTCAAAAGTTTCCTATCATTTATTATGTGTGCACAAGAATCTAAATATTTCATTAATATTTTTGACCAATATCTCTTAACTCTACATTAACTCAATATAGTTGTCAACTACCATTAATGAGACGATTTAGGTTGACTTTCATTATATTTTCATTAGATTTAATCTGACATGGCATATTTGTAGTGTGATGTGGCCTTTTTTTATTATTTTCCTTAGGAGGCCCATTTTAGACCCAAAATTTTCTCTAATATGATGGTTAGATGTAAGTCCAGCTCCCTTTTGACATGGTTGTGGGATGTGCTCCCCCCATGGTTAGATGTAAGTGCAAAGCCCTTCTGACAAGGTTGCGGGATGTGTTCCCCCCATGGTAAGATATAAGTGTAGAGACCTTCTAACAGGGGTGCGGGATGTGTTCCCCCCATGGTTAGATGTAAGTGCAGAGCCCTTCTGACATGGTTGCAAGATGGGTTCCCCCCATGGTCAGATGTAAGTGCAGAGCCCTTCTGACATGGTTGCGGGATGTGTTCCCCCCATGGTCAGATGTAAGTGCATAGCCCTTCTGACATGGTTGCGGGATGTGTTCCCCCCATGGTCGAATGTAAGTGGAACATGGTCAGATGTAAGTGCAGAGCCTTTCTGATAGGGTTGTGGGATGTGTTCCCGCATGGCCAGATATGAGTGTTGGGCGTGCCTTTCTGACATGGTGTTGGATGTGTTCCTCTCATGGTCATATGTAAGTGCTGGGCGGGCCATTCTGACTTAGTGTCAGATATAGGCGCTGAAGAAGACCTACATGGAGGCTAGGTCTACAACCAGCATGAAAAAGGGTTGGCTCTGTCAAACTTCTTGTGACGAGAAGAATGATGAGATAGCACCCGTGATGATGATCCAGCAGTGATGATCTAGATCGAGTGATGATCCAGATCCAACGATGATGATCTAGATCGAGTGATGATCCAGATCCAATGATGATGATCCAGATCGAGTGATGATCTAGATCCAATGATGATGATCTAGATCCAGTGATGATGATCCAGATCCAGTGATGATGATCCAAATCGAGTGATGATCCAGATCCAGATGAAGATGACGAGAACTCAATGATGATCCAGATGATACGGAGAAGAAGACTTGTGCTGATAAATTGTGTTGAGAGAATACCTTCCTAGTTAAGAGGGAGTGTTGATGTAATTGTAACTTTGGAATGTATTCACTTGTATTTCTTATGTATTGTACCCCGATGTTTATTCTGGGACATGTTTGTAATGTAATTGAGTCATGTCATGCCCCGATGTTTCGATCGGGAGTTTCTATAATGTAAACAAGTCATGTCAAGTCATTATGGGTAACCCTCCTATTGGTCAAGGGTTAAAGTCTCCGTAGTTGTGGGGCCTTAGGGTTATTAGACTATCCTAGAGAAGTCGACCCTAGGTGAGTCATTGTAAGTCGGGGCAATAGTCCCCACCATTGTGTTAAGGATAACCCTCCTTGTTGGTCGGAGGAGGCAAAGTCCCCACAAGTTGTGGGGCACTAGGGTTATTAGACTCTCCTAGAGATGTCGGCTCTAGTAAGTAATTGTTAAGTGAGGCTGACATGTTGGAGAGGACATTAAGTGAAGGAAAGAATATAAATAGAGAGTGAGCCTCTCTATTTATCACACACACACTCGCTCATTAGGGTGCATGAGTGAGAGAGAAGTTGTTGGGATCCGAGAGAAAGACTATTGTTGTCGAGAGATCATCTTTATGTTTTTGGGTTTTACTTTTGGTGTTGATTCTATCTCTGAGGAAGTTGCGGGGTTTTATTCTTTATGGTTTACCCAAGGAAAATTCTTTGTGTCTCTTGTCTCTTGTGTTTTATTGATGTGTATGTTATTCTCTCAGTTAAAAGATCCTAAGATCATAATGCTAGCTTGAAGGATAAAAATCTAACAATCATGCATTAACTATTAACAAATTTCAATTATAAAAAAATCAAGAAAATAAAATGAGGGAGAGAAGGCACATCCATAGGAAAAGCTCCATTTGTCCTCTCCTTCGGCAAGTGATTCTTAATAACTACTCAATACAATGTTTCATATAATTCATAACATCCACATAAAAATTATAAATGAACAATAGAAATTATCCTTACATAAAATTCCTTTCATCAATCAAGTCTCATTCAAGAAATTCCAGAACTTGCCATATGTGTGTTGGACATAACTTGGTAAAACACAATAGACATCTTGTGTATAAAATAGTCATTCAAAATATCATATGAAATAATTTTACTCATCATTATACAATATTAAATTCATAAATAAAATGTACATAAATTACACTTATTTTTTTAAGATGAAGCTTTAAGGAAACTCGTTATGAGGGAAATAATTTCCTCCCAACCATAGGATATTATACTATATAAGTACACCCTTGTTTTGGATTATGAGACCATGAGGGTGAAGAATACTGTTAATGTTTTCAAAACCCATATTTTCTAGTTCACTAAAATATTCTAAGATACCAGTCAAGCAAGTCACTACTAATTATTTATTTGATCTCTTAACTAGCACAACTATTGGGACTCATCCCTTGTTTCATACAACATATGAACACATTCATCTATTTTCTCTTCAGTATGGCCAATGTGATCCCAAGATACTTTCTACTTCCAGATTTCACTTCCACCATTCTAAATCTTCTTGAACGTATATTTTGTGGTTCTTTAAAAAGCTTAACATGCCAATAACAACGTTTAGAGTTTTGAAATGATATTTATATTCTCTCCAATGGTGTCTAATATTACTCAACATCCTTTCTTTCATCTCTCCATGGTTCATATGAGAGTTGGATTGCATTTTCTCCCTCAAAACCCTTTTCTTCCTCTTCAAGAACTCTATTTTTTCCAAGCTTCTCTCTCCTAATTCGAATTTGCACCAATGAATTAAGTGAATGAGTGAGAGGGAGAATTATTTCCTATACCCCTTTCTTTTTTCCTCATTTTATGAGCTAGTTATTGAAAAATAAGAATTAACCACTTTAGCATAGGACTAATAAGTCCCCTTATTCATATTTACCCGTTCCTTTAACTAGGATCTCAACTCAAGTTTAGCATAAACTTAAGGATAAATGGGAAAAGTACAATCAAATGAAGGATTCTTATGGATAAGGTAAGGAATCATCATAGGGAATAGGTAATTACCCCCATTATACACCCTTTCTTCTTATGGCTAGTGATTTCTTACTCACTAGTGAAAAATGCACCTACTAGGGGGTTGTGTATTCCGTAATAGTAGATCAAATGAAAAGAAACTAAAATAAACTAAACCAAACTAAATGGCATAAAATATTTAGCATGTATACAAAATTCATTCCAAAACTATCCATAAAAGAGAAACACATGTAAAGAATTATATTTTTATTAGACAAAGAATGTGATTTTACAAATGTACCTTGGTATTGATTATGGATGGTAGAGGGAGTGTGCAACTAATCCAAGGGAGGGTTAATCAATATTGTTTTTATCCAAGTTTCTATCTAGGTCACTAATTGGAAATCCCATAATGTTGAAAGAAGAAGGAATGGTGTGGCCTATTTCTTCCTTTCCAGTGGAATTTTGACAACATAATGGTTTTCTAAAAATATTATGATGGACATGAAAATGGTGATCATGAGGGTTGTATTTATATGAAATATGGTGGACACAATTGATATATGGTTTCAATATGGATACTATCCATCCCATTTATGACTTAGTGGAGAGGTTAGTGGTTTCAAGACCAAATCAACAGTTAGTTTCAACCTTAGTGGTCATGTTTGTCCACTTTTCAACTGCTACTTCCTTTTAGGCAGTGCACAATGATAGATGAGAACCAATTTTTTCTTTAAGTGGATTAATTCACTAATTCACTGGGGGAAATGAAAAACTAATCACTAGTTTAAAGGCCAAAGGAGAGACCACCTTGATATGGTCACCCTTATCAAAGGAACATGAGAGAACAATGCTTGACATGGTCAAAATTTGACTTTCCTTTCAGTTTTTGGTCATATTACATAATTCATGACATGGTAGGTGAGAAAAATTATGGTGTTAATACCTCCTTTCCGGTAAATTCATAGTGCAATTATTGTCCTCCCCACTATTTATCCTTGATACCTTTCATTAATGTTAAAATAATAATTTTTTTCATTGTTCATAATCAAAATGAAAACCATCTCATCTTATGGGGAAACATTTGATTAATGAAAAGAATAGTCAAAATATAATTAATATAAAGTTCAAAGACTTGATATTGGGGTATTACTAGAACACATAATTCTAAAGGAATTTTATCCAATCGATGTTCTTTGTATGCAACTTAATTTCACTATTATTAAACTTCAAACCCTAATTGTCAATCTACAACACAAACTCTTTTGGTAGTAAGTATGTCTCAAATGCTTGCATCACAACATAAAATTCCAATTCATATGTAGAATACCTCTTCCTTAATTTAGTTTTTCATAGAAAATGTAGTCAATTTTCCATTCGGGCTCATCATTTCTCTAGAAGCTAATCCACTTGCATCACATTATACTTGAAAAAACTACTAAAAATTTTGCATTGTTAATAATTGTGCTGCTGTGATGTTCTATCTCAACATCTCACAATTTTCATGTGCTTGTGAATTCCATTGAAATCCTTGTGTTTTCATGCACACTATAATGGGTGCATAAATTCCACAAAACCATGTATTGAACTATCTATTAAAATTAACAATTTTATTGAAACCCCTTACCTCATGTATATTATGTGATGCTATAAAACCCTAATATTTGGTGTAATGTTTTTAGTTTTCACTAATAGGAGATGTTGTGGACTTATCATCACCTCAATGTTGGATTCTATTGATGATTGATTGTGATAGTCCTATACATCTATATGGTTTATTTAATTGTGATGAACATTTTTATTTATTTGTTAATGATTTATTAGCTAGTTAATTAGGAGTAGGATTAACACTTACATATATTGATCTATTTTATTTTCCTTAGTTTCTTTACTATAGAGCCAGTACTTAATTGTGAGCTCAATTACCTTCTTTATAATAATTAAAATGGTAGAATCCATGTCATTCTTGAACTCAAAATGTAGACATTATTGAATTATCCTAGAGTTCCATTTTGGTAATAGGGGTTCTCAAATTTCCATTTGATTTTATGATGGTTCACCTTGCACAAACTCAAGTGAATACTGTCATCCATCAAAGAGTTAAATGAACACCAAACATGAAAATTCATGACGTGGTTTGATGGATCATCACCTAGTTTTCTCTCAAACTTAGGAATATTTGATGGAAGTTTGATAGGTAGGGTTATTCATGATGTATGATAGCACAAAAGTTGTTGATTAACCATGAGAGATCTAGAATATTCAATGTTTCCAAAAATTCCAATTGGTTGTTGGCCAAGGAATCTTGAGCATAAAGGGAAGAACTTGGAAGACTCCCTTGAGAGACATGACTCTTAATCGCTGCAACCCTTATATTTTGTCGAAACACATGTGCAAGGTCCCCCCCTACAATTGGTCTAGTGATGGTAGAAGGTCGAACTATATTATCAAAGGTCCACCAAAAACTGAAACCAATGTTCACAGAGAACATAGTACCAATATAAATTTGAGGCATGGAATGGATTCTAGGAAAACTATAACTAGTAGTGAGACCAACATCGATAGGTAAATTCCACCCAAAAGAAGGAACTGACTAGTGAAAGTTGCAAACCCACCATTTTCCCCAACATTTGGGGGTTTCATTGGTCAACAATAAAATTTAGAGTAGGATTGGAGCATTGTTTCCAGGAATTGAAGTGTAGATTGTCAAGGAATAAAAAATTATGTTCTAGGAGGAATTCCCCATAAAGGAACACTTGTTATAGGGAGTGAAGGTACCAAGATGTTGGTCATGTTCTTAGGAATCATGGGGCACTACATGTGTTTTCCTTCTATGAATTAGAGACAAAAGGGAATGAACCTATAGGGCTATAAGAATTTCCCATCCCAGGCATCATTAATCAATAATTCTCCTTGATCCTTGTATTTACCAATGAGGACTCCCTACTTGAACCAACATGATATCGTTAAGATATGCCAATGGAAGATTAAAGTGTAAGGGTCAATTCTTGTCAATAACCTTGATCTCACATGGATTGAAATGTTCCAACAATGGAGTGTGTGTGTGTGTGGTGAAGAATGAGTGTGAGCACCTAAATCTGTGTTTTTTCACAAAAGTTGTCTAGACGAGAGGCCCTTGAATTTAGGATAGGTCCCTCGCAATCACCTTGAACAATGAATAGGTTGATCAACCATTATGACTAATACAAGATCAAACAACTCAACATATGGCCAAACTAGTCACAAACAATGGAAATCACACCCCTATGAAAAAAAACTAAAGGTACCAACAAACAAACCTAATCTCTCAAAGCATGGAATCATAAGGTAAATACTTCCAATAATATCACTACAATGAAGAGCCAGAAAAGGGCTTTCCAGAGATGATATTTTTTATTAAAGGAACCTAAGACCAATCAACAAAGGTGTGAAGGATATAGTTATGTTAACCTCTGATGCCACAATCACCCAAGGTGCAACTATGCTTATAAATATGGGATCCATTCCTATGGAGTGGAGGAAGATGATTATGTGTCTACCTTAGGTACCACAAGAACTTCCCACTTACAATCACCTAGGGAGGAACCTAGGAAAGACCATTAAGGATATCACTTCACAATTAGCAGCTAGGAAAAATAATTGTGGGTCAAGCTTTTACATATGGGTAGGGAATGCAAGACATATAGCCTAAACCCAAAGCCTATGTTAAATTTGTTTGACCTCGAGGACTTGCCAATCTAATGGAAATCCCATAACATGTAAAATCCCACTATATGAAAGGAGAGGGAGAAACCTATCTCCTAAATCTAGCTTAACCTCATTCTTGTTGCATGTATTAGATGTGGTTCTCAACAAGTAAGTCATCTTACTAATGGATTTTTGCATTCATTAATCAATTCTTATTTCATTTTATGGCCTTGAATAATTTACTCAGTACACCCACTAATAAGGTCTTAGAACCTAGATTACTATTGGTTTCTCTATTAATAAAGAATGAGTCTAGTTGATTTTAAGCTACTCTTGATTTTAGCTGGTTATTGTTTACACAAGGGGTAAAATGTGCCACTTGAATGATGTGTTATGACTCAACCAATTGAAAAACCATGCAATGCAATGCTCATTGATTTTCAATTCGATGAAATCTATTTAGAGGAGGGAAATAAATTATTTATTTTTCACCAAATCCACACAAAATATCAACAAGTGCACCTGCCAAAATGATGTTATTAAACAAGAAAAACTATGTGCAAATCATTTCAACACTTCAATGAATTTCCTCTAGTCACTCAATGCAATAATGAACATGAAATGCATTTTTTTGTTTTCTCTTCAAATTAAATAATGAAGATTGAAAATGATAAAGTAAACCACACTCAATCAACTTAGTAAAGGTTGTAAGATATTCATGATGATCACATATGCCAATTGCTCACTTAAAACAAGAGCCTTAGATGTAATTGCTTAGATGATAAAGTAGATGGTCTTTTATCTTTCAAATTCAATCACAAATGAAACAAAAGGACAATAAAGCAATCATACATAGACACCAATATCACCGGAACACAATCAAATCCCAATTCAATTAGAACCAGGCCATGTAAGGTCGCAAGCATCAAGTGACAAAAGAGGATTTGGTCTCTTTAAAATACCAATAAAATAACTTTCTAAGGGTCAAAATCAATGATAAACACTCACAAACAATCTCCCAACCTAGACTACTAGCTCAACTGGAGGTGAAAACTATAAAAAGTTCTTAAGAAGCCACATACATGGATTGGTTGCTCTTAACATGTCTTCCAGGCAGTCACTAAAGGGTATGGTCACTCCTGAATAGTCTACCATGGTGAATCTAGGTCACTCTGTGTCTCAAATAGAGGGAGCGACCAATGCCATTTTGGGAGAAATGTGCCCCTATTTCAATAGATATGAGGGATTTGAGAGGCTTGATCACACAGAAGTAGGAAAGGAGAAAATAAGTGAAAACACCCTTCCAAAACCCAAAACAATAAATGTACTTTCAAGATATAAGGAAAAATCAATGTATCCTTCCCTACCGGAGTTGCCAATTCTATTGTAGGAAAAAATTATCTCGCGGACAAGTGAAATTTATCCTAAATCTACCATTGATATGATATAGATTCTGGGATAGGATACTACTTTATTTCCTCTATATACATGCCTCTAAGTATTATACATGCAAACACACACACACACACACACACACACACACAAAGAGAGAGAGAGAGAGAGAGAGAGATAGTATTAGTATGTAATTAGATCTAATGATTATCCTCATATAGTCCTAGATTATGTAACTACTAGCATAGATCCAAATCCTAGGCTCTATCAAGCGCTGAGAGGGATCAAATCTTTGGAGGTGCAAACCTCTTCTTAAGTATTGCACTCAACTATGAGCTTAGTATTAATATTTAATACTATTTATGGCCAACATGTAATATTTTTTTATTATTTTTTATTTTGTTAGGAAAGAACATTACAACATCTCCCCCATACATGGTTTTAAAACGATGGGTTCTTTAGGTGGTCTTGCACATGGTTTTAAAACCATTTTCGAGGCCCTCCTAAAGCATGTACAACAAAACAGTGGGTTGTTTAGGAGGCCTTGCATATGGTTTTAAAACCATGTGCATGACCACCATTTTTTTGTGGATAATTCATTTTATTATTTTTTATTATTTTGTTAAGTAGGAACATTACAACATCTCTCCCATATTGTGTTGTTTTTTTACCTACATTTTTTTTGACCAATAATTAATTTTTTTATTTTTTATTGTTTTGGTAGGTAGGAACATTACAACATCTTCCCCATATTAGGTTGTTTTTGTGGCGCATTTATTTTGAAGGAATTAATTTTTTTTATTTTTTATGGCCGACATTTACAAGAGTAACATTTATTTTGAAGGAATTAATTATTTATTTATTTTTTATGGCCGACATTTACAAGAGTAACATTACATAATGTTACATACGTTACAAGATCTGGGATGTAGAGTGCCTCTCGGTGCAACAAAGATCCAACTCCAACTCCTTACACCTACTGCCTACACACAATAAAATAAAACAATGCCAATATCAACCCCTTGAAAGCAATAGGAAGATGACAAGGCTTACATCTAATCTAATATACTCAAGGAAAGACTAGATTTACAATTGTAATGCATAAGAGGACACATTAACAATATAATGGATGGAAAATCATGTAGATCTATATTAAAAAAATGAAGAACATTAGAACCATGTAGATGTACCTTAATTCATGGTGCAACCTCCTCTTTGTCCCTTTCTCTATCTCCTTCGAGGATCCTTAAATCTCACCTAAGAAAGGATATCTTAGATCTCATGAAGGATATGGTAAAAAAGTTTCAGTATGGAAAAGGAAAACATGTATCTTCATTTTATTTATTCCAAAATGCCCTTCTCATTTCAAATGCCCTTCCTTATATGGATTAATGGATAATATGATAGGATAGATCTATAATCCTAGAACTTAGTGAAATTTGAGTCATGCAAAAGTTCCCAAGATCATAATGTGAAGGATCCATCCCAATCCATGCTTATCTCCTCGAAAAATACTCTTTCTAGAAGGAATGAGGCTTGGTCTCTCCCCAGTATTGGTGCAAGGTGTGACCAGGAACAAATGTTTTTTCGCTATCACTGGTGCAAGGTGTAACCAAGAGGTTATGGTTGCTCCCTATTATTCATGTAAGGAGCGGTTTGATCCTAAAATATGGGGAAATCAAGGGTAAGATATAGTGTTTCAGTAATATGGAATCACTAGGTCCTCAATGAATCTCACAGGTGGTAAATATAGCTATAAGACACATCAAATCACTTATCACATGTTCATGTAAAATTCTAAATCAACGATGAATTCTGCAACAATGACTATTCATATCATATAGAGTTTTGAGTGTTCAATACACAATCTAAACTGGGTAATATGTACCCCATTAGTCATGCAATGAGAAAAACATCACCCATGACCTCTTATGGCATTCTCATGCAAATAAGAACTATAAATACCCATCACATCGGTGATCACTTCCCAACAATTTTGCAACTATTTTTTTCCCAAATCTATCGTATATTAAAGGAATATTATATTTTCAACCATCTACACACAATGTAAATCCATGCTCCAACTAATACATCAACTATTGAAGTGGGGGGGGGGACAGGGAGGGAGGATCATCAAAATGGTTGAGTAGTCGATTGATATTCCACAATCTAGTTTTTTGTGGAAATATTAGCCACAACACCTTTGAAACACCCACAACCCACATGATCTCGTAAGGGAAGGGTTGGGAATCTGTAATCATTCTCATGGACCCAAATTCATATCACAACTCCACATTAGATCCTAGTTTCAAAACACAACCAAATTCTCACCGTAGTTTTTGTTCTTCCATGCATTTCATAAATCCTTATGCCCAGTAAGTCTTCAACATCTTTTCAAGCGATTCTCCATGTGTTTCATAGATCTGTATTTCTTTATTATATCCCATAGTTATGCAACGTAAGAACATGATTTT
The DNA here is from genome assembly GCA_001517045.1 of Pseudotsuga menziesii. NCBI lineage: Eukaryota > Viridiplantae > Streptophyta > Pinopsida > Pinales > Pinaceae > Pseudotsuga > Pseudotsuga menziesii. Next base: position 500,393 of record LPNX010466118.1, on the reverse strand, counting down.
CAAGCAACTATACCACGTCGTGAACTATGGAAGGTTTAGATTTGCCCCTATATTTCTACATAGAATCCCTAGCAATGTTACCTTATGACATTGGGTGCTAGTCATGTAATCCAATTCTAATGACCAAAGAATATATAGTATACACATGTAGGCTAGTTGTCTTTTAGTTTCAATGGATCAACAACAAAAAAATATGAGAATCATTGCATCCAAGTATATATGAGGAAATACAACCTCCGGGAACCTCACAAACCGCATAGGAGATATGCACCAATGCCTATCACGCAAAATGATCACTATCTCCGATCACATTTGGGCCTTTACCTTTTTACCTTTACTTTTTACAAGAAGATCTAAAATTTATTTTATTCTTTAATTAATGAAAACTAAATTTAGATGTTGAACAAAAGAAATAATCTAACCATCCACTAAAACATTGCACACCATTCCAAATAGAGGAAAAATGACCACTTTCCCATGTTAACCCAATGATCCTTCTCCCTGCCTCTACTACCACGCAACTAAGGAAGGGAAGATTCATAATTATAATTCATGGCCGATGCAAATTGTTGTCACTTTCCCCATAGCACCAACATTTACTAAAGACAAACCTTAAAATAGCCACAACACATCAACACTTTCACAACTAAATAGCAATACTAAACCATAGTAACTACACCACATAATGAACACATATCAACTTATATATGCTTTATTCATGACATATTTACTAAATACATAAAACTCCATTTCCTATGATGGGAAAGGGAGTTGAAGAACTCTCTCCCTTGACCTTTCTTATGCACCTCCAAATATTAGGATATCATAGAGGGTTTTTATAACATTAGCAAGAACAAGGCATGCTCAATGATCTCCCAAAACCATCTATATATACCATGCATGGTGGAGGTTGGAAATAAATGCTCCACTAACTTAATTTACCTTGAAAATCCATTTTGATAATTTTGAACCAATATTTTTTCATTATTACATTTAGTTACCCAATTGGTTTATTTAAGACCATAGTTTTGAGCCAAAACATCTTGGTTGCAACCAATATCCAATGTTCACCTCCAATAACAAATCCCTTTCCTCCACTAGAGATGGGAAAGATGTTCATGGAAGCCTTGTTTGTGGGGATCTACAAAAACATGCCTCTATAAGGCCATTAAATCAGTTCATGATGGTGAAGGAAGGTCCATCCATCTCTATTTCAATGAAATCATCAGTGAGAGATCAATTTAAATTCTTATATTAGTAGTTTCCATTAGTGGATCTCATTAACATGAGAGACTAAATTTTAGGAAGAGGATTTCATTATATATGTGTGAAATTAGGTCTATTCATTATAGTGTTTGATCTAAACAAAGTTAGGGACCTCACCCTCTAACTCCAGACCCTAGTTTTTAGGTAAGGCAAGGTTGTGCATGAAGCCATGATTTTTTGTTTTGACCCATCCATTGACATTATCCATGACTTTGATATGGATAAACCTCCTTAACGTTCTCCTTCAGGATTTCTTTTAAACCATCGATCCCATTGTGAGGATATAAAGAAAAGACACCCTCTTAGGACATCACTTAAAAATCACACATCATGGATAGGAGAAACAAATTATAACGATGTCATCAACAAGGAGTATGAGGCAATTTTTTTGGTTCCCAATCCACCCTTATCAAAAGTTTCACATTCCATTGAAAAAAAATCTCCTCCAAAAAGAAGCAAAAAGTTAAAATATTGTAGGATAAGTCACAAAGCAAAGTCTCCCTTGAACGAGATTCATTAGTCTATAACCATAATTATCTATAAGGAACCTAAAGATCCATAAATCCCTAATTGGATAAAGGAGTAACGAAGAATTAAAGTCCCTCCAAAGGATGTTAGCTTATGTAGAAAGCTAAGGAGTCCATGTAACAATTTTCCATTTTGAAGTCAAAGCAATCAAAATAGAAGTAACTTCCAACCCTCTTTACACTCCCATCTTAGTATAAACCAGGTAAGATGGTTTAGAACTAGTTTCATATGTAAAGAATGAGGCCAATAAAAAAAGATAGTCAAATAAGTGCATTGAATAGAAAAATAAACCTCATAAATTAAAGCATTATAAAAATAGAGGAAGGAGACTTGTAGGAACCAATTATTCCCTTGTAAAGGAAACACGAGGAATGGATAAAAGTTTCCAACAAAAGAAGCATAAGAATGCTCTTTATATATTGACCTATATGACTTGGCATTGCCACAAAATCCTATTTTAAGATGTTTTTCTTTTGTATTTTATTATGCAACCACTTAATTAGAATTTACTTATATGATTAATTGAAAGAAAAAAATTCAAGTAAAAAGGAAATCGACTTCTTGGTAATTCCCCTACCTCTAAGGGTTAGAGGATCATTACAAACAAATGAAGTCATCCTAATTATTTTATGTTCTTTATATATCCATGCTTTACCGGTAAAGTCAAAATTTTTTGACTAAATATATAGCCATTTTAATTCAAGTGTTAAATAAAAAGGTTGTGAATATAAAGTCACAAAACTAAGGTTTTATCATTAAATATTCAATATAAATAAATATGCATGTACTTAGACCTTGTAAATATTATCTATGTCTCCCATAAAATTATGGAAGAGACTTGGAATGCCTTTCTTATGCAATTTAAGGTGGAAAGAGAGTATGTATATAAAAGGTTTTCAGAAAAAACTAAACTAATGTAAATATTCTTATACTTCCCATTAAACTATGGAAGAGAGACTAAGAAACTTCTTTACCATTGTTATATAATTTTAAGTAAGGATAGAGTTTATATATAAAAGTTTCTCCTAAAAGGTGAACTCGAGTAGGGAAAGTGGTTGGGACGACCAACTATAGCTTCACTTAGAATCCAATCTTCATAACTAGCATAACACGGCACTCAACGCCAAAATTTACTATACTGAATTAGCCACCCCACCCCACCTAGATCCAATCCCATTACTACCATACATGGTGCTCAATGCCAAAACTTACTATACTGAAAAAAGGTTTCTCCAAAGTTTTTGGAAGCAAGGATTTTGACCACTTCATTTTAACAACTAAAACTTTTCTCAAACTTTACAAAATATTGCTCTTGCCCCTCACTTGACCACCTATGGAGCCTCTTCTCATCCCAAGAGTACTGGATTAGCCACCCCGCCCCACCCAGGATCCAATCCCATAACTACCATACATTTTGCTCAACGCCAAAATGTACTGTACTAAAAAAAAAGATTCTCCAAAGTTTTTGGAAGCAAGGATTTTGACCACTTCATTTTAACAACTAAAACTTCTCTCAAACTTTACAAAATATCGCTGAGGCCCCTCATTTAACCACCTATGGAGCCTCTTCTCATCCAAAGAGAACCCAAGATCTCAAAGAGGGTTTTTACAACATTAGAAAGAACAAGGCATGCTCAATGATCTCCCAAAACTATCTATATATACCATGCATGATGGAGGTTGGAAATAAATGCTCCACTAACTAAATTTACCTTGAAAATCCATTTTGATCATTTTGAACCAATATTTGTCCATTATTACATTTAGTTACCCAATTGGTTTATTTAAGACCATAGTTTTGAGCCAAAATATCTTGGTTGCAACCAAAACCCAACATTCTCCTCCAATGAAAAATCCCTTCCCTCCACTAGAGATAGGAAAGATGTTCATGGATGCCTTGGTTTGTGGGGATCTACAAAGACATGCCTCTATAAGGCCATTAAATCAGGTCATGATGGTGAAGGAAGGTCCATCCCTCTCTATTTCAATGAAATCATTTGTGAGAGATCAATCTAAAATCTTATATATGTAGGCTCCATTAGTGGATCTCATTAACATGAAAGACTAAATTTTAGGAAGAGTATTTCATTGTAGATGTGTGAAATTAGGTTTATTCATTGTAGTATTTGATCTAAACAAAGCTAGGGACCTCACCCTCTAACTTGAGACCCTAGTTTTCAAGTAAGGCAAGGTTGTGCATGAAGCCATGATTTTTGTATCTTGACCCATTCATTGACATTACCCATGACTCTGATATTGATAAGGATCCTTAACCTTCTCCTTCAGTCTTTCTTTGAAACCATCGACAATGTATCCCATTGTGAGGATACAAAAAAATCCACCCTCTTAGGAGATCGCTGAAAAATCCCACATAATGGGTAGGAGAAACAAAACATCACCATGTCATCAATAAGGAGTATGAGGCAATTTTTTTGGTTTCCAATCCACCCTTATATAAAGTTTCACATCGCAATGAAAAAAAATCTCCTCCAAAAAAGAAACAAAAGTTAAAATCTTGTAGGATAAGTCACCAAGCAAAGTCTTCCTTAAATGAGAGTTGTTGGTCTATAATCTTACTTTTATATAAGGCACCGAAAGAGCCATAAATCCCCAATTGGATAAAGGAGTAATGAAGAATTGGAGTCCCTCCCAAGGATGTTAGCTTATGTAGAAAGAGCTAAGGGGCCCATGTAACAATTTTCCATTTTGAAGTCAAAGAAATCAAAATAGAAGTAGTCAAACCCGTTTTACACTCGCATCTTAGTATAAACCAGTTGAGATTGTTTAGAAGTAGTTTCATATGTTGAGAATGAGGCCAGCAAAAAGAGATAGTCAAATAAGTGCACTGAATAGAAAAATAAACCCTCATAAATTAAAGCGTTATAAAAATAGAGAAAGGAGACTTGTAGGAACCAATTATTCCCTTGTAAAGGAAACACGAGGAATGGATAAAAGTCTCCAACAAAAGAAGCATGAGATTCCTCTTTAGACATTGACCTACATGACTTGCATTGTAGAAATAGAGGAAGGAGATTTGCAGGAACCCATTATTCCCTGTAAAGGAAACATGAGAAATGGATAAAATTCTCCAACAAAAGAAGCATAAGATTCCTCGAAACATGAGAAATGGATAAAATTCTCCAACAAAAGAAGCATAAGATTCCTCTTTAGACATTGACCTACATGACTTGCATTGCCACACAAACCTATTTTAATATGTTTTTTATTTTATTTTATTATGCAACCACTTAATTAGAATTTACTTATATGATTAAGTGAAAAAAAGAAATTCAAGTAAAAAGGAAATCGACTTCTTGGTAATTCCCCTAGCCCTAAGGGTCAGAGGATCATTACAAACAAATGAAGTCATCCTAATTATTTTATTTCTTTATATATCCATACTTTACAAGTAAAGTCACAACTTTTTGACTAAGTAGCCATTTTAATTCAAGTGTTAAATAAAAAGGTTGTGAATATAAATTCACAAAATTAAGGTTTTACCCAAAATATTCAATATAAATAAATATGCATGTACTTACACCTTATAAATATTATCCATGTCTCCCATAAAATTATGGAAGAGACTAGGAATGTCTTTCTTATGTCATTTAAGGTGGAAAGAGAGAATATATAAAATGTTCTCACAAAAACTAATGTAAATATTCTTATGCTTCCCATTAAACTATGGAAGGAAGACTAATGAAAACATGTGAGTCACGATATGATATGATGTGAATACATTGAAAGAGGTATAAAAATATGGTCAAAGTGCATGGGAAACACATGAAAGAGCACACTATTTATAAATAAATGGTCAAAGTGCATGAAGGGACACAAATGCAAAAGAACATTCTTTCACATGGAACCCACCTTCTTCTTGATCCATGATAGGGCCTCATGCTTATGTCTTTAACATTTTTCTATACCATTTTTATTTTTGTCCTTATATATTTCTTTATATTATTTTCAATTATTTTAATTTTTAATTTTATATTTAAAATCGTAACCTCAGTTCGTCTTGTCCATTTCCATTTCTCTATTTATAGAGAAAACAGACACCCATCATATAAATAAATGTTGATTTATGTATCTTGTTTCACCTAACATGTATGTTGCATCGACATAGTACACAATACATGTTAGTTTATACTTATATTTCTTATCATGATAAAGGAGAGAAACCAAGCATCGAGTTTTTTTTTAAATTTTTTTTGTCGCTGGGTCATATAAACAATTACACCATTTCACATCACTTGTCTAAATTTCTTTAACATCTCTTGGTTTTCTTGACTTGATGTTGATGGCAAGCCCACATCTATAGTTAGCACTATTTTCTTAAAGATTTTTATTAAATATTATGTTGTGATGGTATAATTTATAATTTTTTATATTTTTATTTAAGTTTTTATTTTGTAAAATTGTTTTTACAAGTTAAAAGAATTGAAGATTTGAAGGTAATATTATATTAATAGCAAATTAAATCTAATGATTATTTTGGTAATTTTTTGCACTAGTAAATACATATTATAAAAAAACTATGTTTAGAAATAACATTAGTTAAATGATTTGTTTTTGTTAATGTATGATTTTTTTTATTGAAATTCTCATAGATCTTATTGTATTGTTTTGAAAACTTTTGTTGTAATTTAAATATAAACTGATTATTAGATTTATTAAATTGATATTTTTATTGTAAGTGAATATAATGTCTATACATATCTTCTACTATATCCTTTATAGTTTTAAATGTTTTCCTTTGTCATTAATTCTAGAATTACTTTAGTTAAACTAAAGACCAATTCATTATTATTTACATCTTTCGTAACTAGTTCATTCTTAGGAAGGTATTTTGTTCCCTCATTGTCAGTCCACACAACATTCAACATACATGAAATCAAATGTTTGAAACGCATTCCTTATTAGTGTTAAAAAATACAATATTATCAAAATGTGAAAGATAATCTTTATGTTGGTCATCTTTTGATCCGCTAATTCCCTTGTATGCAACATTTCCAAAAAGCTTTTACATTATTTTCCACTAAGAGTTTGAACAATATTATCCAGTTTTTAAAAGTCACTTTCTTTGCTCAATACACATCATGTAAACCTATAGATAATTTTTATATTAAAACTTCAAACAATTTTTCATGTTCTCTTCTTGTGACATGCTTCATTTGTTTTATTTTTTATAAGTGTTTTTTCTTGATTTTCTATCAATCAACGACACAAAAATATACAAATTATGAAATTTGTTTTATAATCTATGTAAGGAATTTCATCCTAAAACTATTTTCAATTTAATTGATGTGCATTATACATTAGCATGCACTAATGGACACTTCACAAATAAATGCATTAGTGCATATATATTGCACAATGCATGCTTTGAACTTATTTTTTTAAATTGACATGCCAAGTAGTGGACTTTACTCTAAAAATTGCATTAGTGTGTATTTATTGTATAGTGCACACTGCAAAACTATAATTTTATTTTGATTAATACGAACATGGTTTAGAATCCAATGCAATGAGGAGCCCTATAAAAATACTCTTTACAATGAAATTTTTTTTGAGACCAATAAATACCCAAATCTCACAAAAACAAATATAATTGTGAAAGCGTAAAAAAACTAACCTCTTATTTCCAGATGTTGTAGCAATTTATAAAATAAAGGGGAGGCAACACGAATTTATGTTTGTAGTGTTTTGTTGAAATAAATAGGAGATATAAATAGGGAAACATAAAAATTTACTAAACTTTATTAGATCTAATGGAGTAAAATTAAATTTACTAGAAAGAATGAAGTTATATATCTAAAAGTTATCTTATGAAAATTTGAATCTCTCTTGCATAAGTCTCATGTAACTTTTGTCATATTAATGTATTAGGTTTTATGATTTGTTTAAATTACTTTTGCAAAAATAAATTCTCACTCTTTTCATGTATTTTTCTATGCATGGATGAAAAACATGGGGTATATTAAAAAAATCAGGACCATGGTGCACTTGTCATATTTATTTGTAGTAGAGCACAAAATTACATTAGATACATCATAGTAACAGTTTTCAACAGCAAAACAATAGTGCAAACCTTTGCAATTAGTACTTCACAAAGGTTTTCATTCGTAGAGGTTTTAGTTTAGGAGTTGTTTCGGTGGACATTAAAATCCAACAAAATTATACATCTAGTATTTTGAATGCATAGATACATAAATACAAACTAGGTGTGCCATTTACTTAAAAAAACACCTCCAAAAGTTTATTCGAAGTTAGAATGTTATGTGATTTCCAAAATTCCATTTAAGAATGTGAATACTTATTGATTATGATTTTGGATGAAGTGCAAGGGGAAAAGTGATAATGTCAAAACGTTGATTCTTTAGATTCCTCATTCCATATCATTCCAATTTCACTGAATTATTCCTTGTTATTTATATTAATCTCATGTTTTATTTATATTTTAATTATCTGATTGGATTTTCATGTGCATTTGAATGATTGTGTTGAATTTTGTAGGATCTCAATATGGGATCATGTTTAGATCCACAAGATATTTCACTGGTAAAAAAATGCTAAATGACCTTATTTGTTAATCTCTATATATTGTGACATAACATTTCTATTATTATATTAGTATTTTCTTGATTTGTCAGCGAGGACCTTAATTGTAATTGTATGGTTGGCTATGACCTTAAATGTAAGTGTACTCATTATCTTCTATATATATACCAAGGATGCCTAGTTTTAAATATATCTCTATTGTCTTGTGCATTTGATACATTGTAAAAGGAGGTTTCCCCCTTGAAGAGGCTTTTCATTCGTCTCTTTCTTTCATTCTCAAGCCGTTGTGTTATTCTCTCTTTAAAATTTTATGCCATTTTTTTATTTGATGCATAACATTTGATATAGATCGATTTTGGATATACAATTTTTCCAAGTATGCTCCATATAGAATTTTTTTGATGAACCTTAGAAGGCATAGTGAGGTAGTTGTAAATATTTTCGGTCTTGGTTCACTATAATTTCATACCATATAGTATATTGAAGTTCAATTTTTTGAATAGTCCAAAAAATATTATCAATTTGGTGTTATCAATATGTGGTGTAGGATATGGCTCATGCAACTCATCAATAGAAGATTCATATCATATAATGGACTCTATTATTGGAACAAATTGAGTATGATTGGTAGAAGGATCGAGACAACTTGTTAATGGCGATGAATACCCAACAAACCTAGGTTCAAATTTCGATGGTATAATCACATGTTGAATGTGATATACAATATTCTTTCCATTCTTGCCAAGACAACCACTATTTGATCCCACCTAAAGAAGCAATTTGGACCCAATGCCACTATTATGTAACTCAAAAGTTGGTGTTGGAATTGTTAGAATTGTTGTGCCATTTAGATAATCAAGCAATGAGTGCAATTAGGTTCTTAATTACTATGCAGTGAAGAGGAATCAATTATACAAACTGAACAAATTAAATCTCACAAGAAACATACAAGTATTGCTTAGAGAATTACAGTATTACCTTCATTAAAGAATCCAGTGTTACAATAGTGTTACATAAGGAGGAAATCGAATCATAAGGCATGAATTCAAATCCACCAACTGACTCTAACTGTATATGACTGCATGTCTAACTAAAGATGTCTAAATCACCAATGGAGTCTAAGAGGTTAACTCTAGATGTCTAATTCAGTCAATCCATCAGTTATAGTCAGTTAAACCAGTCTAATTGTAGTGGTAGATGAGAAGTAGGTGAGAACTACCACCTTCCCACATGCAGCCATGAATTACTGGTGCTAACTGAAATGGAGGATAACTAAATGAATGCAATTGAAGATTAACTAAGATAAACTAGTTACCAATTCCCAACAACTGAAGGAGGTTGGTGCCGGGATTCCCAATGGCTCCTAAAATGTAGGGATTGGTCTAGGAGGCACCTAAACTAATGCATGAAAGTGCAATCAGTATTAGTTAGCCTCTATCGGTGTTCCCCACACTATAATGGCTTGCACATGTGGTCCTATTAGGCCAAGTAGACCCAATGGTACTAGTGGACCCAATAATAATTAAAATTCTCTTCAGTTAGAAAAATATAATCTAATAGATAGTTAAAACAAGGGAGGATTATAAATCCTAGCACCCCCCCTGAATCCTAACTTGGACAATTATGGGCCCTGTCTACAAGTCCAAAATTCACCCATATACAATCTAAAAGATAAAAAATGGTGCTTAATAAACCGAGGAAAGAGGGGAAAACCTCGTGGGAAAACCTCCCCCTCAAAATAAGAAGGAACGGGAAAATACAATCTATCTTTAGAAGAAAGAAGCTTCCTCCTTAGAAAAATAACTTGCAGAAACTCTACTGCAATTGCAGATTCTATGTAGCATTATGGTTCTTCTATGCAGCAGCATTCTGAAGTTGTGCATGTGAACCTATCAATGTCTTTTTGAATTGATGAATGTGTGTGTTTCTTCTGTATGGAGAAGGTAAAGAATGATCAAGTTTCTTCTTCTGTGGGCCAAGTAGTTAATCATTCGCTATCATCAAGTAGCACTATCCTAGAACTTTGTTACACCACTCTGCAGGGAGCGAATCTATGTGAGAGACAACAACATGTTCATTATAATACTGGGACCTAGTTATCCTTCTATCTTCTGGATTCCCAACACCATCCCCAACTGCATCAATGATATTTTGAGCCCATTTAGGCTTAGGCATTTGGTTTGGAATGGATGTTGGATATGGATCTAGAATCTCATGAGGTTCAGCCTCAATAATAGGATCATGCTGGTCTTGATCCTCTTCATTTGAATCTAAAACATGTAACAAATCATCATCATAAAAAATGGGAGGAAGAGTGGTTATACCTTCTTGTGCTTTGGATGGTGGTGCATCACACAACTGATCTTCTTCAAGCTGAACACTCCGCTCAATGAAGCATTTCCTAGTTGCAAACTGCATCAACTTGTATGCTTTTCCATATTCTGCATTATCCCAGCATAATACATTCACTACTTTGGGCTTGGAAGGCCTTCCTCTTGTCAATAGGTATTCTGGCCCAAGATTTGGAACCAAAAACTCTCAAATGAGAGACATTGGGCTTATTCCCATGCAGTGCTTTGAATGGAGTGGCCCCAACCATTGATTTATGAGGCACTGTGTTCTGGAAATATGAAGCACAATTTACAGCTTATGCCCAAAGAGAAGGAGGGAGATTCTTTCCATGGAGAAGGCATGTTTCCATCTCCTTCAGTGATCTGTTCTTCCTCTCATCCACACCATTATGCTATGGTGTGTATGGAACTGAGTGTTCCATTCGAATCCCCTCTGATTCATAGTAACAATGAAAGTATTTTTTTATGTACTCTCCTTTTTTATCAGATCTTATTGACTTGATTTTCTTACTGAAACTATTCTCAATCATAGCTTTAAAAACTTTAAAAATCTCAAAAACTTCTGATTTCTGTTTCATAAAGTAGATCCAGCAGTACTTAGAACAATTATCAATACAGGTGATGAAATACATGCAACCATTAATGGATTTTGTGGGCATAGGTCCAACCACATCACTATGTATCAAATAAAGTATAGAAGCAGCTCTACGTGCCTTCCCAACTTCATACCTCTTCTCTGGATGCTTACCTACTAAGCAACCAGAACATGATCCATCGAAAGTTTGGATGAGGGGTAAATATTCAACCATTGTATCATTGTGGAGTTGGTGGAGACATTTGAAATTGAGATGCCCAAATATCTCATGCCAAATCTTACTAGTGTAGTTAGCATGAGACAATAAAAATGTAGGAGGTGAGACAGGGAAAAAATGTGAGAACTCATAAGCTTTAGTAGAATGATTTGAAATACCTTTCTCTATGATCTCTCGAAAATATTTTTCTATGATCTCAACTAAATTTGAGTCAAATGTAACTCTCTTGGGAGAGCCTGTATGGGCCTTCTCATAAACAGACAAAAAATTAGCTGCACGAGAGGGCACATAGAGAACATTTTTGAGCTCACCCTGTTTGGTTTTAACTGAACCTCTTCCTTTTGTTGGAATTTGGGAATCATCTCCCATGTGAATGTTAGTCCCTTTTGATAGTGTGAGGGTAGAGAAAGATTCTTTGGAGGCAACCATGTTGTTGGATGCTTCAAAATCAATCAAATATGTTGTTGAATGAGTAAGGCTAGCCTTCAAGGCATGGAACCTTTCATCATATTCTGTCTGTGGTCCATCATCATGATTCTTTTCTCTTTGTGGAAGAGCAATGTTATTATGCTTGAGGAGGGCAGTCAGATGGTCAACTTTATTCTTCATGCAAGAGTCTTCTTGATGAAAACCACTCATACAATAGGGACACATCTTCTTTTCAAACTTCTTCTTCTTCTTAGAGATCGAATCTCCTTCAGAAGTCTTATGATTCTCTTTAGGCTTCGAATCAGTTGCTTTAGGCTCCTTCCCCTTAGATTCCCCTTTAGCATGTGCTTTGGTAGAGTCTGTCACTAGGAGGGATTGATCTTTGGAAGTCTTGATGAATCCCATATGGATTAACTTCTCTTGCTCCTTTATTAAGGACTCGATAAAGGAATCAAGTGAGGGCATCTTCTAATTGGGAAGGAAAGCTCTTCTGGAATGGAATATTGAGAATTTGTCTATTCTCCTACTAGAATAGACAATTTCTTCAAACAAGCTATGTAGCACCTGTATAAATTTCACTGCAAAACCAAAATAATTATAACTATGCTATATTAAATCCTTCCCTCTTGACATGAACACTTTCTCAGGGTCTGTATCGCTCGCACTGCCACTCTGAATAAATTCAGAGGAAGCAAGGCACTCTTTATGAGACTTTTGTGGAAACCCAATTGCTTCTGGTGTTTAATGGAGAGTAGACATACTTGAAGCTTGCTTGAGATGGCTCTGATGCCATGTTAGAATTGTTGTTCAATTTAGATCCTCAAGAAATGAGTGCAATCAGATACTTAATTACTATGCAGTGAAGAGGAATTAATTATACAAACTGAACAAACCAAATATCATAGGAAACAGACAAGTATTGCTTAGAGAATTATAGTATTATCTTCATTAAAGAATCCGGTGTTACAATAGTGTTACATACAGAGGAATTCAAATCATTAGGGAGGAATTCAAATTAGCTGCACAGGAGGGCACATAGAGAACATTTTTGAACTCACCATGCTTGGTTTTAACTGAACCTCTTCCTTCTGTTGGAATTTGGGAATCATCTCCCATGTGAATGTTAGTCCCTTTTGATAGTGTGAGGGTAGAGAAAGATTCTTTGGAGGCAACCGTGTTGTTGGATGCTTCAAAATCAATCAAATATGTTGTTGAATGAGTAAGGCTAGCCTTCAAGGGATGGAACCTTCATCATATTCTATTTGTGGTCCATCATCATGATTCTTTTCTCTTTGTGGAAGAGCAATGTTATTATGCTTGAGGAGGGAAATCAGATGGTCAACTTTATTCTTCATGCAAGAGTCTTCTGGATGAAAACCACTCATACAATAGGGACACATATTCTTTTCAAACTTCTTCTTCTTCTTAGAGATCAAATCTCCTTTAGAAGTCTTCTGATTCTCTTTAGGCTTCGAATCAACTGCTTTAGGCTCCTTCCCCTTAGATTCCCCTTTAGCTTGTGCTTTGGTAGAGTCTGTCACTATGAGGGCTTGATCTTTGGAAGTCTTGATGACTCCCATATGGATCAACTTCTCTTTCTCCTTTATTAAGGACTCGACAAAGGAATCAAGTGAGGGCATCTTCTAATTGGGAAGGAAAGCTCTTCCAGAATGAAATATTGAGAATTTGTCTATTCTCCTGCTGGAATAGACAATTTCTTCAAACAAGCTATGTAGCACCTATATAAATTTCACTGCAAAACCAAAATCATTCTAACTATGCTAGATTAAATCCTTCCCTCTTGACATGAACACTTTCTCAGGGTTTGTATTGCTCGCATCGCCACTCTAAATAAATTCAGAGGAAGCAAGGCACTCTTTACGAGAATTTTGTGGAAACCCAACTGCTTTTGGTGTTTAATGGAGAGTAGACATACTTGAAGCTTGCTTGAGATGGATCTGATGCCATGTTAGAATTGTTGTTCCATTTAGATCATCAAGAAATGAGTGCAATCATATACTTAATTACTATGCAGTGAAGAGGAATTAATTATACAAACTGAACAAACCAAATCTCATAGGAAACAGACAAGTATTGCTTAGAGAATTACACTATTATCTTCATTAAAGAATCCGGTGTTACAATAGTGTTACATACGGAGGAATTCGAATCATTAGGGATGAATTAGAATCGACCAACTGATTCTAACTGTAGCTTTCTACATGGATAACTAAAGATTCCTAAATCACTATCGGAGTCCAAGAGGTTAACTCCAGATGTCTAATTCAGTCAATCCATCAGTTATAATCAATTAAACTATTCTAACTGCAGTGGTAGGTGAGAAGTAGGTGAGAACTAGCGCCTTCCCACATGCATTCATGCATAACTGGCGCTAACCAAACTGGAGGAGAACTAACTAAATGTAACTGAAGAGTAACTAAGCTAAACTAGTTACCAACTCCCAACAACTGAAAGAGGTTGGTTTCGAGACTCCCAGTGGCTCCTAAAATGTAGGGATTGGTCTAGGAGGTGCTTAAACTGATGCATGCAAGTGCAGTCAGTATCAGTTATCCTCTATCGGTGTTCCCCACACTCTAGTGATTGGTACATGTTGCCCCATTAGGCCAAGTGGACCTAATATAATTAAAATACCCTAAGTTAGGAAAATATAATCTAATAGATAGTTCAGACAAGGGAGGATTATAAATCCTAGCGGGAATCTTAAAATTCACAATGTATGCATATGGTGTTTAATGATCCCAAAATGGTATTATTCTTGGATTTGTAGAATTTTTTGCAGAATCTTTCTTTTCATCATCAACTAAAGTGGTAGAAAAAGATTTAATAGCAATAGAAGTCAAATCTATTGGCTTTATATCATGACTAATTTTTGCACCAGAGGAAGCAGAGTCATCTCTATGGAAGTGTCACCATCAAAGAAGGAAATCACTTCATTGGTAGTGTCAACCATACATGAAGTAGAGTGCCCTTTATTAGTGTTGTAGGGCATAGTGAGGAAGTTCTAGATGGTGTCAATACTATTATGGCTCAAGATGGTGAGCTCAATCTCCTAATAGTTTCCTCTTAAAATATTGCTTACCAAACGATCCTTCTAATGTGTTTTATATTTAAATGGGTGATTTACCATATTAAATGTAAAAAAAAATTTGGGAGACACATTGAGCCACATTAATCCATGGGATTTATCACAACTATTAATCCATTCTGACTTCTCAGCAACTTGTCTTGGCTCAAACTCATCTCCCATTGTTAAATAGGTGTTTTCTATTTATAAATTGTAACATATTCATTCTACACTCATTATAGTTGAATGAGGCTAGAATAATAACCGAGCTTAGATCCATTGAATATGAAAGTGTTGGCCTGGGAAAGGGGCATAAGGAAGAAGTTCATGCACACAAGCAAGGAAGATGCACCGTGCACATGACAGAAACAAAGGAAGACCACGAAGGAAGCAAAGCACCCACGTAGGTAGAATAGAGAGGTGCGCGGTGAAGGAAAGGCAAGCACAAAAGCGCGCAAGTGATAACGGCCGGAAAGCGATAGGTGCAGAATCCAGATCATGGCCATTTATGGAGGCGTAATCCTGAAACTATGCACATATGAGAGGATATTTGTAAGTCAGGCTGATAGTGCCTCGTGTCAAGTCATGATCACCACATTTGTAGCCTGAGGGGCGGTTGATGGTGACAGTTAACATACTTCCAGTATGAAGTCAGCCCTGTGTGGTCATGTAAAATAGTATAAATAGGAGGGATGCAATAGTTAGAAGGTTGGATTTGGTTGTCTTTGGTTGGATTTCGTTGGATTTTAGTAGCTTGAGTTGTTTATCATTCATTGTGATTATGTTTTAGGTCAGTTCTTCAATAATAGTTTGCCTATTCAGTGGTAATCCATGGTGAAGGATGCCACTTTTGCTGTAATGTTGTAGAGATCAGAGAAGATGAGACTCGGGAAGAGTCTGGTAGAGATAGAGGGGCTGTTGAGCCGTGGATCTAGCTATTGTGTGCGCAGACCGCTAGGAGTAGATGTATGGTAGAAGAAAAAACTAGAGAGCATGAGAGCCATAAGTCTAAGTCTTAAAGACATATCTTAAGATCAGTATGCATCTCGTAGACTCCAAGGTGCTGTATCCTTTTCTCATGCCAGATGAAGAGCACCTTGGTGGTTTTTACCAGATGGGTTTCCACGTTATCTCTTGCGTTGAATGAATGATTGATGTACGAAATGTTTATGTGAATGGTTGTTATTTTCTTTCTGTATAATGTTAAATGCCTCTTAAATCACTGATATTATTCTATAATCAATAGATGAATGATTGGAAAGGTGTCACTGAAATGAACATGTATATGCCGACCTGTATGTCTCTATTTTCAGCCACGACTTGAGTCGTAGGTCCGATTGGTATGAGTCAGCTGTGCCACATAAGAAGCGCCTGTTGCGAGGTGGAAAGGAAGGTCAAGTTGTGCATGATGACATGTATTTGTGCTCGGTCGCAAAAGACTCACTCCTCTGTCTAGCCATCCTGTTACCTTCATTGAGATCCTTGGTTGTGAGCCAAGGGACTATAATCCCTTGAAAATCGTGGAAACATGGTCCCGACGGTTACCCATCGAAGAGATATCTCGGGAGAAACTGATCCTTATTTCCAGGTGTTTCTGACGGGGCTTGCTCTGTCGGGCTGGTATCTCAGGTATTTGTTGGGTTAATGCGATGCGTAGAACCTGGATCGCACAAGTTGGGAAAAGTAGCCAAAAAATGGTTTCGTTGCCGGGACCCTACTGATCAAATCGAGGGAAATGTTGTGGCACCCAATGAAGAGGGAGATATAAGACTTGTTGGATTCTAAAATGACGGCATTCGCGCAAGAAGAGAGTGCAGGAACATGGTTGAGCACCAAGAAATGGATAGATGAATTTATATACCTAGATATTCATGAGATCTTCTTTGCTGAGTTCCCCATTTTACTACATGAATGGTTATTAAGATTGGTGGCTAAGCAGACCGATTTCCAGAAAAGGGAGACTGCTGAGTGAAGTGACCAGTTGGTTCATGAGATAACCAATCTTAGGGTTGAGTCGCACAGTCTGTTAAGGGGATATGCTTTGTAACAGCTAGGAGTAATATGGAAGGTAGTAAGAAGAAATGTTACACGAAATTTCTGAGGATGAGTTGGACACTGGATTCTTGAGAAGCGGAAGGAGGTTCCGGTCATGAAAAAGGAGGAAGGTAGCAGGAGGTAGGAGGGCCTATAGCCTACCTAGGGAAGGTGAATATGGATGTGATTCACACCTAGAAGAAGGGTCCTGCAACGACAAGGAGGAGTATAGTCCGATTTTTGAGAGAGCAGAATTGGGAGAATTTGCAGAATCATCGAGGATAGGACGTGACTATGACATTCCAAAAATATCCCCTGGGGTGAGACCTAGAAGTTCCTCACCTGAACCACTTGTGAACACTAGTACTCCTAGTGTCAGGACTGGTGTGCAAGGAAGCCCATCAATTATCCCATTAAATCCAGTAAACCCTGGAAATGTAGTGAACAATCCTAGTGCCACCCTAATGGCGGGGACAAAATTTAGGTTACCTACCTTTAATGGGAACAAGACGAAAGACCCAGAAAAGCATTGGTCCTTTGTGAAGCTGTATGGATGGTACGCTTAGTCCATAATGCATATATAAATAAGGAACATATGATCACGACCTTAAGGGGTCACGCGCTGGATTGGTTCATGAAATTTTGTGTTGTACCAATCGAAACACCCTAGAAGACTCTTGAGGAGATTCGATGAGAAATGATCTCAGAGTTCAGGAAGCCCCAATATGAGTCCCAATCTATTACCGAGATCAAGGAGATTAAGCAGGCTCCAACAAGGACCATATGGGACTTTGATCAGTGGTTCAAAACGTTGATGGCCAAAGTTAGTTTCCATATGTCAGACATATAACATAAAGAGTGGTTTATTGATGCGTTGCTACCACACATTAGAGGATCACTCATGCAACAAAAGATCGTGACACAGACGGAGGCACTGGAGTTGGAAATGAAGCTAGAGTCCTCACCTATTGGGGATGGCACCGCAGGAATGATACAGATTCAGTTGCAAATGGCTAATATGACAATTCAACTCCAAGACATAAAAAGAGGAAAAGAAGTACATGAATATCTCTGGTGTACGTGATGCTGGACCAATGGACATACCAAAGATGAATGCCCCACCTATATGAACTACATCTCATCTAGTGTGTCAAACACAGTGAGTGCCCAAGGGTCGCCTTGGTGCAATATTTGCCAAACAAGGGGACACCATGACGTAGATTGCAATTTCATGCAAAAGACGTTATGTACACCAGCTAGTTTGTATTGTAAATTTTGTAAATCTGTAGGGCATGATGAAAAATATTGTAGAGCTTACCAATTCATGAGAGAGAAAATGGTAGATGCATATCTAATGAATACTGAGGAGAAAATAAATATTGAACAGGCTATGACTCAGTTTGAGGCTGCGCCTCAGTTTCCACCTGCACAACAGTTTCAGATGGCACCACAGTTCCAAAGTATGGCCCCGTATAACTTGTACCAATAGAAGTATCAACAACTGCAATACCTTCTACAACCACCTCAACTTCAGCTAAGGGGGGGTGGCAATTATAGGGGCCGAGGAGGAGGAGGATTTGGCCGAGGAAGAGGGCCAATAGTATGTTACAATTATGGAGTACCAGGCCATTATGCTAGGGACTGCCCTGAACCTACGAATACTTGCTCATATTACAGACAAGAACAAAAATGTGGAGCAATGTCAACAACTCATCGCTCGATGGCAAGCCTGGATGGTTGGAGTAGCTAACCCAACACCAAACCCTGCACCAAATCCTATACCAAATGCTAATGTCAACATACAGATTATAGTCATTGAACCATGAGAACCAAATGTAGAAGTGGTAACAATGGGAGGTGCTGCGACAGGTGTGGACCAAGCTACATAAACAGAACCCGCGACACAAAAGCAACCACAGGTGCGAACTGCCATGCAAAAGAAGGCATCACTTAATGTCCAAGAACATAAGCGGATATTCATGGATGTATTCCCATAGTTCGTAGGAATGAAACAACCATACACCTTAGGCCAAGTAAAAGATATTCCTGAATGATTCAGAAATATATTCGAACAACAGACTGCGAACAAGAGTGCAGATAAGTTTAGTAAGCTCAAACCATTCCTATCAAGTTGTTTAGTGCTAATTCAGGACAAGGATGCACTTGCAAAGTTGGGAGTTCTTATTGAAACACTTTCAGAGAAAGACCCACCAGTAAAGAAGGTTAACAATGTCAGGATGAAGTTCAAAATGGGACGTGAGCTCACGATGTCAGCACAAATTGACGATTACGACATCGACTATATCATCTGTTACAGAGAGAAATTCCTATGGCTTGGGGTACCACAATAGGCATCTTGACTCCAGAAATCAATCCTTTCCTATATGCAAGAGAAACCAAATATCCAACACTAAAGGATCTCAATTCATACCTTATTCTGGACGGTTGATGTAGATCCTCATTGAGCTTTCCAACTCTAGCTTGTATTGATAAATTGCTATCTCAACACTCAACAAACAAGACAAGCATGCTATATATAATTGTGTTAGACCTACTCTAGCATATATAATCAATAACATATAAGCATTTAAAAGCATCCATGGATCAAATACTCATTTAAATACACATTATTGGACAAGAAAATATATTTCTATTGATATAAAATAGAGATTACAATAGTGATAACCTCTGTCGGCACATCTGTGAATTGGAGAAATTGAGTCCCCCACTTGGGCCTCCACCACTTCAATCCTCCATCTCTTGATAGCAAGCTCACAAGCAAAAGGCAAGCTTGGGAAGAACACAAAGTGCTCCAAGGGACAAAGGGATGCAGACTCAAGTATAAGCTCCATCAACAATGGACAATAGTTTTCTTGCTCCTCAATTCCTCCTCTTCAATGTATCCAAAGGGTTCCTTATATAGCTCTTCAATGGGGTAATGGAAGGTTGAATCCGAGCGATATCAAGGAATATGGAAGGTCAAGAGACAAGTGACTCAGATCCACATCAAGGAAAACTCCAAAATCATTTGGCCTTTTGTACACATCTTGATGTAGGCGGTTTTAAGGGTCAAACCCACGTATATACACGAGAAAGGGATTAAAAGTCACGTATGGAAATTATTGCATGTTTTTAAGGATGATCTTGGAAACATCAAAGGTAAAAAAATGGTCCATGGGGTCTAAGGAGTCTGCAGAGGGACAGGGAAGGCCATAAAAGTGTGATTCACCATGTGTGATAAAATCAACTATAACAGATGCCGCCTAATGTGTGAGGTCAGAGGGGTCATACGATGGCCGAAATACATTATAAGTCCATCTCAGAAGTGGAGTGATGAAGAAACCAGTGGAAGAACTAGCAATCCAATCAATACAATATAATGATCAAACTCTGCACATAACTGCAAGTAGATATAAAAGTCCCCGATACATAAGAGTACAATGGCCATGAATAGGCATGATACAAAATATGACATGTGTGGTCATCGCCACATACAATATAAATAGATCAGAATCTACATGATGAAGATATACGAAGGATCATGATCTCCATGATGGCTGAAGATATATAGTGGATCAAGATCTCCATAATGGTTGGAAATATCTGACATATATTGGAATCAAGTCATGAGAGATGAAATATCATGAACACTAGCACGATCAAGGAGGTAGCATATATGAGATTGCACCAATATGGAAGGTCTTCTACACAAACTGCTATAGTACATGTTCTACTATGTGAATAGAGGTGTCGAGTTCATTGATGTATTCCATCGTCTGATTACCGGTCATTGATGTATACCATTAACAGATGTGAGATCACCCACCAGTAATGAAAATGGGAATCAAGGTACTAGAGTGCAAACTAACAAGTGTGAATAAATGTGTTGAGGTCAAACACTTGAGAGGATCCATTGATCAGGGGACATTGATGTATTCCCAAAAATTGTTGATGGTCAGAGAACCTGCCACTGATGACTGCAAGTCTGAAGGCACTCAAAAATGACTCTAGATTCCTATACCAGAATAAATGATCTGAAGTCGATGGGATTAAATCCACTGGAAGGAGGGAATTAAGGCATTCCCCATCATCCAACACGAGGTACTCAACAAATCCGTATAATGTGGAAGGACTCGATCATAATGTGCATAAACCAGTAACTGTACCAGGAATGGCCGACATGCAAAGTCAAGATAACCGAGGAATGTCCGACTCAGGTTTCAACTTCCTTCAAACAAGAGCATAAAGGTGAATGGTGACTGAATGTAGGCAGCATAGACTCGATATACAAAACTGGGACATCTCTGCGACACAGGAGGCATCGACAGAGGCTCCATAGGGACTGGAAGCTTAACCAGTCAGTGGAGATAAACTCAGATAAACAAGTATAGCTCCTAAAGTCAAACTACTAACCCAATTAATGGATGTGATATACAGTGCTCTGTTCGAAGGAGACACGACTCAACTGATGCCAAAGAGAACATCTTTTCTTGTCTGGATTTTTTGTTTTTTTAATTTTTTGGAAATTTTCAAATATTTTGAAAAGCTTGAAAAAGAATAAAAGTGCTTTATAGTTACAGAGTAGGAGGAGACGAGTGTCAAGGGACAAACAAACTAGTTCCAAGCAAGGGAACATACCTATGCTCAATGCAAGGACACATGTGTAGGATAGCGACACTCGGGAGAAAGTCCCCTCTCGGTAAAAATAGGGAATCAAGCTGCAAAGGATATACAAAATGGCTCTGCGTGGCTAGACATGAGACAAGCTCGGGCTATATGGTTGATACTCAAATTCAGGGAAGCCGGCATAAGGCTCAATGAGGCAAGCAAAGCTCATGATAATGTAATTACAACTTGACATATACAAGGGAGTCCTAGGGAAATGGCTAACATAAAGTTCAAGAGGAGTATATAGCTCTTGCTTAAGGACATGGTGGGACTAAAAGAGACTCCCAGACTTAATAGAGGATTCACAGCATGGGTACCAAATGCAGAAGGGAGCTAACTAGGACACCCATGTATAGGAAAGCTCTACCATTCACATAGTACCACTTCTAACAACAGCATGAAGGTTCCATGATACCATGGAATGGGTTCGTACCTAAGGTTAAAATGAAACAATCATAAAGTCATGCAAAATGCAAGTGGATGTGAAATCCTAACCTACATGCCAGTTTAGACATGATACCTATGATATGAATGAACGGGTAGAAACCTTGGAGAGAGTGTACAAAAAATGGACCCTACATGACAACCATATAAGTCCAAAACAACCCAAAATAGTCAATAAAGAACCTAAAATATAGCATATAGGGAGGAATGATCATGACAACTAAACCCAAAGGAAACAACGTGGTGAATGATGGGACATAAAAAGGAAAGTAAGGTGTAGACCCAACGTTCACGCATCCACTACCACCCCCATGAGGGTGACCACCAGTGTAAAGGCTGAGAGAAGGGAGTCAACATCCTCCACAAATGGAGTAGAGGGAAGAATGTGACCACTCCCAAATCTATGAGCAGGGTAAGGGGCTGTGATGCCCCCAAGTATGACACCAGGGTTCGCACTAGGACTAAGGATGGGTGATAGGATACCAGGTATGCCGAAAATAAAAGGACCCAAACTCAAGAGAGCATAAATATACTCAAGTAACTATGATCCCAAAGGCCAACTAGCGCACAAAGATCACACTCCTAAGAAAATCTACAGCCAAAATACAAGCAAACCAAGGGGAGGATATGTGAGGTCCCAAATGCAGCAGGTATGTCTCGCCTAGGAGAGGCTCAAAACTCCCATACACTACAAGCAGAGGTATGTAACCATTTATAGTGTCCCTTAGCGTCAACGCATAAAGCGACTGTGCTGTCCGATCTCTACCTGGTCAGGACACATGTAGAATAACCTCTGCGAAGTACCCCCTCGATAACCTAGGTAAGGAAACTAAGTTCACCCCAATATAAACAATTCTCAGGCGGACAGTCGTAGGTGGGATCGATCATATGGGCATGGTAGCAAAGCCCAAAACTATCGAAAGAGCCCCTAGATACGAATAAAATCCTGGAAATATCTCCAGTGCTACTCAGTTACAACCAAGGGTCATCCCAATCATAACCGCTCACACTACCTCATGCTTAAATCCCATGTAAGAGGAGCATCTTGAGAAACACTAATTATATCAAGGATTTCTCTCTCACCTGGACATACACCTAATTGTTTCGTTTAGTGGTCTTGGAGAATTTAATCACAATGAACTATTCCAAGACCCTAAAACCTAGTCTTGTTGGTGCACCCTATAAAAGAAAAGAGTGTAATTCATTTTATTATGCGTTGATTTTAATTGGCTGTAATTACTCAAAGGGAAATGGCCATGCAATTAATGGCATTATGACTCAGCAGTGAAATAAATATGCACACCATAACAAACAATGCTAAGTGCAATCTTCGTCAAATGAAAAATAAGGTATTCCACTACATGAGATGCATAAAAAAACATTCCTTCGATGTCAATGCAATCCTTCCTATATGAAATCCTAAATACAACTCTCCTCTAAGAAATCCAATGCAAGTACCTCTTCAAATCCATATCTAAGATGCAACTAAGAGTGAAAATGCTTTGTATTTTTCAGTATAAAAGAATGAAAAATGCAATAAAAGTCATATAAAACTCTCAGTCTCCGTAGCAAGTATAAAACACAATCCTAGCAAGACACCGAGACAAAAAAAAGTAATGCACTAATGGAAAAACAAAAAGGATAAATGACTAAAACTACTTTCAAAGAAAAATCAATGAAAAGGTGGTCTCTGGTCATAAAAGAAGCATCCAACAGACAACATCAAACCCAAGGAAGACCCAACCACATTCACAACCCACCTAACAACTTCCCACAACATAAAACTCACCAAAAGGGAGGATGTATGTTAGGCTATAGGGAAGACCCGGGGTTTATACCATTAACTTCGCACCAACAAAAGACCCACAGTGTTGGCCCTTTCGGCAACAACCTACGAACAGGTTGCAGTCTCACCCGAAATAGCTATGGGGTGCCACAGAATCAGGTTTCTGCAAGCAGAAGAGGGATATTACTGTACCTTTAGCTTCTAACAAATGATAATCATAAAATGCAGAGCTTTAATAGTTACTTATTTAGCTTCACGGTTAGATAAACGAACAGTGCCTTGCTTAACCCTTTACTGGGAATTCCAGTGTAGTTAGTATTTAGCAGTGATATTACTTATTAGTTATATATTTATCAATGCATAAAATAAATAACAACAACACAACAAAAGCCACAACACACGATATAACGTGGTTCACCCCCATTTTAGGGGTTACGTCCACAGAACTATGTTTTATTCAACTCTTTACAAAAACCACAGTTCTGATCTGCGCACTCAGCTACAGATCCCTTCAAATCCTCAAAGCCGTGCACACAGCTGCATGCCTCTACGCACACAGCGGTAGATTTCCTTAATCACCCAAAACCCTCTGCGCACATAGCTGCAGAGGTCGTCCGCGCACACAGCTGGGACTTAACCTTCTTACAAACAAGCCTTAGCTTTGCATTAATTCATCTTACATCAAAAGCCTAAACTGACTTCTTTACAAGAGTGCTTATTTATAGTGCACTTATTACAAAACCATGGGCTTAAACCATGGGCACCCCGAACCCTAAAGCCTGAACTTAAACCATGGGTTTATTACAAAAATAAGGTTTTTACTCAACCCCGATACCCCTAAAACTATTTTGAGTCATAACTCCGCTTACAAATTCCACAAAAACTGTGGAGTTACCAAAATTAGGGACCGTTAAGGTGCGCGCCCCAACAGGCCCCTAAGACTCACCAGTGTCCCGTCCCGGGACACTGCTATTTTTCTGGTGGGAGAATCTTGTTGGTGAAGACAGAAAATGGCTTGCTACAGTTGCATCGTTGTCCCTTCTGCTACTGCTACCACGGCCGCGGCTTGCTTGATCCTTCATCCTTTCATCCTTAGGAGAATACATCCATCTCTTATGCTGCTGTCTGCCTCTGTCATATTTATGGTGGTCATGGGGGTCATTGGGCCTTCTATCAGTGACCCCATCCTTTGAATTGCCTCCCGTTCATGTCCTATCGAACATTTGACCATCCACAACTTTGGGTACTTAACAGGCAGTGCCCCTGTGTTTGCATGCCATTGTAATTTTGCATAAGACAAACAGCATGCCTCCATTCTTCGGGATCCTCCTGAGTCTTTCCTGAGGGGTTGTGACTTTCTTTGTTCCACTTAGAGCGAAATTATGCCTTCAATTTCTTTCTGGTGGATCGTATCTGCATTGGCTGCTTTGGTGCTGGAGACACCTCCTTGCAAGGAGGATTGCTCATAAGGTTCTGCAAACCTCTCTCCCTAAACTCTCATGATAATTCATGGACTTCGCGATCATTCGACATGGTGCTAACTGTAAACTCAAAGAAGTGCACAATGCAGGAGTCGGAGGCCGGTGTAGCTTCTTATAGAGTCCCGCAACAAAATATGTCATCATGGTGCATTGATGATGCCAAATCTGATGGAACGGTGGTAAATCCGGTCCACACGATGATAGATTTTCCCAACATCTCATCATGACAGGCAGTTCACGTGCCGACGCCGCCAAGTCGAGTTTGTCCCATCAATCACATTTTAGGCTGCGACACACCTTTCTTCTTCGACACAATCACTAACTTCAGCTTCGCCTCAATGAGTACCCTCGACATAATATTCACCTTCGACCCATCCTGACCTATACGGTAATCAAACTTCAACCTTCAGACTTTGACAGTCTTCAACACTTCATAGCTTTGAGAACAGCTTCATTATAGTCTAGTATCCAATTCCAACTGTTCTTGGTACTTAGACTGTCCTTCTTGCTGTTAATCCTGATTAAGGGGTCCCGGTTTGTCCCTGTACTTCTTTAACCTACTTCCATTCACCATGGAAGGTAAAATTTCTCCATTCAATTTAGCTAACTGGACTGCGCCACCATTAGTAACTCTCTGCACTATGTATGGTCCTTTCCAATGTGTCTTGAACTTCCCCAGAAATTTCATGAATTTACTGTCATATAAAAGCACAAGATCACCATTCTGGAACTGCTTCTTCTGAATGTGTCTATCATGCCATGCTTTTTCTCTAGCTTTCTGTACTTGCTGATGGAACCCTGCAATGAATCTGTCCTCTTCAAGTTCTAGTATCTTTGCCAGTCTTAAATTTCATCATATCTGGGTCATCCATCTCTTTAAAAGCATATATTCTGAGGCTAGGGACAATGTACTCCATGGGCATGACTGCTTCTTGTCCATAAACCAACCTAAAAGGTGTATGGCCTTTGAACTTCTTGCAAGTGGTTCTATAATCCCATAGTACTGTTGGAATTCTAAGGTCCCAATCATTTCTGTTAGCATTGCAAACCTTCGTCAGAGCATGTTCAAGTATTTTGTTAAAGGCTTTGACAGTTCCATTTGCTTGAGGATGATAGGCAGTAATCTTCTGATGATATACTTGAAATTCTTTAGTCAATACTTCAATAGTCTTATTTAAGAAATGTGATCCTTGATTGCTCATAAGAATTCTAGGACACCCAAATCTTGACAAGATGTTATCGAAGATAAACTTCGCGGCTGTAGCAGCACTACAGGTCTTGACTGGTTGAGCTTTGGCCCAACGAGTAAGGTAGTCAGTTGCTGTAATAATGTATCTCGCTCTGGATTTATTTGTAGGGGGATTGATAGGTCCAACAAAATCAATAGCTCATTTATCAAATGGCTGTAAAGTTACCTGCGGAACTAGAGGCATCTCATCCCTCCTGGATGGTTTTCCTGTCCTCTGACAAATGTTGCAGCTGTGGCAATACTCTCTTGCATCCTTATGAATTGTGGGCCACCACAATCCGACTGTCAGAATCTTCTGTGCTGTATCTTTTATTGCGTAATGACCTCCTGTTGCGCCAGAGTGTGCCTCAGCCAAAATTAATGGCTTTTCATGCTCCAGGACACATTTGTGCAGTATTTCATCTGGTCCCATCTTATATAGCTGTCTTGCTATTAAGTTAAAGTCGGCTGCTCTAACCACCAGCTGTTTCTTCTACTGCATTGTCATTTCGGCGGGTGCAAAACCTGTAGACAAATACTGAACAATATCCTGGAAATAATCATCAACCATCTGGATGGAAAACAACTGGACATCAAGAAGATCTTCATCCAAACTAATGGGCTCTTCTCCTGACTCAAGCCTCGACAAGTGGTCAGGACATAGGTTCAGTCTTCCAGGTTTGACTATGATCTCAAAGTCATATTCCTGAAACAGAATCAACCATCTGCATATCCTTCCACCTAGCACATGATTGTTAACCAAATACTTCAAATCAGAGTGATCAGTGAACATCTTAAAATGAGAACCTAACAGATAATGTCGAAACTTCTGCAATGCATAAACCATAGCTAAACCTTCTCGTTCTGTAGTAGTATAATTTTTTTTCTGCTGTGGACAGTTTTCTACTTGCAAAAGAAATAGGGTGATCGATATTACCTTCACCTGACTGAGCCAATACTATTCCTAGAGCAATGGAGGATGCATAGACATGCACATGAAACTCCTTATTCCAGTCAGGGAATACTAAGATAGGGGCAGTTACCATCTTTTCCTTCAAAATATCCAAGCTTGCTTGACACTCAGGTGTCCATCCAAACCTAATATCTTTCTTCAACTGCTTTTCCATAAGGGCTGTTATTTGAGCATATCCTTTAATGAATTTCTTGTAATAACCGGTATGACCAAGCGTAGTGTGCAGTTGTTTAACAGACTTTGGAGGTGGCAGGTTCACAATAATGGCTATCTTCATAGGATCCATCATCAATCCTTGCTTACATACAATGTGACCTAGCAGAATTCCAAAAGGGCCACAAAAGATACACTTGTTCAAGTTCAAGGAAATCTGATGTTGTCTACATTTGTCCAGCATAAGTCTTAAACTAGCTATGTGATATTTTAATAACCTGAAGATAGTCCAATCATCAAAATAAAATTCTAATAATTTATGTATGAATTCCTTAAAAGTAGAGATGACTACTCTAGAAAACATGGCAGGTGCATTCTTCAATCCAAAGGGCATAACTGTATACTGGAAGGATCCCATTTCTGTAGCGAAGGTTGTCTTATGTCGATCTTCTGGAGCAATTCTAATCTGATGGTAACCTGAAAATCCATCAGTAAAAGAGTACACTTATTGACCTCCAACATTGTATAAAACTTCATCTGTAAAGGGAGTGGGGAAAGGATCATGCAAACAGGCATCATTCAGCTTCCTCAGATCGACACAGATTCTAACTTCTCCCTTAGTCTTCTTTTCTTGCACCACCATAGGACTGACCCACTCAGACTCTTCGACAGGCTCAATGATTCCTGCAGCAAGCATCTTATCCAGCTCCATTCGGACTTTTTCCTTATACTTAGGGTTCAGCCTATAAGGGCGCTGTTTCACAGGCTTCGCATCAGGTTTCAAAGGGATCTTTATCACTCCTATATCACCAAGGATACCTTTCATCTCTGAGAACTTCGTCAAAAATAGATCCTGATATTCATGGAGAAGTTGGGTCACCTTGCTCACCTTGGGTCCCAATAATCTCCAATGGTAGCATACTTAGGGTTTTCTTCTGACCCAATGTTTACGGTCCGCGTCTTTAGGGGTTGAGTCACTTCAGGTGCCTCAACGGCTGGTCCATGTACTTCGCAGTGTCCTTCTAACTCAGGAATGTTAATGTTGCGTGGATCGTCATCCTCGTCAATTGCGAGGTTATAACATTCTACTGCATTGGATTCTTGTTCCTTCCAATCAGGTTGGTATTCTGCTACTTCTTGATCATCAAATACTTTAGTATGGATCAACCTAACAGCTGCGCCCAAAGCAGGAGAAACCTCACTAATAGAAAATGTCAGCACAAAAATATCAACAAGACAATCCCAACTTACAGTACCATGGTGAAGCTCGACCTCCGCATACCAGTTCTTTGCTATAGGTTCCAGGGTGTGCACAAACCTATGTACCCATTCTTCACGAGGTACATTCTTCCATGCTTCGTAGCATTGCTCCAAATGTCCCTGAGGACTAGTATTACCATTAAACCTACTTCGCACCTCCTGAGGTTGGTCCCTGAATCTTAGGCAAAGGGACTTCTGGCACGCTTCCCAATTATGAATGTACTTTTTGTGAACATTCCACCATCTGGCTGCCATGGCTCTGAATGCTGAATCCAGAGTCTCCATTTTTTGTGAGTCTGGTACCTGCTCTGAGAATTGCACAATAAAATCTTCTGGGTCTGTCGAACCATAAAAAATAGGTAAGGTTCTTGCCTGTGAGCCAAGCCATCTGAGAGACTTGGTAATGATGGCACATTGATGTCCATGTAGCTCATACAGTCTATTCTGCCAATTCTCTAGGCCATCATCTGAATCTGTCATGCATGAGCTGTCACACTACCAATCCATGATACCTTCGGCAGTAGGATCAACATAATATTCTTCCTTCGCTGTGATATTGTAGATGTGGTCCAAAACATCCTGGTCTTCATCTCTTACTGGCTCTGTGTATCTCTCTCCTTGAGAAGGATCCAATAGGACTATGACTCTCAGTCCTTCCCCTTCGAAAGTCATCTGTCTCTTCTTCAGGTTGATTATTGCATCATTATCTATTGCCCATTCAATGCCTAGTAGTGCTAGATAGGGGTTGCTGTCATCAATTATTTCAATTACCTCAAAGTCTGCTAAGGTACTGACTTCATCAATATCTACTGATACACTAGGGAGTCTTCCTAGGGGCACAATATTCTGCTGATTAGCTAATCTCAACTGTATAGGGGACCATTCCAGAGTAGGTTTTCCCATTTGTTCCCATGTCTGCTTAGTTAAGACATTTACTTCTGATCCTAGGTCCAGGATGACATCAGTCATGTCATATTCTCCTATCTGAGCATTCAATCTCATTTCCCTACCAGTTCTTCTGACTCTATGAATAGTTTTTTCCTTACCAAAACTTCGCTGAGGTTCGCAAGAAGCAATAACTTTCTGCAACTCATTTAAATCATTCTGATTTCTCAAGAGCTTCATACAACTCTGTAAAAAGGTGGACAGTGTACTTAATTTATCTGTCGAAGCTTCTTGCAGCTGCGACTGCTGCTGAGGTTGTTGCGCAGGTACTACTGAGGTGTTGGGGTCAGCAAAGTCTCTCTTGGCTTCCATAAATGTCTCTTTTCCTCTTTCGACATCAAATGCAAGGATTTTTTCTGGGGCCTTCTGAACCCAAGCCTCAGGAGGCTGTTTCTCCTTGTTCTGCTCTTCCGTCGTAGCTTCACTCCTAGTAACAACATTAATGGCTGGGACAGGTCGTTGCTCCACAGCAATCAGCTAAATATTCTGAGTAGGGGTACGATTTCTTTCTTGAATCTTCGCTATCAGCTGCGGGAATTGCTCAATCACATGGTCGATAGCTCTGCAATATCGACATGTCGTAGTTGGGTTCCGACAGTCTCTAGCTAGATGTCCTGCCTGGTTACAGTTATAGCACACAACCTGGCCTCGACCTCTACCAACCATACCACCATGACCATGACCTCCAAAAGCTCTGCGACCTGATTTACTACTATGGTAACCATATCCATCATTTCCTTGGACATCATTTTGTACCCGATAAACATCGTAAGTTCATTCTCTCATGAGGTCAAAGCTACGACACTCATCTTCGTTGTGTCCCACTGATTTACAGAACTTACAATAAGGGTTCTTAGGGACTTGCACATACCTCTGTAGAAGATAGCAGTCTTCAGGTCGATGCTGGCCAGTTGTCCTACAGATCTCACAATATAGAACACTAGGGTTGAACGAGTTTGGTGCACCAGAATTCAGGAAATTTCTTACCACAGGACACTGTTCCTTGTCGTGACCCTCTATCCGACATCGTGTACACCAAACCTCTTCGCGACTAGCTTTCCCTTTTTTCATATCACGAAGCTCTAGAGCGATTGCTGCCAACTGTGCTTGTCTTTGAGTGATACCAGAATTATCTTCGACAGGGGCTGTTTCAAGCTTCATAGCGATTTCCAAAGCCTCCTGCTGATCCGCAACCTTCTGTTGCATGAGTGGAGTCCTGATGTGTGGTAACAGAGCTGCGATGAACCATTCCTTATGCTGCGCTAGTCCAATAGTGAAACTGACTTGATCTAGCAGAAATTTGAACCTCTGATCAAAGTCCGACACTGATTCTCCTCGCCTCTGCTGGATTTCCTTTAGTTTAGTGATACACTGTGACTCTGATTTAGGCTTCTTAAATTCCTTTATCATTGCTGCTTTTATATCAGCCAAGACATGGTTCTGAGTGCTGGAAAACTTCATGAACCAGGTTAGAGCACGGTCTCTAAAAGAACTAACCAGCTGTGCTCTTTTTGTATCTTGATCCGTAATGTTCTTAGTAGTCCACACTGCTTCGCATAAAAACCAGAACTGTTCTGGATGCTTTGATCCAGTTCCTTTGAAAACAGGGGCCTTAATGTCGTCATTCATATGGGCCATCGCGGATCTATGGGGGGAGGGAGGGGGACTGGTAGTAGGCGGGGGGGAACTTACTGGGGTAGACTGACCCGCGACAGTAATACTTGGGCTAGGGTTACTTTCAGATTGCGATGGGTTCTCAGGGATAATAGGTCTTCGCTGCGGGGTTACCGGAGGGTTTCCAACAGAAGGGTTTTCTTAGGGCTCTGAGGCTGCTGGACTTACGGGGTTAGGCTCGGTATTCTAACCTAGGGTATAGGACTCAAAATTTCTCTTGTACCTTTTGCCACTTCGCAGCAAACCACTTTGCTCGTCGAAGGTACTTTCACTTGCAAACATAAGTTAGTAATACTAAATCTAACAGTCTGATTCAATGAGCAATATACCTTTTTCAGCCAATAGCATTTTAATTCTCAAACTAAATGAATTCAAGTACTTACCCCTTGGTCCTTTGAAGAAATTCCATTCGGCTTCGCTGAAGGACGTACTGGTGTTAATGGTGAACTCCGTCACAAATGCTTCAAGGGTTTGCGTTTTCTAGAAATCAACAGCGCGGGAAATCTCGTTGTTCACCCTTTTCAGTATATCAATTCTTGCGGGGGTCCAATCAGGAAACTGACGTTCTTGGAAGTTCATCCTTCTCTCTGTTAACCTAGATAACCACTGGTGCAACTCTATGTGGACACTACAAAATAAAATTTCATAAACATCAGAAAAAACATACCTTTGTAACAAGTCATTTGCACTACGACGCGGATATTTGTTCTCTTGTACAACAAAGTTCAGATAAGTCTCTTCAATCCAATCACCGATTTCTTTCACCGAGGGTCTCCAAAACATAGCCCTCGAGGTACGACATAAACCCCTCTTGAGCAGATACTGAGTTCAACCATAAACGGAACCAATTTGTTGGGCTATAGGGCAAACCCAGGCTTTATACCATTAACTTCGCACCAACAAAAGACCCACAGTGTTGGCCCTTTCGGCAACAACCTGCGAACAGGTTGCAGTCTCACCCGAAACAGCTATGGGGTGCCACAGAATCAGGTTTCTGCAAGCAGAAGAGAGATATTACTGTACCTTTAGCTTCTAAAAAATGATAATCATAAAATGCAGAGCTTTAATAGTTACTTATTTAGCTTCGTGGTTAGATAAACGAACAGTGCCTTGCTTAACCCTTTACTGGGAATTCCAGCGAAGTTAGTATTTAGCAGTGATCTTACTTATCAGTTATATATTTATCAATGCATAAAAGAAATAACAACAACACAACAAAATCCACAACACACGATATAATGTGGTTCACCCCCAGTTTAGGGGTTACGTCCACAGAACTGTGTTTTATTCAACTCTTTACAAAAACCACAGTTCTGATCTACGCACTCAGCTGCAGATCCCTTCAAATCCTCAAAGCCGCGCACACAACTGCAGGCCTCTGTGCACACAGGTGCATATTTCCTTAATCACCCAAAACCCTTTGCGCACACAGCTGCAGAGGTAATCCACGCACACAGCTGGGACTTAACCTTCTTACAAACAAGCCTTAGCTTCACATCCATTCATCTTACATCAAAATCCTAAACTGACTTCTTTACAAGAGTGCTTATTTATAGTGCACTTATTACAAAACCATGGGCACCCCGAACCCTAAACCCTAAACTTAAACCATGGGTTTATTACAAAAAGAAGGTTTTTACTCAACCCCGACACCCCTAAGACTATTTTGAGTCGTAACTCCGCTTACAACTTCCACAAAAACTGCAGAGTTACCAAAATTAGGGACTGTTAAGGTGCGCGCCCCAATAATATACATGACTGTTTAAAGAACAACTGTGTATATACATGACTTTTGGCCAAAAATATGCATGTATACACGGATTTTGGCCAAAAACCTATGTGTATATGCGACTTTTGGCCAAAATCCGTGTATGTACACGACTTTTGGCCAAAAACCTGCGTATATAGAGAAGACAGTGGTAAAAAGTAGGCCAAGGGTCAAACCAATAAAGGGGAGTGTCAATGGATGAACATACTATAAAATGCAACACAGAAACAAGGAGAAACAAAGAGCAAGTCAAGAATATCAAGCACATTGTGCCCCCAAACCCCAAAGAAAAACAAGGAACGTCCCTAGCGGATTCACCAATTCTGTTACGGAGAGAAATTACTATGGCTTGGGGTACCACAATAGATAGCTTGACTCTAGAAATCAATCCTTTCCTATATGCAAGAGAAACCAAATATCTAACACTAAAGGATCTCGATTCGTACCTTATTCCGGACGGTTGATGTAGATCCCCGTTGAGCTTTCCAACTCCAGCTTGTATTGATAAATTGCTATCTCAACACTTAGCAAACAAGACAAGCATACTATATATAATTGTGTTAGACCTACTCTAGCATATATAATCAATAACATATAAGAATTTAAAAGCATCCATGGATCAAATACTCATTTAAATACACATTATTGGACAGGAAAAGATATTTCTATTGATATAAAATAGAGATTACAATAGTGACAACCTCTATCGGCACGTCTGCGAATCGGAGAAACTGAGTCCCCCACTTGGGCCTCCACCACTTCAATCCTCCATCTCTCGATAGAAAGCTCACAAGCAAAAGGCAAGCTTAGGAAGAACACAAAGTGCTCCAAGGAACAAAGGGATTCAGACTCAAGTATAAGCTCCGGCAACAATGGACTATAGTTTTCTTTGTCTTCAATTCCTCCTCTTCAATGTATCCAAAGGGTTCCTTATATAGCTCTTCAATGGGGTAATGGAAGGTAGAATCCAAGCGATCTCAAGGCATATGGAAGGTCAAGAGATAGGTGACTTGGATCCACATCAATGAAAACTCCAAAATCATTTGGCCTTTTGCACACATCCCGATGTATGTGGTTTTAACGGTCAAACCCACATATATACGCGAGAAAGGGATTAAAAGTCGCGTATGGCAATTATTGCATGTTTTTAGGGATGATCTTGGAAACATCAAAGGTACAAAAATGGTCCATGGGGTCTAAGGAGTCTGCAGAGGGACAGGGAAGGCCATAAAAGTGTGATTCACCATGTGTGGTAAAATCAACTATAACATCATCCTTGACCTGGGATTCGATGTTAACATTCTAACACACCAAACATGGGAAATAATGGGAAAGCAACCCCTAGAATGGTCCCCAATTCAATTAAGACTTTCTAACCAGGAAAAGGTCCTTCCTATTGGTAGATTGAGTCAGGTCCAAGTGGATATTGAAGGATTGTGTACTTTTGCGGACTTCGAGGTCATCAATATAGTAGACAACACTAACCCCTATCCCGCGCTACCCAGAATTGATTAGGAAATGGAAAATCAAAATATCATAAACTTCAAAATAAGGACCCTATCGTTTGAGGATGATGAGATGAGGGTGGTTACACCCCTCGACCTGCTAGAAGGGCAGAGATACATTGAATCAGTGTTCAACGAAGGGAAAGGTGATCCCTAGACAACATCTATAATGTCACTACCCTTAAGGAGGACTACATCAATCCTACTGTGGATGGTAACCTAAGCTGGAAATGCTCAAATTCATGTACATTAGACTCAGGGGAGGCACTTGAGAACTTGCAGAACCAATTACATGAAGTGTCCACAAGGACATGTGGCCAGATAACTAAGTTTGTCTGATGAGTGGGAACTCAGTCGCGGCCACTACCCACATATGAAGGACTTCCTAACTTGGCAACGTTCTTGATCGAGTTTGAAGAATTGGTAACAGAGCGGCAAAAACTATTTGCATTGGATTTTGCATTGAAAGATACACCTTCACGATGGTGGGGTACACATAAAAGTTTTATAACTGAATGGCCGCAATGCAAAAGGCTACTAGAGGTAAGGTTTGGAGATGAGGTCACAACTAGGACACAAAGGTATACAGGGTTATCAGACCCTGTTGAACACTTGGAGCAGTGTTCCACAACATTCTCGAACTACCCTCGTTAGGAGTGGGCTCACCACTTTGTCCATACCCTTGAGATGGAACCAAGAGGATGGTACGCATCTATGGAGTTGCGTTAGGAAACAAGGGAATGGGAAAAAGTTGCGCAGAATTTCAATTACACATTCCAGTTTATGGACGAGCAACCAATAATTGATATTGCGTTGAAGGATATTAAGGAGAATATATTCACTAAGATCCCAATGGAGGTTGTGTATTCTCAAACTTGCACTCCGCATTCCCACCAATGATGTGAAACAGTTCAGCACTATATGACATGCTATAACCTTTCTGGAGACCCAGAGGATGATCCGACTAACATCAATATTCCAGAGTCGGAAGGCTCGCGTCCACTAGAAGGAAGTGGTATTTCTAGTGATCAGTTTGTTAAGCCACTAAAAATCAAGAAGGTTAACATTGGGTCGGAGGACAATCCAAAATTTGCTAACATTGGAGATTATTGGGATGAGGAGACAGTAGCTAAAATCACCAATCTATTACATGAATTCTAGGACCTATTCCCGACAAATTTTAGGGAGATGAAGGGGATAATAGGGGATTTGGGTGAAATGAAAATTCCACTCAAACTTGATGCAAGGCTAGTAAAATAGTGCCCATACAGACTAAATCCTTGCTATAAGGAAAAAGAAAAAGTAGAGCTAGATCGCATGGTGGAAGCAGGAATTATCGAACATGTCAAAGAATCGGAGTGGATAATCCCTATCTTGATATAGGAAAAGAAGGAGACAAGTGAGGTCAGGATCTGTGTTGACCTTAGGAAACTAAATTATGCCTTCTTACATGATCCATTCCCCATGGCATTTACAGATGAAGTCCTTGAAAGCATCGACGGACAAGAAATGTACTCATTCACAAATGGATTCTCATGCTACCGTCAAGTCCGAATTGCACCAGAGGATCGTCACAAGACAACCTTCATAAAAGAATGGGGATGCTACCAATACACGGTAATTCAATTTGGCCTTAAAAATGCCCGTATTATTTTTTCGAGAATAGTAGTTTCTGCTTTTAAAGATTTCATTCACAAGTTTCTTGAAGTATACTTTGATGACTGAATGGTCTTTGGTCTGGTAGGAGACCATATAGAGAATTTGCGCATGATGCTGGAAAGGTGTCGCCAGTATCAAATTGCGCTGAATATGATAAAATGTATATTCTATGCACCATTTGGTGTACTGCTGGGCCATTTGTTATGCTGCAATGGGATCCTGGTCGATCCCACAAAGGTAGCAATTATTCTAGACCTACCTCCACCCACATCGATCACACAACTTAGATCTGCATTGGGACATACTGGATATTATCGAAAATTTATCAGGGGATACGCAAAGATAACTGCTCCTATGGAGAAGCTGTTGAAGAAGGATGCAAAAATCAAGTGGAACGAAAACTGTTAGGAGAGTCTGGATAAACTAAAGAAAAATGGCTAGTGCACCCATATTAATATTCCCAGATTGGAAAAAGGAATTCCATGTGCATGTTGATGCATCATCAATTGTGCTAGGTATAGTATTAACCCAACCAGGAGATGGCGCAATTGACCATCCAATTGCATTCGCAAGCAGGAAACTATCCACAACGGAGAAAACTATACCACAACTGAAAGAGAAGGGCTTGCAATGGTCTACGCACTGCAAAAGTTCAGACATTATCTATTGGATGGACACTTCAAAATGTCCACCGATCATTTTGCGCTGAAGTACCTAGTCAATAAGCTAGTGCTGGGGGGAAATATTTGTCGGTGGCTCCTCCTATTTCAAGAATTTGACTTTGAATTCATTGTGAAGCCAGGTCGACTAAATGTTGGGCCTGACCACTTATCACCCATTGAAAGTGGGGAGGAACCTACAAGCCTAGAGGATAATCTACTGGATGCACAAATTTTTGCTATCGACTTCATCGATAAAGAATTTGATGTTATTATACATGTATTGAATATAGGCTATGCACCTGAAGGTTATTCAACATGGAAAAAGAAACAACTAGTTGTCAAGGCCTCAGAATAGACGCTAGTCGCGGGACAACTCTATAAGTTGGGACCAGATGAAATACTGCGTAGATGCATCTTTGATCATGAATGATAGTTACTAATGGCTGAAGAGCATGCAGGTGTTTCAGGAGTACATTACGCTGGGAAGGAAACGCTGTGGAAGATTTGGCAAGCGGGACTCTGGTGGCCAATGGTACATATGGATACAAGGAAATACTATCACGATTGCGATACATGTCAAAGAACATGAAAACCATCATGACATGATGGAATTCCACTTGCACCACAAATTAAACTGCAGGCCTTTGATAAATGGGTAGTGGATTTTCTTGGCCCTATCAGTCCACTGAGGAAACAAACTAGTGCGCGTTATATTATAACTGCTATAGATTACTTGATAAGATGGGTAGAAGAAGCACCTATGAAAGATTGTACTGACATTACTGCGGTGAAGTTCCTTTTTGAAAATGTAGTCACAAGTTTTGGTTTTCCAAAGATCCTTATCAGCGACCAAGGTGCGCATTTTGTAAATAAGCTAATTGTTAAACTCACTGCAAAATTCCAAATCCAGCACAACAAGACAACACCCTACCATCCTCAAGCAAATGGGACCATGGAGGCCTTCAATTAGATACTGGAGAATGCATTAACCAAGGTATGTAATGTACGCAGAGATGACTAAGACCATAAAGTCTCAGTAGTATTATGGGCTTATAAAACAACATGCAAATGAATAACTAGATACACTTCTTTTCGCTTAGTATATGGACAAGAAGCAGTCGTACCCATGGAGTACATTTTACCGATCCTTTGAATAGCTGCGCTAATAGATGACAGATATTGGTGCTTCATTCAAATGGAGGAAGAATGCTTCATTGCGGGTTTCCATCAAAATGTCGAAAAGCAGCAGCAGAAAGCGTGGCATGACTGCCACATTAGAACAAAGCAGTTCAAAGTTGGTGGAATCATTCTAATGTATGAAAAAAAGTTTCTCAAGAACCCAGGTAATCTCAAAACACACTGGTTAGATCTGTATGTAGTGGCGCACATTACTTAAGTAGGCGTAGTAAAACTACATAAGCTAGACATAACACCAGTTGCAGGTATGATCAATGGCAACTGCTTAAAACCTTACTGCGATGACTATGGCACATGCCCATAAGGCCGAGGTGCACAAAAAAAAAATAATGCTATAACTTCGCTAACCAGCTAAGAGACAACTGGTGGGAGGGGGCAGACAACTCGCAGGAACTGAAGGCCCATCAAATGCATGAGAATTTTGAAAAATATTCGGTGCCAGTAAAACTTCCGTAGCATTAAGTGGAAATTCCGATGAGAAGGGTGGTGGGATTTTTGGTCCCATCTACCATATTACCATTAACTACCTTGACAAACGTATGATGGAACCCAAGTGTGTAAGTAAAGCAGACGAAGGATGAGCCCATGTGCTCTGTCAGAGGATCCATCACTATGACCAGTCAGCTAGGGGACCCGTCACCTATAAAAAGTAGTCAACCCTTGTCATTGTAACCTTTACAATAACTTGTTGA
Source organism: Pseudotsuga menziesii (assembly GCA_001517045.1). Taxonomy (NCBI): domain Eukaryota; kingdom Viridiplantae; phylum Streptophyta; class Pinopsida; order Pinales; family Pinaceae; genus Pseudotsuga; species Pseudotsuga menziesii. Next base: position 461,232 of record LPNX010466118.1, on the reverse strand, counting down.
GCAAAGAAACCAGAGAGCTAAACGTGCTGAGTGAGCCCGAGTCATCCTCTCGAGCCAAATCCCATGCTCATTGAGTTATCTGGTGATACTAAGGAGTCTACTATTTTGTTAACCTTACCATACCCGATTTTGGAAGCACCATACATCTCTAAACCAAATTTAATGGCCAAGAAGATGAAGAGGACTCCAACTAAGACGAAGGTACCTTCAAACCCGAAGATAGTGCATAAACCACCGTAGAAGTCACCGCACCCACCACCACCGGGGGGCCAGCTTACGTAGATGCCTACAACATGACCAATAGTACAACCAGTCGGAGCTCAAATTTTTATAGCCAGAGCCCCATTGAGTGTAGACCTCCCCACTTCCTTTGGCCCTGTAGCAAAGATACAAAAGGACTGCAGAGATGACCTGGTTCCACCACCACCATCACCTCCATAAGTGGGGTGCACGGTTGAAGAAAAGAACTTGCTCTCTCCGTTTGTATCACCAAGGAATCCAGGTTCCGTAACAGTAATGGTGGATGTACCAGAGCTATCAGAAGAGCCCATTATTCTAGAGGGTGTCACTCAACCGCAAGATTCCATTGCTTCTAAACTCCAGGAATTGAAGTTTGAGGACTATGGCACCAGGAAGAAAAACATGTCCAGAGATCAATTCATGGGTGTAAAGGTCAGTATACCACCAAATGCAGATGTTTTCTCTGCAATGGACTATGCGCGTGGCTTGGAGTAGTCAGGTATCTTCATTAGAGGAAATTTGAGGTCTAAAATGGGCCTCCTAAGGAAAATTATAAAATAATAGTTAAAATAATAAAATAATAGTTATTAATTTTGGAGGAAGAATGAAAAAAACTACTTTTTATGTTCGTATTTTTGACATATCTCCCTGTGTTGTTACTCAAATACTGAGCGAGAGAGATCATTGGATGCGGAATTTAATTCTGCATCCAACGATTACCCATGCTACATACTTTTGACAGACCCTGCTACCCCAAAAACAAGAAATACCTGAAAAAATGTAATGATGATGTCATCATCACATTTTTTTTCTGGTATTTCTTGTTTTTTGGGTAGCGAGGTCCATCAAAAGTATGTAGTGTGGGTACTCGTTGGATGTGGAATTAAATTCCACATCCAACGAGCTCTCCCACTTGAAATTTGAGTAAAAACACAGGGAGATATGTCGAAAATACGAACAAAAAAAGTAGTTTTCTTTTATGATAAATATGTCTATTCAACTATTATGGTTGACTCATCTTATTGAAATTCTATTGGTTCTTGAATTCCAACTTACAAAATTTATTGTTGGCGCGTTTTCTTATAAGGCCCATTTTAGACCTCAAATTTCCTCTAATGAAACCTTCTCCGTATGCCCCATTTCGGCTGCTCTAGCCGGGTTAGAATGTATGTCAAGCAGCGGTTGGTTTGCTTCCATGGAGGCTACCTCTGGCTGAACAAATCGTATGAGGTAACCATGGACCTGATCTCGGCCATTACAGGTCTTTCATGGCAAGGAATCGACCTGAATCCATACCTGCACAACGAGGGGGAAAATATAGACAAAAGTGAGATGAAGACCAAGTACAAGCTACTTCATGGCAGGAAGGGATTCCTTCTCAGCTCCATTAATGACAGTGCTGTAAAGGTTGCAGCATAAATCTTGTGCAAAAGGATCCTACACAAGATGAGGCCTACTGAGTGCACCGCTGCAACAGTCGAGCTAGCAGAAAAGTGTGCATAAGGGGTGCACATTAACTAGTCCCAGTTCCTCTTGAATGAACTGATGGATGACACACACGAAGCATAGGAACATCCCACAACGAAGTTTCACTTCTCATGGATTTTATTTCTAATCTCATTTGTAGTATGGGATCCACCACTAGAATATGAATCCATGGATATCCCAATAGATCTCCTCAGCATGCCATACCAAAATATCTGGGACCATAAGGAAAATAAGCGCAAGACCGATGCCAGACTTGCATTTTTTCTACAAGGAGAAAGGGTCCGGCAAATTGTACGTAGGTAATATAAACTGAATCCTGCGATGGTTACCAAGTATTAATTCATTCAATTCCATGCAGCACCAAAAAACATCATCATGCATCCGTGTAATGACCCCAAGAAGCAGGAACTCCCGACATTCTTCATCCTCAACAATGCCGATATCGAGCAGGAAATCCAAGACTAGACTAAAGAATGGCTTAGCCATAAGGGGGATGTTCCTACAGGGAAACAAGTGCCATAAGGGGATCCACAAGAGAACCTAGACCATGACCATGCCAATACCAACACCCAGGAGCATTAATATGGCTCCCAAGAAGAAGAAACAGAAGAAGAGGACTGTGACCTGCCAGTGCCAACGACGAAAACCCTCCTACTGATGAAGAAGTGAGTGTCGAAAGGACTAGAAAAAGGAAGGGTAAACAACCTAGGGAGGAAGATGAAGAGGCCTTTGCCTTCTCACATAGGAAGTAGTAGAAGGCTAACCGATCCCAAGTAATGGGCATAACAGATGAGGATCTGACCCTTCTCATTGAGGCAGTCGCTAAAGTAGTCAAGAAAACTTTGGGTAACCTCACAATCTGACAAACCAACTAGATAGTCACCATCACTACGAAAGTTAACCGATTGGTTGAGACTGTCGTAGAAGTGTGCAACACCATACAGGATGAAACATATGTTCTAGACCCAGTAGACACTTTGGCAATGCCAATGCTGCTCCTGTTCTTAAGAATAGAAATTCCTATGCAGGAATTTTCTACAGAAGAAGCAGAACAAGAGTTAAGTGTCCATAGCTTGGACACATTGATCTTGGATTTTTCTAAGCTAACCTTTCCCCAAATATATTCCATTTAGCATGTCGCTGCCATAGAAGTCAGAATCCGAGAAAATGCGGTTGCATACCAGGCAGCCAAGGCAACTAGGAAAGCAAAGGAGCGCAAGCAAGTTATCAAGCACCAGTAGGAAGACCTGAAATCCCAAGCCCAAAAGTAGGATTCATTGGAAAAATCCATAAAGGAGACAATCATGAAACTATCAGAAGAGGAGAAAGAATTCGAGGCAGATCTGTTGCACCAGCTGAGGCAACTATCCAAACTGGCTGTAGACCTAAAGAAATGAGTCCAGGAGATGACAACCAACCAACAGCCGAGCACACCCCCTGAAGTGCTGCAACAAAGGATACAATTGGCAAATCAGTATGTTTCCCAGCTTAGAGAATCCAAGAACATCTATATAGAGGCAATGGAAGCAATCCCTGCAACATGGGAGTATCTCATTGACGATGAACTGCAGAGCAGCTTGTCGAGCAAGCACAAATAGAAGACATGCAAATATTGGCAGTAAAGGCCGAGATTAAGAAGCTACCAACTAAGGATAAAATTGCTAAAGGCACTGAGCTTAAGTAGCTCCTGGACAAGGAAAGAGATCTACGTGACCAGGAAAGCATGCACAACAAGGAGACCATTGAGCAGCAGGTCGAAGCTGAACGGGTGACAAGGTTAATTCAAGCTATCCAGTAGCACATCCATGATTTCACTCAGGCACTGACCAATACTTCATTGGAGCACCCTAGCAACAACAGAGTGCAGGAGTTCGAGTAGAAGGCAGATGAAGCTTACCGATAGATAGAATGGCTTACTCCCATTCTGGCCCAATTCCAATAGAAGGTTGGAAGTGGAGAATAACCTCTGCCAAAAGATGTAACCGAGATTGTGAGCATAGAATAAAAAGCGGAAGAGACAAGAGAAGAAGAGAAAAAGAAAGACAAATACAGGCAGGAGGATGAAGCAGAGCAAGAAGAACGCCATCAAGAAGGCCCGTACTATATCCAGGACAAACATATGGACATAGACTTCTCAGAGGAGGCTGAAGAAGAATTTGTATAAACGCAAGCCTCAGTATCTAAAAAAAAAATTGCATAAGGTGTCGCACAAATCATGCCTTCTCATAGGTCCCTTGATTCGTGGCTCAAGATGAGCCACAAGTGAGTGTTGGGGGCTTGTTGTCCTGGGAAAGGGGCATAAGGAAGAAGTTCGCGTGTGTAACCAAGGAATATGCACCGCGCGCATGATAGAAATAAAGGAATACCGCGAAGGAAGCAAAGGACCCGCACAGGGAAAATAAAGAGGTGCGTGGCAAAGGAAAGGCAAGTGTAGAAGAGCGCAAGTGATAACAGCTGGAAAGTGACATGTGCAAAATCCATATCATGGCCATTTATGGTAGCGTAGGCCTTCCACTATGCAGGTATGAGAGAATATTTGTAAGTCAGGCCAATGGTGACTTGCATCAAGTCATGATCACCATAACTGTAGCCTGAGGGGTGGTTGATGGTGACAGTTAACAGACTGTCGGTATGCAATCATCCCTGTGTGGTCATGCAAAATAGTATAAATAGAAGGGATGCAATAGTTAGAAGGTTGGCTTCGGTTGGCTTCGGTTGGATTTCGTTGGCTTTTAGTGGCTTGAGTTGTTTATCATTCATTTTGATTATGTTTTAGGTCAATTCTTCAGTAATAGTTTTCCTGTTCAATGGTAATCCATGGTGAAGGATGCCACTTTTGGTGTAATGTTGTAGAGATCAGAGAATAGGAGACTCAGGAAGAGTCTGGTAGCGATAGAGGGGTTGTTGAGTCGCGGATCTAGATGTTGTGTGCATAGGCCGCTAGGAGTAGATGTAGGGTAGAAGAGCAAAACAGAGAGCATGAGAACCATAAGTCTGAGTCTTAAAGACATATCTTAAGATCAGTCTACATCCCGCAGACTACAAGGTGTTGTATCCTTTTCTCATGCCAGATGAAGAGCACCTTGGTGGTTTTTCCCATATGGATTTCCATGTTATCTCTTGCGTTGAATGAATGATTGATGTGATGAATGTTTATGTGAATGGTTGTTATTTTCTTTCTGTATAATGTTAAAGGATGCTTAAATCACTGATATTATATTATAATCAGTAGATAAATGATTGGAAAGGAGTCACTGAAATGAACATGTATATGTCGACCTGTATGTCTCTTTCTTGAGTCACAAATTGAGTCGTAGGCTCGATTGGTATGAGTCAGTCATGTCGCACAAGTTGTGCCAGTTGCAAGGTGGAAAGAAAGGTCAAGTTGCACGTGATGACATGTATTTGTGCTCGGTTGCACAAGACTGACTCCTTTGTCCAGCCATCCTGTTTCCTTTGTTGAGCTCCTTGGCTACGAGCCAAGGGACTATAATCCCTCGACAATTGCAGAAACATGGTTCCGACAGTTACCCATCGGAGAGATATGTCGGGTGAGACTGTGCCTGCTTCGTAGGTGTTGCCGATGGGGCTTGATCTATAGGGCTGGTATCTCGGGTATTTGTTGGGTTAACAAGCTGCGTAGAACCTAGGTCACGCAAGTTAGGAAAAGTGGCCAACAGAAAGATTGGTGTTGTTTAGCACCACATAACTGCAATTCATATCCTGTTAATATTTTTTTATAGCTACAATGGGGGCCATAACAAATTCTTGGATGATCCAATTTGTGTCCACCCACAAATTTGTTCATAAAATTTTGTACTAGAGATGAAATCAAATGTTATTAGAGACCCATTTGAGATATAGAATATAATTTTTATTAGTATATGAAACTTGTTTTGTAATATTCTGAGGAGTGAAAAAATACCTACTAAAACTCAAGGGGAATGTGATCGTATTGTTTCAAGTTCCCACAAATATTCAATTGGTGATGACTTCTTGTGTTAAACCTACATAGATCCAATTAACAATATTTATCTGTTAGGATTGACCTTGACTCAAGAATGAGTCAAAGGTGGTTGAGGTGTAGCACATGGTTTGGGAACATTGTTTATTATAGCCATGGTATTGGTGGCCAATGGTATTTGGTGGCCCATAGTATTGCCCTATGGTATTACATGTAAATAATACTTTATTAAGGCTTGAGGAGAGTCTATTGTAAAGTGGCCTAGAGGTGAGTGGTGGCTAGCTCACTTGGCTCGACTTGGCCAGTTTAGGTCAAGGGAAATAATAGATCTATTATTGTGGTTTTTTCCGGTTTTTGGTTTTACATGTAAATATGTTGTGCCTATCTTAAATGTGTTTCTATGTGGATTTGTTTTCTCTCGTTATTAATTATATATATGCTCGTTTAATCCCTAATACTCTCAAACTAGGAAGTGAAATCAAATTCCACATAAATCCATTTGAGATGACAAAAAAATATTTATTATGAGCTATGATAGATCGCAAATATCTATATAGGTCACAATAACTTCTTAAAGTTTGAAAAAGAGGGTTTTCCTCCATTCCATTTGTAAACCTATAACATGTATACTACTCCCTTAGATTCACAATAGCTCTAATACCATGTGATATTTTGAACAAATGGATCTAACACTTAATAGAGAAGTAATATAGTTAGAAACGTAGAGAAGAGAAAAGAAGAAATAATTAGAGAAACATAATTTTCACTAACCAAAGAATTCTCAAATAGAGTATATGAATGAATTCTTGATCAATGAGATGAAATCCTTCATATATAGGTACTTATAACCAAGATAAGATTAATTACATGCACAAACATACGAATTAGTGAAAAATAAAGAAGACCATCCTTGAATAACTAAGCGTTCCCTTATGAGGTACGGTTATATTGGCCATATGCAAGCAATCAAGAATTAACTACAATAACCAATTCCACCCTTGTGAGGTAGTTAACTAGGTCATGCATGAGAAATCTAGATTTATCTATCCCAGAATGGCCAAGTGAGGCCTTACCATGTAGTTAACTAGGCCATGCATGTGCAACTAGGGTTAACTAACCCTATGACTACCAACTAAAGTGAACTAAGCCCTAAAATAGGGATCAACCCAAGTAGGAGTGATTTAATCCCTAGAAAAGGGAAAATAGGCAGGGAAACCAACATGGATAATACCAAACATTTTAAATGTACTAGAATACCAAATGGGATAGATACATTTGGGTGAAGTTGGTGATATAAGCTACGAGGAGCCTAAATTTGATGATCCTGAATTGGGACTTAAGGAAAGGGGAAGCTCTTCTCCAACCAAGAATATCATAGAAAGGGAATTCCTAAAAGTAATCTAGAGAACCTTAGAGGAGAAATATTGACTCAAAGGAATAATCACTACCTCAACAACTATATGTAGGACTAATGAAAGGGAGTTGAAATAAGTCACACTAATTCTAAATTATTACTTAATTAAACAATGAGTGGAAAGTGGCCAGTGTAGAAAGTGACTTAACTCCGCAAAGAGATAATTTAAAAAATTAACACCTTCAAAATAAAAAAAATAAAACTCACTAGTCCTAAAAGGAGAGATATATAAAATAAGAATGTGAAAAATAGAAACTTTCTCAAATATCCCCCAACAAGTGGTAGTGACATCCGTCGCCGAAAAAAAGTTGAAATCTAAAGAAAAGCCTTCCAAACACTTAACTTGATGGGATGTCAACTCCATAAAGCAAGTGAGTAAAGGTGTGAATGAGATTGTTATAGAGAAAGAAATTGAGAGAAAATATAGTCATCATACAACTATCTATCTCAAGTTCCCTCCCTTCTGTAGAGATACTTGGGTAGGTACCTAAAGATAGACCTATAAGATACCTTTATTTAATTTTGTGCAACAAGTTTCCTTTCCTTCAAGATGAAATCAAACAGTAGGTGGATCTTTATTATTGAAAGGGATATGAGTCCTAGTGAAACCTACAGTCCCAACCATATGATTATCCACTCCAAAGAGCACATCTATTTAATAACTAGTTGTGAACCATACTAAAAAAAAATATTTTAAGTTCCTCTAAAGGTCAACCTTTATGTATAAGATGTAAAGCAGCTAAGGGGAATTATTTGGATGCCTATCCTCAGGTTCCTAACCTAACTAAAATTCTCTTTTGTCCCTCAAGTAAGGGATTTTAGTATGTCTAACTTAGAGGTTAACTTTTAGGCTCCACTTTGGGTCATGAACCAAGTGATGTTGAAATTAAGTTGGGAAGGTGTTTGCACAAGTGTTTTGTACACCATGAAATAAAATTGAAATGAAATGTAAATGCTTGAAAGTAAGGAATATAAATAAATATAGATAATAATCAATATTAAAAACAAAAGATGTTCTTTCTTGAAACAAAACATATTTATTTCTTTAATAAGCAATGTACCACTTCTAAATTCTAAAGCAAACAATAGTTCCAACAAAGGACTAGAAATGGATTAGTGCAATGCAATAAATAATAACAAATGATTTTAATATATCTAAAAGGGAATGTTTTCTCAATTATTTTCTTTCTAGCAAAAGATGAAAATGGATAATGAGTTTCAAACAAACTTGCAAAGAAGAGAAATAAGGATTTCAACCAACCACAAAAGTAGATTTAAGTGAATTTAAGATATCGGCTAAGGATTAATTCAATATAAGGTTTTGCTAAAATTAAAAAATAGGCAAAAATAACTCCAAAATATAACCTTAAAAGTGGTAAATACTAAGATTTCACAATACTTTCTCTACATATATTGTCGAAATCAAGGCACCAAACAAACAATATAGCAAAAATTTGGCCATATATAGAAAATTGAAACTGAATGAAAACATATAACATGAATTCAAATCAAAACAAAAAAAAATGTGAAAAAAAAATTGGTCATGCTGTGAAAAAAATTGTGTTTTTCCATGGGTTTGTGGTTTTTGAAGGAAAAAATGCAACTTAAAGTTGTACTTCTATTCGTTAAAATCATGATTTGAAACCAAAATTGAGAAATAAATAATTGTAAATCATGGCCATAGTAAAAAGGTTATGGTTTTCATTCATGTTACATATCAAGAAACATATAACAACAAACAAAAATCAACACAACATAAATCATACCCTAATCACCTATGGATGAGCATGGAAAAACACAACCAAGGATGAATAAAAAGATTCATCCCTAGTAGAATTGAGAAAACTATTGTGTGGGATTTCTCACTCACATATGCCAAGAGAACCTACTTCGAGGTTGTGGAATCTCAAGTAGTGGATCAAAGTAATGGATAGAAAACTAAACTAAATAAATTAAATCCTTAAACATACATGTATAACATATAGGAAAACTAGCCAAACATAGTAAATGCAACACATGTAAAGAATGTTTTATTTTATTAAAAAAAGAGAGAGAGTATAATAGCACCTTGGTACTAGTTGTGGATGGTAGGGTACATTGTTGGCCCAACCATCAAATCCCAGTCGACAGGGGTTCCCATTATTTCAACGCTCATGTCACCACAATCTCCCTGAGCACCGGCCCAGACAGGTCTTACCCTGTCTGGAAACATCCGTGAAGCGGATGAAGTCTCACCTGAGATGTTCTAGGGAGAGCTGTCAGAACCAAGTTTCCGCAGAATAGAAGAGGACTATGGGCATCGACAATTCACTAACCTATCAAACAGATATGACCAGCTACTTAATAGTCAACAGGTCTACTCATCATTGCTATAAATAGATCGCATCATTCATTTATAAATGAACCAATCATACCGTTCCGTAAACAAATCCAGACAGATAACATAATTTAAAAGTAGAAAACATCGCATCATAGATCCATATTGTGCATTAACTTCGCATTCACCATTAGTTCACAAAAATAGTAAGACAGAAAAAAGATAAAATAAACCAAAATTTAGATCAATTCCCATCTTATCATATTACTTCTGCGCAATGATTCACAGATTCAAAAGAATACACAATTCAACAGGTTCACAAGTGCTCGTGGTATCAATCTCTCTTCTTCCTTCTCTATTTTCAATTCTACTTCTATTTATAGGCTTGCGCCTTTACATTTAAGGTACACTTCTAACTAACTCTTAACCAATTCTTAACTGAATCTACAAAATAATGACCAATATTCGTAAAACATAGTCCAAAGTACAAAAATGACATAAAATAGTCTATTTTTTTCCATGCATACCATATTTCACTTGCATAGTGTCTTTTGAGGTTGTGCGGCACTCATGATGCCACAAAACTAACTTGTCCTAAAACCCCTGCCAACCGGCCCCCAACACAATCTTGTGGCTCGCCCTCGTGTCACACTTATCCAGACCTGGTAAACTCAATGATCTTGGCTTTGAAATCTACAAACTGCTGAGTGTTTACTTTGACTTGCTCCTTGACTTGTTTTGTAATCTCCTAGATCACCTTTAGATCATTGTTGAAAGGGTTCTCAACTATATTTTCAACAATGGTTGTCTTGCCTTATTGTGTGTCTTGGATCACAGAAACTACTTTCATTGATAACTGCGCTCCAATCTCCTGGAACCCGTCTAATTGTGCATTATGCCACTGCTACCTTTTGCTTGCGCTTGTGGCTTGCTGGTGCAGCTCCTTTAGCTCCGGTGCCTTGGTGATATGCATCATAAACGGCATTGCTTTGAGTGACGTCTTCAGGGTTGCCAAATTCCTGTCTACTTCTTTCAACTCTGCAGTCAGTTGCTATAGCTATTCATCCTCCACTATTCTACCCCAAACTTGCGTAGTGGCATCTATGACTTTCTTGGTGTCATGCTCTAATTCATCGAGCCATGTGGCTAGATATTCTATCTCATCCTTCCTAGTGGCTATCTGTTCTGGTGGTGTGGAGGGGTGTATCAAAGCATCCAAAATGATGGTTTCACTCTGTAGCTTCTCAATAACATCTCCAAGATTCTTCACTATGGCTACCACATCCAACTCTACGCTGCTCTCCAAGACATGCTGGCAGGAATATTCTACTGTCACTTCCAAATCCTTGTGCTCTTTCTTCAATACCTCTATCTCCTGTACTTTTCCCTTGGTCAATTTTTCCTTAGCACGACGCAACTCTTCTACCTCTTTTTGCAATGCTTCTTCTTTATCATGCGACTGCAGGTACTATTCACTGATATCCTTCTGTCTATCAGCCAATGCCTGGTTGGAGACCTACTGTATGGATACCAACATCTGGGTAGACAACCTATTGATATCTAAGGTAACATTCTATAGCTGTTGCAGGGAGGTATTCAAGTATTCTTGACTGGTGTCAATCGCAGTCAAGGGAATTTGAACATTCTTGGCCCACGGCTCAGTGCTGATTGACACGTACTCCTACCCAGCTGGGATCTTTGGTAATATTTGCAAAATGATATTATAAACAAAATCCAATTTAGTTCTTACCTTGATGAATCCTTCCTATGTTGATTTTTTCATTTCCTTTGCGGTGGCATCAGTCGCATCATTGACAACCTTGACAAGTTGGTTCAATTGTGCTTCCATTGCTGACACAGTGTTGATGTTCGCAGCCTGATCCATGTGCTTCTTTGATTTGATTTCCTGGAGTATGCGCTACATTTTTGGGTCAGTAGGTGTCTCTGTTGATGAGTCATCATATGACTGGTGGTCATCTTTGCGCACGGAATCCTCTGTTGCATTTGTCATTTTTTTGTTGAAGCTTCTGCTATACTGATCGATTCTCACCACTCCATAGGCCAACCATTAATATCTTCCTCAAACTATGTATCATACACCTTGTAGGTCATTGGTACACATTTCTTGGTGAAGTCTCTCCATGTGTGAACATAAACAGTGTGGGGTCCAATTGAAAAATGTGTAATCCTTTGATACTTTGTCGCAACTTCTTCTTTCAGTCGTGGGACTTTTACCGTTGTCACCTGCAACGCTTCCTAGTAGATAAAAAATTGGATCAAGAAATATACCGCTCTCTCTACTTCCTTAAACCACCACAAGTTCTTATATCTGGCACCTTTGCACACCTCTACTACTTTGACATCCATCCATTGGTAATCCTCTGGTTCCATCCAAGCTACCAGCACAATCAAGATGAGGCGCCAACTATATGTAAATGATATTGCACCCACCTATGTGGCCTCTACATCCTCCACTAGATGGTTCATCAGAAAAAGGACCAATTCATTTGTGTGGCTTGCACACATAACTCATCACATGTGACCACCCCAGAATTACACTGAACCGGGAGGTTCTTCCTTACTACTTTACTATCCAGAATCCTAGCACCAATATGAACCACGCGATCATTTATGCTATTGATGCAGTAGGTTCTCCCCTCGCGTTCTATAGCATAATGCTTCTTTAGAGTCATTGCAACTTTATGTCATTATCTTTGCCTTGGATATTGCTGAAATCAATTCCACCTTGACCGCAACCGGCTCATCTAGCCATAAATACCCACCATAAAAACATGGAAATTTTTTTTTCACACATGCATTCGCCTTAGTTGGTCACCCAAAGTGCGGCATATTGATCAAACCAAGTAAGCCAAATTTGTCTAGTCCTCTTTCCCAATCCTGCAGAATGTGCTCTATCGGAGCACCTTCTATTGATACTATTGGTCTATACGTCTCCTGCCTGACATCCTCTAATGCAAGCAGGTCATGGTCTTTGTACCTTAGCTGCATTAGTGCAGGAACAATATCAGAAGTTCATACCATCCCTTGTGGTATCGTCAACATCCTGATCTGGTATCTATGATTCTTCGTGGGCTTCCTGGCCTATGCCCTAGGCCGACTAGGAGGGATGTAGCTAGGGATGTCCTTGATAGATACCCTTTCTCTAGCAGTAGAATCCACAACCTAAGGAATTGATGGCCCCATCTGTGGTGTACCTTCTCTATGCGCCCTTGTGGTCATTCTGGTCTGTCACTTCTATGATGCTGGAGAAATAGGCTTCTATGCCTTCCTCTTTGTTGATGAGCCAACTTGCATACTGGTGACTTCTTCTTCAATTGTAGGTGGTCTAAGTGATGAATCTCTCTCACTAAAAATATCGATGGTGTTTGGGTTTATTTGCATACCATACCAATTCCTTTGTAGACTTACTAAGCTCGCACCCTCTGTCGTCTTAGCAACTTTTCTTACTCTTCGCAACTTTTCTCAACAACTCTCTCGATGCTTGGTAACTCTGCAACTCAATGTAATTTAATTCTACATAATGGTGTCTTCCGACCATAGAAATATTCCTCTTATAGCGCCAAATCAACTCATACTTCATCATTAGGACTTTAATTCAATCATCATGACCAAATCATTCATTAGGATGTCAATAGTTTTTATTTATTTATTGCGTGGTGCGTTAAGCACTGTGCAGTTTCGACCCTGTCCTATAGGGTTTCAGTGGACTACTGTTCACAAGATTTGGTAGAATTGCTCCATCTAACTAGTGCATCTGAATTGCGCCTCCAGAAGTAATAGAATTAATAAGGTATGGACCTAACCAATGCATCTATATCTTACCTAGATGCTTCATGAACTTGCTGTCGTACAACAACACCAAATCTCCTTGTTGAAATTGTTTTTTTTTATGTGGCGATCATGCCAAGCATTTTGTCGATCCTTTTCGATGCACTGATGGAATCCTGTAATAATGCGGTCCTCTTCAAGTTGTATCAAATGCACCACACACTCCTCTAGCGCTGCTTCGTCATCCATGCACATCGCTGTTACAATGCATAGACTAGGAACAATGTACTCCATAGGCATGACTGCTTCTTGTCCATATACCAGTTTGAACGATTTCTTCCCTATCAATCTCTTGCAAGTGGTGCAATATGCCCACAATACTGTGGGAATCTTCAAGTCCCAGTCATCATGGTTAGCATTACATACCTTGGTAAGCGCATTATCCAAGATCTTGTTGAAAGCTTCTACTATTCGATTCGCCTGTGTATGATATGGGGTACTTTTCCTACGTTGTATTTGCAACTCCTCTATGAGTTTGATTACTGTGTGGTTGATGAAATGAATTCCTTGGTCGCTCATCAATATCCTTGGACACCAAAACCACGTCACAATGTTGTCAAACAAGAATCTTGCTGATGTCGCAACGGTGCAATCCACGACTAGTGCGGCCTCCGCCCAGCTTGTCAAGTAGTTTGTCACTGTGATTATGCACCTCGCACCAGTTCTTTTCCCAGGTGATTTGATTGGACCCACAAAATCCACATCTAATTTAGCGAAAGGTTGCAAAGTTACTTGTGGCACTAGTGGCATCTCATCCCACCGCGATGGTTTTCCAGTGCGTTAACAAATATCGCAGCTCTGCGCATAATCTGTCGCATCATTATGTAAAGTGGGCCATGAGAGCCCTACGCAAAGCACCTTTCTCGTAGTATCTCATCCTCCATAGTGTTCGCCAACAAATCCCACATGGGCCTCTTCTAAAATTTCTCCTTGTTCATGTGGTAGGACATATTGCCGCAAAATCTCATCCGGGCCTAGTTTATAGAGTTGGCCAGCAATCAGTTGGAAATATGAGGCCTTAACCACCAACTGCTTCTTTTGACTTGTTGAAAATTCCTCTGGTGTGAATCCCGTCATCAAGAACTGAATGATTTGATCATAATGATCATCTGCTATGTTGATTCTAAATAAATGTGCATCCAGCGTCCCTCTTCAATATTTGTTGGCTCTTCACCTGTCTCAATCCGGGATAAATAATCGGGGCCAGCATTCAAGCGACCCAACTTCATAAATATCTAAAAATCAAACTCCTAAAAGAGAAGTAGCCAGCGACATATATTTGCCCCCAACACAGGCTTATTGACTAGGTACTTCAAACCAGAATGGTTTGTAAACATCTTGAAGTGACCACCTAAAAGGTAATTCCTGAATTTCTGCAACACATATACCATCACAAGACCTTCTCTCTCTGTGGTCATATAGTTTTTATTAGCAAATGACAACTTTCGACTAGTGAAAGCGATCAGGTGATCAAGATCTCCTTCACCTGGTTGTGTGAGCACCACACCCAGTGCAATAGATGGTGCATCCACATGGACATGAAACTCCTTGTTCCAATCTGGCAACGCAAGTATTGGTGCCGAATCCATCTTGGACTTCAATGTATCAAATATTCCTTGACATTCTGGACTCCATACAAATGTAACATCTTTCTTCAATAGTTTCTCCATAGGGGCAGTAATTGCAGCATACCCTCTGATGAATTTGCGATAATACCTGGTGTGCCCCAGTGTCTCCCTAATCATTTTCATGTTTGTAGGTGGTGGAAAGATCAAAATGATTGCTATATTCATAGGGTCAACCAACAATCCTTGCTTGCAAACAATGTGACCCAGCAACATTCCAAAAGGTGCGCAAAAAATACACTTTTTTGAGTTCAACGCAATCTGATGCTGTCGACATCTTTGTAGCATCAGTCACAGGTTTTCTAGATGGTCCCTAATCAGACCATACACTGTCCAATCATCCATATAAACTTGTAGCAACTTCTAAATGAAATATTTGAATGTGGTGACAACAATTCGGGAAAATATCCCAGGTCCATTCTTCAATCCAAAAGGCATTACTATGTACTGGAAACTGCCTCATTCAGTAACAAATGTTTTTTTTCTTCCAATCCTCCTTTGTGATCCTAATATAGTGATAACCAGAGAATCCATCTATGAAAGAATACATCTCCTGACCACCTACTCCTTCCTGCACTTCATCTGTGAATGGCGTCGAAAATGGATCATGCATACATGCATCATTCAATTTTCTCAGATCAACACAAATCCGAACTTCACATGTTTTCTTGTCTTGGACCACCATAGGGCTGATCCATTCTGATTCTTCGACTGGCTCAATTATTCCATCATCCAACATCCTATCTAGCTCATCTTTAACCCTCTCCTTGTATTGCGGATTCAAGCGACAAAGACTCTACCTTACCGTTTTCGCATATGGTTTTAATGGAATCTTCATCTCTCCCAAATCACCTAGTATCCCTTTCATTTCGGAGAATTTGGTTGGAAATAGATCTTGAAATTCATACAGCAGATCTTTGATATTTTCCATAGTATCTTCATCCCAATAGTCCCCAACACTTGCAAATTTTGGTTTTTCCTCTGTCCCAATATTGACTTTTCTAATCTTCAGCGGCTGGTTCATGGGATCGATCGGTATATCTGGTGTTGCGACATCCGACTCCATTTTGTTTCTGGAATATTGATATTCTATAGCTCATCATCGTCCTCAGGTCCACCAGACACATTATAACATTCCACCATCAACTGTATGTGGCAATGTGCATGTGGATCCACTAGATATGCAACAGACACTACCTTCAACACCACATCACAGATGAGTTGAAGCGCATTATGGACATCTAGATTGGTATCCGCAAAACGGAAAGCACGAGCAAATAAAATTTTCAGCTCTTCGAAAGTGGTTATTTCTCTATGAAACTCCGCTGATACATACCACGAACTCGACATTTTATCCTATGTGTGGACAAAGGCATGGACCCACTCATCCTTCGGTCGCAATCCCCACAAAGTCTAGCATTCCATCAAGTGACCTCTAGGGTCATTCCGCTCATCGTATCTCCCATTGTGATATATTTCTGTGTAGCTGAAGCATACTATCACCAACCATCAACACTAATCCCATCTAGTAATTGTCTTCTTATGATTCACCCACCAACGTGCTGGAGTAGCTTTTAGTGCTTCCTCCAGTGGCAACAATTGCTGCGGTTCTGATACCTTCTCTTAAAACTAAATTAAGAACATAGACAACTTAGGCAGTCCCTCGTAGATTGGAAATTTAATAGTCTCACTTGTGACATGGCACAAAGACTAGATGATCAGAGCACACTTCCTCAATGACACCTCATGCATGCAATTTTTTGAGTTTTATAATGCATCGTCAGAATTGGAAGACACAAAAATAGCGCTGCACCAACCAAGTTCCCCATCAGCAGTTGGGTGGATGTAGTCCTCTCAAATGTTGTAAGCATGATCCCATCCCCTGACAACTTCATCTTTCACTGGTTCAATATATCTCCATCCTTCGTTTGGATTATTAATTTGTCACAATGGTCTAGGAACCGAAAACACAGTCTCACAAAGATAACAGAAAAATATTCATAAAATTGGCAAAATGGTGCTGCAACAGAAGTAGCAGCTCTGTATAATCAAATGAAAGAATGATGATACAATACAATAATAATGCCAGAAGCATGAATGCCAAGACAAATCGAGTTCCCAAGGAGGTCATTCGAATTGAATGAGTGAGTCTAGCTTAACTGAATGTAAGCCACAGTCAACAGTCAAGTTAACCATTGATCAAAACCCTAATTGACTCAACTGACCCCTAACTAAAGTCGAAGTGCAATAAATGATTGATTCTAACTAAAAGTAGCTCAGACACATGTCATTGCAATCCAACCAACAAGTGGTAGCGCATCAATGACTCCAATAAACCCGGATGAGGTTAACTGAAGTGTAACTGACCATCAGAAGTGGTTGGAGGCACCCCTGTTGACTCCAGTTCATTAAATAGTCATTAAATAATCAACTTAATGAAGGAAGTCACCTTCACTACTTTTTTAACTGATTGTAACCATCAGTTAGCAATATGGGGCATTTATGACACTCAAATCACCCCTGGAGTGCTCGAGTTAGCCTCCCCGAATGTAGGAGAAGGATAATTTAGCCTCCTTGACTAAAGGTAGGCATGGGTGTGCTTATGCTGATGTCATCCAGAGCTCCTCTAATGTCAATTAAGTCAACAAAACTTAGGATAGTGGTTTAACTAGGAAAAATTGACCAAAATGAGTGTGTATGGTAGTAAATGTCTCCAACACCCCCCCTTAAGCTATACTCAGGAAGAGTAGAAAACATAAAGTGCATAAGAATGCTAGGGCCCCAGCAACTAAGGCTATAGGTCACCCTGTACAATACTGAAACTCAAACAATGCTCAAAAAACAAACTAAGTGAGGAAAAGAGGGAAAACCCAGTGGGAAAACCCCCCCCCCTCAAGCTGAACACTGAAAGTAGTTGGATCACCCTAATGAACTCACCCCCAATAGTGAACGGAGGTAAGTGAACTTCTTTTCTGAAAATCTCTTGGTGAAGATGTCTGCAATATACTCATCAGTCAGTAAGTATTGCAGAATGATGGTCCTGTCATGCACTAGCTCCCTGATATAGTGCATGTGTATCTCTACATGCTTGGTCCTCTACCTAGTAACTGGATCTATGGATATCTTAATAGCACTTTGATTGTCACAAAAGAGGACAGTGGACAAAGTACTACCAAGATCAAACTCTGAAAGAATGCCTTGCAACCAAACAGCTTGGATGCAAGCATTTACCACTCCCTGATACTCAGCCTCTACTGAAGACAATGCTATGGTGGCCTACTTTTTGCTAGACCAGAAAATGGGGCCACCACCAAACATGAAGACATATCTGGAATTTGACTTCCAATCAATAGAATCACTCGCCCAATTGGAATCTATGTATCCAACCAGCTCTAGCTTGGAGTCTGCAGCATAGTGAATGTCGTAGGTCCTGGTTCCTTGAATGTACTAGAGGATCCTCTTAGCTTCCTTCCAATGAATATCATGGGGTTGCTGCATGTATATTGATACAGCATTCACGGCATAATAGATATCAGGCTAAGAATGTGTCAAGTACAACAAGCTACCAATCAGCTGTTGATAAATAGTGCAGTCCATGGGAGGTGTGCTTTTTCCTTCTTCAAGGCTGATCCCTGAAAGGAAAGGGAATGGTGCATGCCTAAATTCAGCCATGTTAAACTTGAATAATATGCATGATATTTATTTGGACTGAGTGACCATTATCCCATCATAATTTTGCTCAATTTCGAGCCCCAAAAATTGTTTTAAGAGCCCCAAATCGCTCATTTCAAATGCATTGTGGAGAGCAGTTTTGATGACTGAAATAGAAGTAGCTATACTACCTGTGATTAGTAATTCATCAACGTATAAAAAAATAATAATCAAATTACCATCAAAATGTTGTATATACACATTTGGAATTTTTGCAAGAGAAGGAAGGCATCCATCTTGGAATACCACTCTCTTGGGGCCAGTTTTAACCCGTATAGTGACTTCTTTAGCTTGCAAACCAAAGATGGATCAGAGATGTAGCCCTTGGGATGCTTCATGTATATCTCCTCATGAATATCTCCATGTAGAAAGGCTGACTTAACATCCATATGATGCACTTCCTAGTGCTTAGATGCTGAAATTGCCAGAACTATGCGGATGGAGTCCATTTTTGCAACCGGTGCAAAGGTCTCATGGTAGTCGACACCTTGGACTTGGGAGAAACCTTTCCACCAGCCTTGTCTTATATTTGTAGGTGCTTCCATCTGCAGAAACCTTAGTCTGAAAAACCCACTTGCATTGAACCAATTTCCTTCCTGGAGGAAGAGAAACTAGCTCCCAAGTAGTGTTTTTCTGAAGAGAATTCATCTCTTCATCCATGCCAACTTGCAATCTCGGATCCTTCCGAGCATGGTAGTAGGAATTTGGGTCTGAAATTATCATCAAATAACAAGATTCGGATAGCAAATAATCAGGACAAGAGAGTGCAATACCTGCTCTGTGGAAATCAGACCGGGTTCTCCTTGGATCATCCAGATTTCGAATGTTATCTCCTGCGGAGGAGAGTGTCTGTCGGGCCCATGTTGGGAGATGATTTTTTACTTCAGGTTCTGATTCAGCATATGATGTTTTTTGTACACTGATATCATAAATCATAGGATCCAAATCAGGGTCATCACCCCTAATTTCATCATCCAAATATTTAGTAGAATAGAAAGGAAATTCAGCAGTTTTCTCCTTCACTAGTTCCACCTCCTAAAGAGGCTCATCGAACTTGACACTCCTTTCGATGATGATCTGTTTTGTTTTTATATCCAAAATCTTGAAATTTTTTTATTCATCAGGATACCCAATAAATAGACATTCTATGCTTTGCGGTTGCAAATCCCTCCTTTTATCAAGTGGAATTCGGGCCCATGCAGTGGACCCAAACACCTGCAGGTTCAACACATCCGGCTTGTGTCTGAAGTATGCTTCGAAAGGGGTCTTCCCTTTCATAGATGAGTATGGAAATATATTATGAATGTATGCTATAGAATTCATGGCTTCAGCCCACAAATTTGTAGCCAACTTCTTTGATTCCAACATACAGGTGGTCATCTCCTTGAGAGACTGATTCTTCCTTTCCGCTACACCGTTCTGCTGGGGAGTGTAGGGAATTGAATGTTGGACCTGAATACCACTTTGGGAGCATATGTGAAGAAAATAATTACTGACATACTCCCAACCATTATCAGATCTCAAGGTCTTGATATTTTGGCCAGATGCATTCTCAAGCAAGGCCTTCAATTCAGTGATTTTTTCACAAACTTCAGGCTTCTTTTTTATAAAGAAGACCCATGTGTACCTGGAAAAATCATCAATAAAAGTCATAAAATACCTTGATCCATTCATGGATGTGATAGGCATGGGACCTATGATATTATAATGTATCAGTCCCAAGAAGCATGTAGCTCGGCTTGCCTTCCCTCGATCGAACTTGTGCTCAGAGTGCTGTCCAACAACACAACCCTTGCAAATTCCAGTGGTTTCCTTGATGACCGGGAGGCCTTCAACCATGGCATTTTTCTATAATTTCTGCAAGTATTTGAAGTTGATATGGATGAACCTCTCATGCCATAGTCTACTAACTTCATTTACATGAGTCAGTAGTGCGGTGGGCTTTGCATCCACCACAAAATGGGAAAACTCATAGGCTTTTGCATGATGGTTTGCAAGGCCTTTTGCAACAAGTTTCCTGGATGCAAGTTCCGTGATCTCTACATCATTTGGACTGAAGGATAATCTCTTGGGAACTCCCGTATGTGTCATTTTATAGACACTCAGGAGCTTTGATGCCAGAGACGGTACATACAAAACATTTGAAAAATAGCCATTCTCAAGATCAACAGTACCTTGTCCTTTTGAAATGATGGTGGAGTCATCTCCCATGTGGATGGGGATGGATTTGCTGGTCTCCAAAGATGAGAAGGAGTCTCTTTCAGCCATCATGTGGTTCAAAGCTCTAGAATCTATCAAGAGTGCTTTGGACTTCGAAGTGCTTGCCACGAGGGCATGACCTCTTTCATGTTGTGGTTCCCAATCTTGCTGATCTCTCCTTCGAAAGCTTTCCAGAAGATTGATGTGATTTCTCTCAAGGAGAGAGGTAGATTTATCAATTTTCTTCTTCATGCAGGCATGTTCAGGGTGGAATCCCTTCCCGCAGTATGAACACTTGAATTTTTCCTTTCCATGATGCCCTTTTCCTTTGTTCTTATTTGAGCTGGAAGACTCATCATGCTGTTAGTTTTAAACTTTAGGCGTAGGAGCTTTGAATTTATTTTTTGGGTTGTTCTACTGCTTTCCTTTACCCTTCAGATATTTGGGCCCCGAGACATGGAGGGCTCGATCATAGGAGGATCTGATGATCCCCATTTGGACAATCTTATCATGTTCACTTGTTAGGGACTCAATGAAGGCATTGAGTGAAGGCATCTTCCATCCAGGGGTTATCAGATTCCCCACATGGAATGTAGAGACAAAAAATGAATAATTAGCTCCAATTTTGGAGAGTATGGTGAGGATGAGCTGATCATCCTCCTTCTCCACTTTGCATTGCTTTAACAATAAGACAATGTGCTTGAAATTTGTGAAAAAATCATTCAAGGTATTGAAATTGGAAGGCTGGAGAGACATAAACTCATTCTCAAGCTGGTATACTCTCAAATCATCCTGCTTTCCATACAAGGTTTCCAATTTGTCCCAGATTTCCTTTGGAGTCTTCAATCCCAAGAGATGGAAAAGAAGATCCCGGGAAACAGAGAGGCACAAGAATCCGAATGCTTCATCTTTCTTGTTCAATAATCTAGCTTTGTATGTCATAGAAGCAGGCTCTTCTTCAGTGTCCATAGTGACCCTATAGATTCCTCTAGCACGTAGTTGGATATCCATGTATCCTTTCCATGAGTGGAAATTGAACAAATTCAAGAGTTCTATGGAAGAAGCCATCTAAATCTACTAGAGCGAATGCTTTCACCTATTAAAAACCTCAAAATCACAACAAAAAGGGCACCATAACATCGAACAACCTGCACATTTTAGTCTTACATCACACCCAACATAGTCAATCAAGCAAGCTTGATCAATAATTTCCTTACTTGGGGTATTAAGTGGTAAGCCTTGGCTTCTGGTGCAGTGCTGTATTTTTGAGCTATTGCTCAATTTTCATGCAAGATATATTAAAAACCTTGTTTTTGAGAGATCTGAGCTTCGTCCCGCCGTGAGCTCTGATACCATATTAATTTGTCAGAGTGGTCTAGGAACTGAAAACACAATCTCACAAAGAATACAAACAAATATGCATAAAATTGGCAAAATGGTGCTGCAATGGAAGTAGTAGCTTTGTATAATCAAATGAAATAATGATGATACAATAAAATAATCATGTCGAAAGCATGAATGCCAAGACAATTCGAATTCCCAAGGAGGTCATTCAAATTGAATGACTGAGTCTAGCTTAAATGAATGTAAGCCATGGTCAACACTCAAGTTAACCACCGATAAAAACCCTAATTGACTCAACTAAGCCGTAACTGAAGTTGGAGTGCAATAAATGATTGAGTCTAATTGAAAGTAGCTCAGAAACATGTCACTGCAAGCCAACCAACAAGTGGTAGCGCTTCAATGACTCCAATGAACCCCGATGAGGTTAACTGAAGTGTAACTGACCATTAGAAGTGGTTGGAGGCACCCCTATTGAATCCAGTTCATTAAATAATCATTAAATAATCAATTTAATGAAGGAAGGTTCCTTCACTACTCTGTTTAACTGATTGTAACCATCATTTAGCAATATGGGGCATTTATGACACTCAGATCACCCCCGGAGTGCTCCAGTTACCCTCCCCGAATCTAGGAGAAGGCTAAGTTAGCCTCCTTGACTGAAGGTATGCGTGGGTGTTCTCATGCTGATTTCATCCAGTGCTCCTCTGATGTCAATTAAGTCAATAAAACTTAGGATAGTGGTTTAACTAGGCCAAATTAACCAAAATGAGTGTGTATGGTGGTAAATGTCTCCAACATGGATCCATAGGAACGATGACTCGGATATCATGGTTTTCAAACATCATCATCTACTTCTTGAATTTAATTACTTCCATACTGTCATTGGCCCATCCAATCCCCATCAACGAGGGATAGGGGCCTCCTCATCAACAACTTCAATCACATCGAAATCAGCGTAGGTTTTCATACCCTTAAAATCTATGACCAAGTTCGACACATGTCTGATTGGTTGTACATGGACTGATTGTCCAATCGTAGCTACACAGGGGACCAACCCAACGTTGACCTCCCCATATTCTTCCATGTATGCTTTGTCAGGATATTCACATCTGAGCTGAGATCCAGAATAATTGAATCTACTTCATTGTCCCTTATTTGAATGTTGATGCACATTTATTTTCCCATATTTTTCTTATGCAATGAATTCACCATGGAGTCTTTCTGCTCCTTACCCAGTCGGTGCAACATGTTCTCAATCTCGGCAAGATCATCGAGACCTTTTGCTAGCAACAAACAACTCTCAAAAAATTTATACAAGGTACCATGCTGTCGTGATGGTCCTGCGTCTGATGAAGAATCAAAATCCGAGGGAATTTCATAATGTGGAAATTGAACCTAGGTGATAGATAAATTGCACTCACAAAATTACTAATCAAACATGCAAATTTTACACATAAAGGAGACTGAAATTGGAGCATAACACTAATATGTATTGAATAAGTGTACAATAGCCAACCTTATGAAGTCATTGGCTGCTGCAATAAATAATTACATGAGAGATTCGAATCCATAAGGATGCCATTCGAAATAGTCAAAAGCAGGCTTACTAAATCTAGTCAAATCCCCCATAGGTGCATAAAGCAGTTTCCAAATCTACCTAGGAGCTCATGAATTGGAAAATTCAAGTGGGAAAGATAATAGGTGATGGAAAGACAACTCATACATGCTTCTATTAGGAGAAAATAATGGAGGATGATGAGGGGAAAAAAAAGTCAATTGCACCTAGTCTTACTTTCCCTTTTGCCATAAAACTCAGTAAAGCAGGCAATAAAGCAGAAAAATAAGACATGTGCTAGGGAGGATCTGGAATACAGTAGATATCCTAAATATGGATTCCAGGAGGTTTCCCAAGTGCTCCATGACTCAGTTTTAGCAATTTTGACTTCTAGGACATGTGGAAGACAACTTGCATAGATTGGAATATTGGAAACTAGGCAAATAAGACAAAAATGGATTAATTAATGTCTAAGGTAGCTAACTATGGGTTGATTATTCTAACACCCCCCCTTAATCCTAAATTATGAGTAAATATCAGAAAAATATAGGGCCTAGCAACAAGGCTTAGTCACCCTTTACATAATGCATGTCCATTTAACCAAGGAAAGAGGCAAAAACCCAGTGGGAAAATCCTCCCTTAAACATGGACAGTAAAACAAAATTTGAAAATATTGTCATCAATCATGCTTCACAGCATGATCAGCAATCCCCAGTAGTGATTTGAGATTGATGAATGTCTTCTCACAAAAAAATTTGGTGAAGATGTCAGCTACTTGTTCTGAAGATGCA
Source organism: Pseudotsuga menziesii (assembly GCA_001517045.1). Taxonomy (NCBI): domain Eukaryota; kingdom Viridiplantae; phylum Streptophyta; class Pinopsida; order Pinales; family Pinaceae; genus Pseudotsuga; species Pseudotsuga menziesii. The sequence goes on along the minus strand of LPNX010466118.1, from coordinate 436,735 downwards.
CAGAAGAGTAGGTGAATGGTGCCATCATGCACAAGCTGTCTGATGTAGTGCATATGGATCTCAATGTGTTTGGTTCTCTGTCTCTGAACTGGATCATTGGAGATTCAAATGGTGCTCTAATTATCACAATAGATAATATTTTAGAACTCTGATTCGAAGCCACACTCACCAAGTAACCCCTACAACCATAAACATTGAGTTGCTGCATTTACAACTCCTCTGTACTCTGCTTCTGTAGATGAGAGTGCAATGGCACTCTGTTTCTTTCTTGACCATATGATTGGTCCTTCAACAAGCATGAACACATATCCTGATGTTTAATTTCAATTTGTGTTTTCACCTACCTAATCACTGTCATTAAAACCAACCAAATCAAGATCAGATTTAGCTTTGTAGAAGATCCCATGAGTTCTTGTTCCCTAAACAAATTTAAGGATCCTTTTGGCTGCTCTCCAATGGATATCATGAGGCTGATCCATGTATCTTGAAGCCAAACTTACTGCATAATAAATATCAGGTCGGGTGTGTGTAAGGTACAGCAAACACCCAATCAGTTTTCTATACAGTGTACTATCTACCATAGGAGAAGAACCTGCTTCTTCAAGCTTAACTCATGAAAGGAAGGGAGTCTTGCTTGGCTTGCAATATTTCATGTTTAACTTGTTCATAAAATCCAAATCATACTTGGACTGATGTAATTTTATTCCATGTTGGGATTGAGCAATTTTGAGACCCAAAAATTGGCTCAACAACCCCAAATCAGTCATGGAAAATGCATGGTTCATTGCATCCTTCAAGGAGGTAATTTATTTTTTTGAGCTTCCTATAATCAAAAGTTCATCTACATACAAGACAATAATCATCAAAGAACCACGAATCAGCTTCAAATAAACATTTGGATCGGACTTGCATCGAACAAAACTCAATGACGGCAGAAAGCCATCAATCTTGGCATACCACGCCCCGGGGGCTTGCTTAAGCCCATACAATGATTTCTTTAGCCTGCACATAAAAGATGAATTAGTAACAAACAATTGAGGATGATACATGTAAATATCTTCAGTAATATATCCATTTAGGAAAGCACACTTCACATCCATGTGATGTACCTCCCACTGCTTCGAAGCTGCAATGGCTAAGGCTAGCTTGATGGAGTCCATCTTTGTCACTGGTGAAAAGGTCTCATTGTAGTCAATACCATGTACATGTGAGTAGCCCTTGGCTACCAATCCTGCATTATATTTCAAAGGTGAACCATCAGCAGCAAAATTAGTTTTGAAAACCCACTTACATTGAACTAGCTTCCTCCCTGGGGGAAGATCAACCAGCTCCCAAGTGTTGTGCTTCTGGATTGAGATGAATTCTTATTTCATGGATGCTTGCTATATTGGATCATGTGCTACATATTCATATGTTTATGGGTCTAATTCAACCATCAGATAGCATTTCTCTGCAAATAAAGGGTCTTTCATGCTCAGGGCACTCTTAAACTGAGATCTAGTCCTCCTAGGATCACTAGGATTTCCAGCTAGTTCCCCAGCTGCATGAATGGTCTTTTCTTCCCATTTTGGTCTTGTAGGAATGTTAGGATCTAAAATTAAATCATAATTATCATACATATCAGAATCAAAAAATTCATTTGTCTCTTCACTTACATTCAATGGTTCTGGTGGTGAAGAAGACTCTCCAACTTCAACTGCTGCTAAAGGCTCTTCTTGGAACTAAACACTCCTTTCAATGAAGGATTTTTTTGTGCTAAAATTGATCAGCTTGTACCCTTTTGAATATTTAGCCTTACCCAACAAATAGACACTTTTGGCTTTGGGGCTACAAAGCCTTCCTCTTTTCTGTTGGAATTCTAGCCCAAGCCCTTGAGCCAAAAATCCTGAAATGGGTCACATCTGCCTTGTTCCCACTCCATGCTTCAAAAGGAGTCATACCATCAATTTGTTTATGAGGTACCCTATTATGGATATAACATGCATAGTTTATATCCTTGGCCCAAAACTTTGGTGGAAAATTCTTAGCCTCCAACATACAGGTTGCTATCTCTTTCAGTGATCTGTTCTTTCTCTCAGCAACACCATTTTGCTGTGGTGTGTAAGGGATTGAATGATGCATCTAAATACCTGAATCTTCACAATATTGAATGAACTCAGACTTGAAATACTCACCACCATTGTCGGATCTGAGGATCTTGAGTTTCCTCCCATAAAAGGTTTTCAACCAAAGCCTTAAATACTTTGAAGAGGCCAAAAACTTCAGACTTATGCTTCAGGAAATAAACCCAACAGTACTTGGAAAATTCATCTATGAAAGTTAATGCATATTTGTCCTGAATCATTGACATATTAGGGAATGGACCAACAAAATCACTGTGGATCAACTCAAGAGGTGCAGAGGTTCTCTCATGATTAGCTCTCTCAAATTTATGCTCTGGGTGTTTTCCTAGGACACAACCTTGACAGACTCCCTTGGAAAAATTAATATTTGGTAACCTTATGACCATTTATTTTTCACTTAGATCAGAAAGATACTTATAGTTAAGATGGCCAAATATTTTATGCCAAATCTTGCTTGCCTCATTAGCATAAATTAGAAGAGCAGAGGGGTTTGAGTAGGGTAGAAAATGTGAAAACCAGTATACCTTTGAAGTGTGATCTACAACTCCTTTTGCAATGAATTTACCACTCAAGATCTCCATGATCTCAACATCATCAAGGGAGAATATGACCTTATTTGGAGACCCTGTGTGGGTCATCTGATACACTGACAAGAGGTTAGAGGCAAGACATGGAACATACAATACATTGCTGAAATTACCATGGTCAAGATCAACCCTTCCTTTGCCCAAACTCTCAGTGAGAGAGTCATCTCCCAACACTATTGATGGACCTTTTGACATGTCAAGAGAGGAGAATGCCTCCTTGGTCAAAACCATATGTCTTGAAGCTACACAGTCTATGATGAAGCTAGGTGAGCTTGATGTGCCAGCAACCAATGCATGAACTCTCTCTCTGTCTTCTGAATTTGATCCTCCTTCCCTATTCTTTGAGCTATCAGGAAGGGAGATGTTATTCTTCTCCAGGATTTGGGTCAGCATGTCAATTTGCTTCTTCATGCAAGAGATATCAAGATGAAATCCCTTACTGCAGTATGTGCACTTGATCATTTCTCCTTTGTTCTTCTTCTTCTGGAAGTTCTTCTTGGAGCCTTGGGGCTCCTCCTGAGACTTGTTCTTGTCTCTCTTTTTCTCAGGTGGCTTCTTATCTTTCTTCTTGCCTTTTGAGTCCACCCTCAAATCTCCAGCTTGGTCTTTTGAAGGCTTGATGGTGCCCATCATCACCAGTTTATATTTTTCTTGTGTGAGGGATTCCATGAACTCTGCAAGCTTAGGAATATTCCAGGCTCGAGCTGTCAACTTGGTGGCATGGAAGGTGTAAAAAAACACTAAATAGTCAGGGCCAAACTTCAAGAGTATGACCAAAACTAGTTGGTCCTTTTTATTTTCAATTCCACACTTTTTTAGCTGCAAAACAAGGGCTTTAAACTTGGAAAAGTAGAGTTGTGGGGATTCGAAGCTGCTGGGACTCAAGGAGATCAATTCATTATCGATTTGATGTCCTCTCATCTCATCTGTCTTACCAAAAATCTCTACAAGCTTCTCCCATACTTCATTTGGTGATTTCAATCCATCAAGATGGAAGAGGAGGTCTCTAGATATGCTCAGACACAAGAGACCATAATCCTCATCCCTCCTGTTGTGCGATTTAATTTTCTCTGTAGCTGCATTAGCCTCTGCATCAGTTTCCATAGTCACCCTCTAGAGACCTTTCAATCTCAACATTTTCTCCATCTTTTCTTTCCATTCAAAGAAATTAAATGGAGTCAAGATGATCTTCTAAGATTGATCCATAGCTCAGAAATTGTCCCTTCAGTCAGCAGGATAGCTCCCAGTCAAGATGTCAAACCTACAATAGAAATATGGAAGGAGAGAAATCAATATACAAATGCTTTGATACCATTTGGAAATTGAACCCAGGTGATAGATCAATTGCACTCACAAAATTACTAATCAAACATGCAAATTTTACACACAAAGGAGACTAAAATTGGAGCATAACACTAATCTGTATTGAATAAGTGTACAATAGCCAACCTTATGAATTCATAGGCTTCTGCAATAAATAATTACATGAGATATTTGAATGCATAAGGATGCCATTCGAAATAGTCAAAAGCAGGCTTACTAAATCTAGTCAAATCCCCCATAGGTGCATAAAGCAGTTTCCAAATCTGCTTGGAGCTCACGAATTGGAAAAGTAAAGTAGGCAACCTAATAGGTGATGGAAATACAAATAATACATGCTTTTATTAGGAGAAAAGAATGGAGGATGATGAGGGAAAAAAACAAGTCAACTGCACCTAGTCTTACTTTCCCTTTTGCCATAAAACTCAGTAAAGCAGGAAATAGAGCAGAAAAAGTAGACATGCACTAGGGAGGATTTGGAATAAAGTAGATATGCTAAATATGGATTCCAAGAGGTTCCCCAAGTGCTCCATGACTCATTTTTATCAAGTTTGACTTATAGGACATGTGGAAGACAACTTGCATAGAGTGGAATATTGGAAACTAGGAAAATAAGACAAAAATGGATTAATTAATGTCTAAGGTAGCTAACTATGGGTTGATTATTATAACACATAAATAGGTGACTTACCAGGTGTCACGTCCCCGCCCCTCTACTCGGCGGGGAGGATGCAACAAACCCAGCTACTAATCTATCTAATCCGGGAAATTTAGCCCCATGAACATAAGAGAAAATGCAATGAAATAAAAGCATACACGGATGCATAAATGATTATCAAACAATGGAAGCAAATTTCATTCCTTCACAACATTTAAAATGTTCATCATATTTATAAATCAAACACAAGTGCAGAGATTTAACACAAGATACACTTATCTTAAAAGAAGCTTGTCCCGCAACCAGCCTACGTCCCTGTAACGTTCCACCCAACCATAGGCTAGTGTACTTATCAATCTCTCGGGAACATTGCCACCCCCGAGCTGGGCATGATTCCCACAAGGAATAAGGGAACACCAACAGACTCACACATAGCCAAGGATACACCAAAACTTGGCCAAGCCAACAAAGTTGGGTTTATCAGGCTCTAAAGGAGCTGGAAAGGCCAAATTATAATATAGTGAGCTCAAACATAGAGCTATGGACACTTGCACCAAATATAACCTGACTTCTAAAACATCTACACACCCAAGACAAGGAAGCATCCCCTTCTCTACTACACAGTCCCTCGGGATATGCCTTCCCTTCCAGTGTTATTCGGGGTGTGCAAAGAACAAATCCAACCCTCTATATTTGTCTGTGAGGTTCCTTCTTCCACTAGGTTTATCAAGATAGCCCAGACCCCATTTCCACTCCAAAAACAGTTCAAATCAAAACAATAGAGGCATACACAGCAATTGCCAGATATGGGATGCATACAAAACGTTTTTCAACCAAAAACGTAAACAAAAATGGGTAAAACAACCCCCTTAGTGAAAATTTGATTTCCAGATTCGTTTATGGCCCTAACGTGGCCAAAACAAACTCAATCAGCACCCAAAATTCGTGGCTTTGTCCCCCCATTAGCTGGGAAACACTGAAACATGAAATTCCCCAACCATGGAGATGTGGAAACAACACAAAAATGACTAGGAGTGATCCCAACCACTTAACATTAACAAAACACTTCCCATCCCTCAGAAAAATGAAGAACGCAACAGAAAACGTGAATGGTGAATGCTAGGAGCTCCAAAATCGTGGGGAAGACCAAAAACATGGATTCCTAAAGGGATGGGCAGCATTTTTGAGCAATAACTTGCCCCATAAGTCAAAATTGCATTTCCCAAAACTGATAGTTTCTCAAATTCGAATTTCGGTTGTCATACCTTGCCCATCCCATGCAATAACCAACTCAACCAACTTTTGGTAGTAATAAATGATTAGGTGAATGAGACAAGAAAGGTAGTTGACAGTTTGATGGGTTCTCCCTTTGACATTTGGATTTTCCCCATTGGCTCAAGGGTTTGAATACCCCCCTCCTTATCCTTAGGAAATCATGCCCCCATCTCATTATGGTTGCATTGACATAGCTAGTTGTATGTTTTTAATTAAATTGCATATTTACATGATCTCCAAAATTACAATGTGTCGGCTAGCACAAAAATACCATTGGCAACGACTTTAATCGTCGAAACATAAAACGATAATTCAATGGTGGGGATTTTTCCTTTAGATCCAAACCACGATCAAATACAATATTTACATCATATACATTTAATGCAAATGGGTCAAAACCGGGTTGTTACACCAGGATTTCTTTCAATCACATCCCGTGCTTCGAAGAATGTATCTCGCTCTGTAGCAATGTCAAATGGTACCTTCTTCTTTCCAGCCAACCGAACCTACACACAGGGGTTGTCCTCTCCGGTCATTGCACCTCTGTAGGTGATGATGGCAACATCGACATCCACTGTTCTGGGCTCTACTGAGATCGTTACAACTGTCAATCCTTGATTCTGGTTCACCGGCAGATTCTGGTTCATCAGTGGATTCTGGTTTAATGGTGGGTTCATCGGTTAATTCATAGTCTGATTCTGAAGTGGAATTTGATTCTAAGATTGGTTCTGCAACTGATTTTGGTTCTGTAGCTGATTTTGATTCTACAGCTAGTTCTGATTCTGCAACTAAGGAACATTTCATGCCTTCCATCTTGCAATTAGTTGTGGGTAGTTCTCAACAATATGATCAATTGCGGTGCAGTATGTACATGAACACTTCAATTGTGGGTAATCTCTTTGTTAATGTCCTAATACCCCACAATTGTAACACTGGACAGGTCTGTGACCTCCTCCTCCTCCTCTACCAAATCCTCCTCCTCTTCCTCAGAATCCTCCTTGCTACTAGTAATGTGGTTGAGTTGATTGTTGTGGTAGGGGATTTGGATGCTGTTGAATGTACTGCATTTCCTAAAAATAATGTGGCTGCAGTGGATCCATCAACATCTAATTTTATTGCAGTTGTGGGGTGAAGTGTGGTTGCGGCACAAACTAAGGTTGCGGCTGCGATGGTATAAACTGCATCTGCGGTGGTGGTGCATACTGCAGTTGAGGTAGAGATTGTACCACTGGAGACTGCGACTGTGATTGTTGTACTACATGATGGTCTTCACCCTTCACATAGTATGAGTCATAATTCACATAGTATGATTCATACATCCTTTCCTAAAGCAAGTCATATGCGTGACAGCTGCGCTTTCTCCAATAGGCGAAGCTTCTAACTTCATTGCAATCTCTAGAGCCTCACTCTGTGTTGCGATCTTCTGCTGCATTTGTGATTACTGGATATGAGACACCAATGCTGCAATAAACAACTCTTTGTGTTGAATATCGCTCATTTTGAAACTGACTCTTGCCATTAGTGCCTTAAATCTCTCGTTAAAGTCCCAAACATTTTCATTAGGAAATTGTTTAATCTCCTTTAACTTGGTAATATACTGCACTTCAGATTTGGGATTTCTGAATTCTTCAATTAGTACTTTCTTGAATTCATCCAATGTTTTTGCAGGGGTCCCTGTAGGGACTTGTATAAATTTCATTTACCAATCCAGCGCACGACCCTAGAGAGTAGTCACCAATTGACCCTTCTTGACATCATCATTAGTAGTTTGTCTGATAGTCTGTACTGACTCACATAAAAACTAGTACTGCTCAAGATCATCAGTTTTTTTTCCATGGAACAAAGGTAACTTTGTGTTATCGCCTACCATTTTAGGCCTTCTTCCTACAGATGTTGATATACTAGTAGAATACTGTTGGCACATCGGGAAAGTTGACGTGGAGCTTGTGTTTCTTCCTGAATGTGGAGTAGTGAACAGAGGCATGGGTACATTGTTGTTGGGGTTTGATCTTACTCCTATCCTAGGCATAGTCTGGGTCTGGTCGTCCTCTTCATCAGTGTAGGGTCGCTTCTTCCTGTGTGGTATTCCTTTGTGGCCTTGTGTTTCGATCGCAGCAGGACCTTCCCCTTTGCTCTTTCTCTTCTCTTGTTGAAACCTTTCTCCTACCCTCGTAAGACCACTTTATTCCTAAAATTCCCTCACAGTCTCGTTGAAACTTGCACCCATCTACCCCTTGTTCTCCCATTCGTCTTCCCCCTTTTGTCGCGGCATCCACCGCCTCCACACACCAGAGTTCTACTACTCGAGGTGCATCTTCAGTATTCCCTTTTTATAGACAAACATCTTAATTGACAATTGTAGAGACAACAAGAACCTACCTTTGGGTCCGTTGAAAATTTCCCTTTCTGCCTCGCTGTAGGATTTGGTCTTGTTGACCGCGAACTCAATGATATATCCTTTCAGGATACTATCCAACCAAACCTCAACAGCCCGCGATGCTTTGTTGTCAGTTTCCTGCAAATCCTGGATCAGTTCAAGGGTCCAAAATGTTAGCTCTCCTCCTTGGAAATTTGTCTTCTTGTAAGTGAACCTCACCAACCACTCATACAATATGATGGGAAATTCAGAGAAAAAGTATTCATGAGGACTGTTGTGTATGTATCTCACCAACCACTTATCCGTCGTCAGTCCAGGGTTCTGATTTTTTGACTCAGTGAATTCTTGTAGCTTTTGATCAAACCAATCTTGAATTTCTAGCCTCATCGGATGCTACATATCCTCCTCTCAGTTGCAACAAGGTCCCAAAAACAAAACCATTTGTTGTCCCAACCAACAAAACCCAGTCGACAGGGGTTCCCACTCTGTCGACGCTGAGATCACCATAATATCCATGAGCAGTAGCCCAGACAGGTTTTACCCTGTCCGGCAACACCCGTGAAGCGGATGAATTTTATGTTCAAGGGAGAGCTGTCGGAACCAAGTTTCCGCAGAATAGAAGAGGACTATGGCCATTAACAATTCATGAACCTATCAAATAGATCTTACCAACTACTTAATCATCAATAGGGCTACTCATCATTGCTATTAACATATTGCATCATTTATTTATAAATGAACCAATCATACTATTGCGCAAACAGATCCAAACAGATAACATCATTTAAAAGCAGAAAACATCGCATCATAGATCCATATCGCGCATTAACTTCGTGTTCACCATTAGTTCACAGAAACAGTAAGACAGAAAAAGATAAAAGAAACCACAATTCAGATCAACTCTCATCTTATCATATTACTTTTGCGCAATGATTCACAGATTCAAAACAATCCACAATTCAACAGGTTCACAAGTGCTCTTGGTATCAATCTCTATTCTTCCTTCTCTATTTGCAATTCTACTTCTATTTATAGGCTTGCACCTTTACATAGAAGTTCCACTTCTAACTAACTATTAACCAATTCTGAACTGAATCTACAAAATAATGACCAATATCTGCAAAATATGGTCCAAAGTACAAAAAGTGACATAAAATTCATAAACTAGTCTATTATCCGCCGTGCGCGCCATCTTTCACTTGCATGGTGTCTTTTGAGCTTGGCACTCATGATGTCGTGGAACTAACTTGTCCCAAAATGCCTTCCAACAGACATCCATAACTAATCCAAGGAGGGGGGAGGTTATTCTAAGTCCTTCATTCCCAAGTCTTTATCCAAGTGATTAGAGGGTTGATTCCACATTGGTGAAAAAATGATAGAATGATGGATCTCTCTCTTGAATTCTGGTGGAATTTCAACAACATAACCTTACTGTGAATATGGATATTTTATTTTGGAATGAACTTGACGTTTGTATTTATAGGAAACATATGGACATTTCAAAGATATGGCTCCAATGTGAATGATCCCCTATTCCATTGATAACTTAATAAAGAGGTTAGGCATTGGAATACTAAATTGGTAGCTACTTTAAATTACAATGGTGACTAGGGAATACCCACTTTTAGCCACTATTTTTTTGGAGGAAGCATGCAACTATGAAGTATAACCATTTTTTAAATTTTTTATCATGATACACTTTTCAAAGGAAAATGCGTGACCTAGTCATGGAATTTTAGGAGACAATTTTAGAAATAAATTCAAAGACTGCCTATGCCTGGTGTAAAAATTATTATATTGGGAAATACTTTGAAGAATCCCCAAGTGGTGTGATGAGCCTAGTTCATATCACATCATAGACTATTGGTCCATCCACCATTTCTGCTTCATCTACAACTACTTCGTCAGAGGCTACACCTTTCACTATTATAACTCATCCATCAAAGACTCATGTAGATCCCTTCTTGCATAACATAAGGAGATTGGGCATAATAATGATTGTGTTTGGTTGATGAGATTGTTATGAGGGTGTTGCTTCTTTGGATTCTCAGGTTTATCGTTTTGTTTCACTACTAAGGCTTTGTTATATGAATCTTTAGTGTTGGTCACTCCAAGATGTAAGAAATTTTCTGGTGAAGTGAAAAGTAGATAAAAAAAATAGAATAAGCAATGCCAACCTTATCAAGAATAACATATATGATTTGGTCATCTATCTTCGATATTTTCCATTCTATAAGTAAAAGTCTAAGTGCTTTGAACTTAGATATAAAATATTTAATGCATGAGAGATCACTAAAATTTAAGGCAATCAATTGGCTATCAAGATGGTGGGATCAAATCTCATTGTGTTTACTAAAAAACGCTTTCAACTTTTTCCATGTTGCATACGGGTTCAACATTTCTTGAAATTAAAACAAAATATCACAAGAGATGGACATTTTCAGTAATGCACATGTTTCATGATCTTTTATTTTTCCATTTGGATTTCTTTAATGCATTAAGAGGGGTAGTTTATGTTCCCAAACTAACCTAGTAAAGTCCCATCTTACTTCGTAGTAAGTCCTGCATATGATATTTCCATGAGAAGTTGTTGAAACTTGTGATTAGAAGATCACTTTGACTAGCCATATTATAATATTCAAGCAATAAGTCTTCAACAATAGAAACTAATGGTCTTAATGAAAAGCTCTTGAAAAAAAGACAATTAAAAAAAACATTAAAAATGGACTTCAGATGTCAATATTGCGCCCTTTTAAAGAAATACATAAAATGAAAATATAAAGCCACATGGCAATTAAAATTTGATCGACGTGGTGATTGGTTCATTTGTTAAGGACTTAAACTCAAGACCTCTTACTTAATAAAGTAACTTTCAATCATGTGAATTAAACAAAGCTATAGTAATGTTATGAATTAGAAATGAGTTATTGTTGTTGTCGAGTGTTGTAGAGCCCCAACTGGGTCTCTTTTAACTTCTATTTACAGTCAGAAAATTTACTTTATATATACAGTTTGAAAATCTCTAATTCTGTTTTCTCTACTTCTAACAATTTACTGTTAACTGTGCAGGTAGCAAAGATAATCACAGCATACAACTTTTAAAATTTAATTAACAGAAATTGCCATAATAATGCTGGAAAATACCTGTAGATAGCTAGTAGGTCCACCTTTGTTGCTGCCCTTGTTTGTCGTTTTTCCTTGCTTTCCCCTGCAGCCAAAAGTCCTTCCCAAGTTCTGAAACTCAACCAGTCCAAACCAGTCTTGCCACCCTGCCAACTGACGAGGTCTCGCCGACCACCCAGCTCCAAAGGTACCCCTTTGGACCCCCGAGCCCAAACCGAGTACAAGCCCTAAGTTGTTGTAACCCCTCAAAAAAAAAACAATCTCCAACAAAACCCCTTCTTTGCAGCTCTCTTCTCCCAAAACTTCTCAAAAAAAACTAAGGTAAGGATGATCCCCTTCTCCTCCCTCCTTTCTCCCTCTTATCCCCATGTTTGCCGACCTCTCCCCATTACTACCCCTATCTTCATCATAAATTTTATCCACCCCCTTCCATCTACCATGTAAGTCCTCGAGCCCTCAACTTGGACTTGGATTAATTTAAATAATTTAAGTTGACTTGGACTAATTTAAATATTAAATTAATATTGCAAGGCATTGGTTGGGGTCACTTCCCAACCGTAACTTCCAATTCAATTAAATTTAATCCTTTTTATTTAATATAATAATTTTAAACATATCCTTACTCTTTTTTA
>LPNX010466118.1:394703-424177 GCA_001517045.1 Pseudotsuga menziesii | reverse complement strand
CTTACTGAAATCCATGTTACGACAATTCATACATCACTGATTTACGACACATACTAATCAAGGGTTTTACACACCTACAGTTAGATCTTGTTTTCACCCCTAATTCACGCTATATCTATCTACCTACATCATTACTAACTTCCACATCCTATCCTGTCCTCTACTGGACTACCCTGGAATGTCAAGTCATGACCGGTTCCAGCTAGAACCTGTAAGCAGAATTGTCGACCACATTGACCAAGCTTCCCCAGCAGGAAACCACCAGTCATCATCACACACCTTGGGGAGCGCGCCGTAGCACAGCCCTCCCATGACTCTGGGTTTCGGGGATAAACGGTGAGTAAAGCCTCCACCCCCCTAATGGAACAAGGAACTATGTCTACTCGACATAACAACAGCGTTGCACTTGTACTCGGTCTGTCATCGTATAACCGATCTGGGAAGTTGAGTTTCCTGGACCCCTACCCCACCCATGTCATAACATACGTCATAATAAACAGCATAATAACCATACGAAAGTAAATAATGCATCACTCGCATACCATTTTATTTTTAGAAGTCCATGTCCCCGAGGCCCTCCCACCTCGTAGGATCCAGCTATCACTTAGCCGTTTCAACCTGTAAGTCAGTCCTTGACATACAATATAGGATATCGTGCATAATCCTCGATATGTACACATATATCTCATCATAACATGACAACAATAAACTCATTCATTCGCCATGCACCTAGCATAACATTCATTATTTCAACATATATCTGTAACGATATCCACGTACCCATCATTCAGTAATTTCCATATATTTGACATAATTAACACATGATACATATCTAAACATGACTACCGACCATAATACTATCATCACACACACACACACACACATATATATCGGCAAAATAATAGAACCATATGTCCATAGTGTCGTCAAACCGACGAGGTCTCACAATCAAACAAATACAACATATAATAGTAGTTCAGGTAGAAATGTCAAAACGGGGTGTTACAAGTGTGCCTACCCAAAAGTATTAGTTTTTAACCCACGAAACACTTTTACACAATCATACACAAATAACAAACACAACTTTCAAACTGGAATTTATCAAGTTTAGAGTTAGATATTGGTTGGCTTGCTTCGAAAATTAAAGTTTTCTCTATGTTTCTAGTCTACCAAGTTTGCACAAGTTCCATGAAAAAGAACATACAAAGTTAAGAAAACCCCTTCTCACCTATTTTTTATTTGTTGAGTTCACATATAGTGCAAAACAAATAGCATACACATAACAAAAAGGTAACAAACCAAGAATAAAAATAAAAGACCAAGTTGAAATATGAAAAAATATGAGAAAGATTTTCAAAAAATTGGTAAATGTGAATGTCATAAAATGACTGTACCTTGGGCAAACAAAAACAAAAACCTTTTTGAGTGAAACAAAAAGTGTTTTCAACCAAGAAAAACAATCTTGACACAATGGAATGCCTCTCCAAGCCTAGAAATGCACAAAAATAGAATAATCTAGAATTCCTTTGATGCATGCAATTACATAGGTGTAAGATCTTGATCAACAATAGAAGCATGTCCTCATAACTTCTCTAATACAATGTTCGACTAAAACATGGTATTTTCACACAGGTTGAACACCTTAAGTAAATGCTTACACAAATAAACCACGGGTCAATACACAAAGGTTTTACATATTGAAAGCCCTTGTAGAGGGAACTACTCCACGGCTCCAGCCAAATGGACACATGAGGCAATGCATTAATGCAAAGGAAAAAATATTTACGTATGAATTCATCACGATCGACTGTTAGATAATGACCCTCTATGCTCTTTAAATAGAGATTATGGACCAATCAGGGGTTAAGTCGCATACCAATGTAGTTGTTAAGATTGAGGAGAATATGACTCGTTAGATCACTTTATGTCGTGTTTATGTCTAGAAAATATCATCATTGTTGAATTACATAAGTACAAATGCATACTAATTAATATTAAAGAAACACACTTAAAGACACATTAAACCATGTTGATCTTAACTATCTCATACATGTCTAAATGTCCTAACAACACAAATATGTATAATCATGAGATTTTCTCAAGGTTCTCTATCTACCACATGCCAACCTATGTTTTTTAGTGATTCTAGGCATTCCAAGAAGAATTGGGTCAACAAACAACCTTGGGTGTATTAGACCAACCTCATTTTCAGCTTGTGAAGAGCCAAGATTAAAATGATCATTTCATAGAAGAAAGACAAAGAAGACATCTATTTAATGGCTTTAAACAAAGTAGTGAATTAAATTTCAAACCATTTAAACAAATGTTGTATTTATTTATTTAAAAAACAATTTTGAATAAGTTTTACACTAACAATAACCATATAATACTCCTAGAGGCATATATTTGCACATTGATAATGTTTTTTTTCCTAAAGAATGTGTCAATTACTTGTATGTAATAGTTAACCTAATATAACAACCACTTAATTTATGGTTGTTAAGCTCATAGTTGTAGCATCATTGGAGTTAAGCTAATAGTTGTATCTAATAGTTAATTTAAAAGTCAACATAAAACTATTGTAGTTAATATAACAACTCACACTCACACTTATTTCGTCTCTTAGCCTCAAAATGGAGTTAGACTAAGCCTTATGATGGAATTCAACTATCACATGAGCTTAGTGTGCTTAGTGTTCTTTGTGCATGGTTTCACTGCAATGAAGGTTGTCCTTAGTGTTCTCTGTGCATGGTTTCACTGCAATGAAGGTCGTCTTCTGAGGCTAAGAGATTGAGTTCATCTAAATTTAATTTAATAGTTGTATCACTATTGGAATAATGTAATAGTTATATAATAAAGTAATAGTTGTAAAATCATTGGACTTAAGCAAATAGTTGTATCTAATAGTTAATCTAATATAACCACGATTAGAGTTGAATTTAAGCTAATAATTGTAGAATCATTGGAGTTAATATCTAATAGTTAATTTAAAAGTTAAAATATCAACAATTGCAATTCAAT
Organism: Pseudotsuga menziesii; assembly: GCA_001517045.1. Lineage (NCBI taxonomy): Eukaryota > Viridiplantae > Streptophyta > Pinopsida > Pinales > Pinaceae > Pseudotsuga > Pseudotsuga menziesii. Next base: position 421,156 of record LPNX010466118.1, on the reverse strand, counting down.
TAAAAATGATTGGAATTGAAGTTTTTTTTTTTTTTTTTTTTCAGAAGAAAAAAGCCTGACCTTGATATTCATTAAGAATCAAAGGACATCTAACATGACATCCTAGTATCTGGGTTACAATACAAAACATTGAAGCTGTGGATAAAATATCAGTGGCATTCTGCAAGAGTTACAACACAACAGAGCAAGAGGGGGCTAGAAACAGAAGCTGCATACATGTCCCATCAGTAAAAATATATTTTCCATATAGCCATATCCACTGTGAACCAATAAGGGATGCTCAGCCATCTAAAAGAGTCCGCTCCATCACTATCACCAAGGTGCATAAAAGTGGGTCCAACACCGGGCTCAAAAGAGCATAAACCTGTCTTGAGAGGTCAAATGACCGTCAAAAAATTCAGAGTAAAATCCTGATCCCAGAGCCAAAGAAAGAGCTTTTTTAGATAGGCGTTCAGCAGTCTGATTGTGTTCATGGTAAACATGGCAAAAGGACAGCTCAAGGAAGCAAGAACAGTTCTTTCTAATGTCCCTACACCAATGGATAAGCTCAGGTGGTGTAAGGGAAGCAACACCCTTTGCCAAATTGATGATGAATGTAGAGTCACCAAAAATCTTGAGCTTGGGTAACCCCATCATTTGGGATGTATGTAGTAGGACCCATAGCCCAATTAATTCTACCCTAGTGTTGGTGCTGGGACCAACCCCCAATGCAAACTCGAAGGAGTGTAACTCATTTAGGTGTAGACAAAATCGAACCCCACCATTATAATTTACTGATGCTCCATAGAAAAAACCACAAGGGTAAATAAGAGTAGGTCCTGAACCCTTTACTCTAGGATTTTTGACTCTATTGATAGGTGGGCAGTGGAGCTGCAAGGAGTAAGAAATATGATGGAGCAAATTGATAACAGGTACAGATTTGCCTTCAAAGATGGATACATTCCTTGCCTTCCAGATAGTCCACATGGCAAGGAAAGGGTGATAACAGAATCCAGAATGCTTAGAGAAGGAGACAGTCCACATATCTAGGAAGGAGCATAAACTAACAGACTATGGAGGAGGGGACAAATGATGTTGTTCCATCAGTACTGAAAGTAAATTTTTCCAGACAAGACAATAATAAAATAGGTGTTTGATACTTTCAGCATCCCTTCTGCAGAGTACACAAATACCGGGCCCCGCCCATCCACGTTTTTGCAGGTTGTCCCAAGTAAGTAATTTATTCTTCAAAGCCAGCCATATAAAACAACAAATTTTTCGAGGCAGAACGCTATTCCAAATAAGAGAAATAAGTCTGCTACCAGCTAGTGGGGAGGATGCATTAATAATGCATTCATATATCAATTTGGCTGACACAGTACCATCGGATCTACTGTATGACCAAGTCAGAGCATCCAATTGATCAATAAGACGTAGGCCACAAGTTTCCAGACCCCTCATGAATGAACACCAAGCATCCTTCCATACACCACCAACACCGAGTTCATTAGCAGTAAACCAGTAATTATGAGCATTTAGGAGGGTATTACGTGCTTGTGTAAGTGACACAATATCCAAATCTTCCAAATACTCGCGAAGCCCCTGAGGAATCATGAGAGAGTCAGAAACCCCAACTATTGGATCAATGCCAAGAAGTATGTTCTTCCCATTACCAACCTGCCAAGCAAGATGCCTACCAAGCCATGGGAGGGAGAGCAAGAACCCTTTCCAGATAGTAGAAACACCACATGACAAGAATTTCTTGTCTCTGATCCATGCCTCAACCGAGCCCATCTTCAAGTATTTATTAGTTATAACATGGTGCCATAATCCATCATTTTGGAGAACAAACCATAGATTCTTCAATCTAAGCGCAATACTGAACCAATTTAATTGCTTAATACCCCATCCCCCATATTCTTTAGGCCATGAGAGCTCTCTCCAATTGGTTAAGTGATACCAGCGCTTATGATCCATGGATCCCCAGAGAAAAGCAAAGGCTAGACTCCTTAGCTTATTTAAGATAGAAACAGAAATGGGAGCAAGTCCCATCTAGTAAACAGGAATACCGGTCAAAATAGCTTGCACAAGTGTCAGACGACCGCCAAGGGATAGAAGCTTGTGAGCCTAATGGGATATGCGGTGATCAAATTTCTTAATCAGCCAGTACCAGTCACGAACCCTATAACCCAGAGGCTTGAGAAAATAACCGAGATATATAAATCCTGTAGTGATAAGCTCCATCTTGTAGGGAAGGGATTTTGAAATCTCAGACCAAATATCAATATCAACATTGTTATATAGAAAACAGGATTTGTCTATACTAAAACACATCCATGAAGCCTTGCAGAATTTGCTGAGAATGACATCAAAGGCCATCCATTCTGATAAGGAGCCAGAACCCAAAAGGATCACATCATCAACAAATAGGAGATGAGTAAATGCAAATGCTGAAGAGATCTTAATACCTTTGATGAGACCGTGATCTCTAGCATCCGCAATCATAAGACTAAGCCCTTCTATCACAAGTATAAAGAGCAAAGGTGAGAGGGGACAACCCTGTCTGATACCTCTAGAGGCTGAAAAAAACTTAGAGGGGATGCCATTAATAAGCATAGCAAAATTCGCTGATGAAATACAACCCATGATCCAGTTAACAACAAGGAGAGGAATCCCAATCTGAATCAGTACAAGCCTGATGAAGGTCCAATTGACTCAATCAAAATCCTTCACCAAATCCAGTTTAAGGATAAAGAGCATAAGAGTTTTTAGTCTTGACAGAGTGAAGTGCCTCTTGTACAATACCAATGGGTTCAACAATCTGGCAGTTTTTCAAAAAAACAAATTGTTTAATAGAAATATGAGAATCCAGGAATGGCTTAAGTCTCACAGCTATGACCTTAGATATCAGTTTATATAGCAGATTACATAAGGATATAGGCCTAAAATCAGCAAAGCTAGAGGGCTTTTCCTTTTTAGGGATAAGTATCAGAAAGGTGGAGTTAAGTGAGGGGGGAATATAGCTCGATACCCGGGTAAAGTCCATAGCAGAGAGAAGTTCTTCACCCAACAAATCAAATAAGTAGAGATAGAATTCGATAGGCCAGCCATCAGGTCTAGGGCTCTTGTCTTTTTTGAAAGAGTGAAGAGCAAATTTGACTTCAGTGAGTGTGACCGGTTTTGTGAGACAAGAAGCATCAGCAGTGGAGATCATTACAGGGTAATGCGAAACAACATTGAGCTGTTCCAGGAGACAGGTCTTATAATCATCACTGAAGATATGAGAAAAGTGTTGCTGACCCAATACTAATAATTCTAATTCATCCTCAATACATCGACCCTCATCATCCATAAGGGACGAAATGAAGTTTTGGTTTCTCCTTCAAGAAGCGATAGTATGAAAGTATTTGGTGTTAGAGTCACCTTCAAGAGCCCATTTGGTACGGATTTTGAGCTGCCAGGTTAATAGGTGATGCTCCAAAATCTTCTTCTTTTCAGTCCTGAGCTGGGATAGGGATGACTGCTCCTCCTAAGAGAGGATACCAAAGGAGAAGTTTGAGAGTAAGACATTGATCTCCAAATCTAGTCTCTTCGAGTTAACATCCATGTGAGAACATTTATCCTTTATCCAGACCTTAACATCCTTTTTGAGGGAGTGGAGTTTATTGGAGAAGAGATCTATCATCGATCCAGGAAAAGTGGGAGATATCTTGGGCCATCTATCTGAGAGCCAAGTAGAGAAATTTTGATCCATGAGCCAAGATCTATTGAACTTGAAGGGGTAGTTACAGGAGCCACGTGATTTATTCCATTCAAAACAGATAGGAGAATGGTCTGAAATATCAGAGTGGTGAGTCCACACCCTATGGACTAGGAGGGAAGGGATCAGTGAGGAGGCAATTAAGAATCGGTCAAGTCTTTTACTGATTCCATGATCCCCCACCCTACCGTTCCTCCAAGTGGGTCCAACAACGAAAGGGGCAATATCGATCAGTCCCACAGAATAAAAAAGGTGCTTAAAGAAGGAAGCAAGGGGATCAAGTACGGCCTTAGCTCCCCAGATTTTCGAAGCAATCATGGTTAAGTTAAGGTCTCCACCCAGGATCAGGTTAGGAGAATTAAGAAGTCCACCGATGTGAACCCTTTCCCAAAATATGTCCCTGTCCTTATAGGGGCTATAGCAGTTAATGATGTTAAGGATAACAGCCATGTCACAGAATTTATCCTTGACAAGAATACCGGCGAGGGTTTCATATGCCCAACATCTAACCTTTCTAGGGTTTTATGCAGTGAGAAGACCCCTAGAGAGGCCAGAGGCAATAGTGGCACAAAATTCCCAATTTGGTTGGAGCTTAGAGAAAGCATGCATAGTCGGGTAGGTACTGCACATAGTCTCTTGGAGGAGGATCATATCTGGGCGAATAGTTTGAAAGAGAGAGCGGAGGCTGCACTGTTTGGTCTTGCCCCCCAGACCCCTGACATTAAGAGAAAGGATCAGCATTATGGAACAAAGGGGTGGGGAGGAGATGCTCTAAGTCCCCGAGAGTTTTGACCTCTAGCAGCATCCTTAATGCGGACAGAGAGAGGGATGTAAGGAGGTGAGGCAGAGGAGAGGTTAACATAAATGACCGTTTTTTCCTTCTTCTTCCTAATGGTCACATTCTTGAATCGAATCGAGTTGAGGTGGAGGGTATTGGGGGAAGACGAGGTTACAGCAAAAAAAATCGGCAACGTTTTATGAAGGTCAGGATCTAAGAAGGAAGGGGATGAGATAGGACTACAGGGAGATGGAGGTATAGGAAACTAAGCTAATAGTTGTATCTAATAATAGAATACTTGAAGCTACATTTAATTTTTCCAACTATCACGAATTATACTTATGAAAGCTTAATTAAGCTATTTTTGAGTTTTTTGAAATTGTTAATTATGGCTTCATTTAATTTTTCCAACTATCACTAATTGTACTTATAAGATGTTAACTAAGCTATTTTTGAGTTTTTTGAAATTGTTAATTATGATTTTAGATGACGCTCATAGAATCAATCTAGACAGTTTGTCTCATTCTAATCTATTAATAAAAAAGCATAAATAATAATCCACCCCAATCAACCTAACTACAAATATTCTATAATTATTTAGTTTTCCATACCTTCTTTCATCCAAATATTTAACCTTTCCTCTCCTAAGAGAGGATCATTATCACCGTCAACAACAAATAATGATCCACAAATACTCAATGTTAATAAACAAGACAATTCAACTCAACGATGAATGCACATGACACACTTCATGAAGTTGAGTTCCCATTTACCTATGTCATAGCGCATGGGTCAATTTTCTCCTGTAAATTAAAATTAACGAACCAGAAGTTCAGAACGAATTAGCAGCAATCGCAACGTTCATGGCATACACGAGTGGCATGACGTCATTTTTAACAAAACTGCGTGAAAAACAGATAACGGAAAATTAAGCATAGCACGAGCGGGTTTGGGGAATCGGAAATTTGGGTTTCTATTCACGCATATTTATCCCTTTAAGAGAAATCTATATATATTTAAATTGTGACCGTGCCATTGCAGGCCATGAATTATTTTCACGTTTCCTGAGGCTGTCGGCAGAACTATTTCCAACACACTCATTCCTGACGAAACACCGTCTCCCACGAGGCGTCCATTGACCTGAACGCTGCCTGCGACTCAGAAGAGCGACCGGTCATGATGGCAGGCCTTCGATCCATTAATCTATTCTCGTAAAGAGTGATTCAACAAAGAAAATATCAAGGTTTCCATAAAAAAAATGGTAAATTTAAATCTGCTTCAGTCTATTTAATGATGTTGCAGAGCTGTTATAGATAATTGGATTTCAAGTAATTTCAGATAGTAATTAGATCTTAAATAACTTGAAATGATAATTAGATCTCAAGTAATTTTTGAGATGGTCGTTAAATCTTATAGTCAAATATTATAGGTTCTATTATAATAAAGAGTGACTAAACAAAGAAAAGACTGAGTACAAATATTATAGGCTCTCTTTATTAATTGCATATTGAAATATTCAAATCGTTTTGGCCATTGGGTAGATAGTTTTTTCACTCAACATAAAAGTTGATCAGTATATAGTTCTTACATCCAATATAAAGACTGATTTCTTCCTGAAGATTTTACACAACATGGAGTTTTTGTTAAGCTATTTAAAACTTCTAAAACTTGTGTGATTATAATGACAGTTCTACTTTTGAAAATTTTACACAACATGAAACATGAAATTTTTGAAATTTTTGTTTGGCTCTCTAAAACTTATGCCATTATGATGACAGTTAAATATTTTTGTTGAATAAATCTTTCTTACACTCAACATCAACACATCGTTCTTGCATCCAACATAAAGACCAAGTGAATATATCAGTCAACAATGCTTACTGAACGGTTAGATACCGAGTTCTTCTCGATTAGAAGAAACCATGATTCCAATGCTCGACTTAAAATGTTTTGAGATGCGTACGATCTGCTAGAAACAGGAAATGTTTGTTAACGAAAATTTGATAAAAGTATTAAGAAGGTATGGGTTATATATAACAGGCAAAGCACTTAATTCCATAAAAAAGTTTATGGAAAATGTACAGGAGAGGGAGTTCGAAAACAGGAAAAGGTTAGCTAAAACTAGATGGTAGACTCTGCATTCAATGGAGATGCCACAAAAAGGGACGATCTCGATTCTTGAATCAAGAATCCTCTTTTTTTAAGTCTACGTACAGTTTGAATTCTATGGATTTTCGTTGACATAACCACACGTGCTTGGCACCGAGGTGGCTCGCCCTCGGTCATGGAATGTAAAATAGGAATCTGCTTAAAAGTCACGCAGGGCTCTCTGCCCGGGAGAACGAAATCCGATTCCAAATCTCGAGCCTGTATGCTGCACGCTCGCACAGCGACCCAATGGGAAAGAGGAAGGACGTCATTCGTTCTGATCTGCACTGTAAGAAATGGACAAGAGCTTATTTTATTTTATATATTGGGTATCGCAGAAGCTACGAACTGTGTGAGAGGCTGACGTCGTCTAAGTATATACAGGTTGTATGATATATATCTAGGTACATATTTCATCCGTGGGATATGTGCAGAAATAGTAGAACACTATTTAATGGAAAACAAAGGAAAACCCAGAGATTATAAAGGAGTATATCTAACAGTTTGTAAGTCAGATATATCAATAACTTATGACTTAACAGGGTTTGAAATGAACAACCTAATTTTGGGTAGGTTTTGAATCTATGACCTCAAGGAGATAACACATGTTCTTAACCATTAGGCCCACTTAGGTGCTCTCAACCTTATGCACTAACCTAGTAGAAAACAAAGAGATACCAATAGGTACAAATGGTAACAGTATGCATGCTAATTAAGTTAAAAGGGTGGGTGAACAATATGTACCATGTACAAGTAAAATATCTATGTATGTGTGTGTCAAGTTAAAAAGGTAGGTGAGCAATATGTACCAAGTAATATAATTGTGTGTGTGTGTGTTTTTATTAGTTTATGGGTTTAAATTTAATGGGGAGAGGTTGAGGGTGAGAGTCATTTGTGGGGACTTTCATTTCTTGAAGGGGTGTCTAGGTTTTGTAAATATAAATGAGCCTCGTCTAATCCTAATGACAACATTTTACTTGTGGGTAGATCGTTCTTCCATTTAGGATTGGGGCTTGCCTTGGCCTAGCCATAGCCTAACTTGGAAAAACATTATAGTAGTCAAGATAAATCCAATCCCATGGGTGTTAAGTAGACCCATCCCTTGGTGCATGTGGAAACATTTTGGTATTACATTAGGGGACTTATGTGGAGATGCTAGCGTGTACAGGGGTTCATTAAAATATCTTAACTTGAGATGTTATGGATTGCTAGATTCTGTATGCATGTATAAATGAACTACATGTATGTGTGTGATTAGAGCGGGGGTAGGGTTCTCTATCAAGTCTTGGGTTCTCCATCAAGTATTGTGTTCAAATCTAATGGGGAGGAGTTGAGGGTGAGAGACACTTGTGGGGGATTTCACTTCCCCAAAGGGTGTCTAGGCTTAAGAAATACAAATGAGCCTCGTCTAATCTTGATGGCAACATCCTACTTGTAGGAAGATCATTCTTCTATCCAATATTGGGGCATTCCTCAGCCTAGGCTTATAGCATAACTTGGAAAAATATAGTAGTCAAGATAAATCCCATCTCACGGGTGCTAGGCAGGCCTACCCCTTGGTGCACATGGAAACATCTTGGTATTACATTGGGGAACTTTAATGGAGATGCTATTGTGTACAAGGGATCACTGAAATACCTTAACTTGAGATGTTATGGATTGATAGATTCTGCATGTGGGTATAAATAAACTACATGTGAGAACATGGTTTAGTTTCTTACAAATAATGATGATGGAATCTCCATTAGTTGATTAATGTTGCTGAATCTCCTTCGTGTTGATGAGTTATGGCATTTGAAATTGAACATAGGTGTAATGATGATAGAATGACACTGAGAGAGCATTATGTTGTTTTTATTTTTATAATTTTTCTTTCTTGGTATTTTGATTCATCTCTTTATTTTATCTCTACAATTCATGCTATACTATATGATATGCTTATTTAAGGGGAGTAGAGCACCATGTCCAATTCAACTTTGTTGTATTTGGCTCTACTTGAATTATGTGAAGTTTGGATTTGCTGTATTGCATGTAATTTGGATTCATTGTATTGAGTGCAATTCAACTTGTGTAACCATGTGTTTCTTGGTGTTGCTTAATTATATTATCTTTTTGTATTTCCAATTTGGTAGTATTTGTTAGATTTTTATCATTTAATCAATGTGATCTAGGAGCTTATCTGAGAGAATAACATGCACAACAATAATAATAAGATATAAAAGACACAAAGAATTTTCCTCGTAGAAACCATAAAGGAGAAAACCCCACAACTTCCTCAGAGATAGAATGAGCACCATTAACAAAAGTAAAACCCAAAGACACAAAGATGATCGTCGACAGTTGTTCTCTCTCTCACTTGTGCAAGCTTCTCTTCTCTCACTCATGCACTACTATTGAGTGAGTGTGTGTTTCAAATAGAGAGTCTCACTCTCTATTTATACTAGTTTTCTACTTGACAATTACTTTACAGGGCCGACCTCACTAGGAGAGTCCAATAACCCTAATACCCCTCGACTGTGGGGACTATTTCCCTGACTTACAATGGAGGGTTAACCTCAACTCAATTATGGGGACTATTGCCCTGAATTACAACGAAGGTTTAACCTCAATGACTTTACATGACTTTATTATATTAATAACTCTCTCGATCGGAGGAACAAACATCTCCATTGGGGTATAATGAAATACAATAAGAAATATACAAGTGAATACATTCTGAAGTTACAAATACATCAACACTCCCTCTTAACTAGGAAGGTATTCTCTTGACATAGTTCATCGGTACAAGTCTTCATCACTAGATCATCATCAAAGCTCCCGCTATCTCGAGCAAATGGTGCTATCTCTCAATTCTACTCGTCATAGGAAGTTCTATAGAGCCAACCATTTTTCATGGTGGATGTAGGTTTCAACACTTATATCCGACCATGGGAGGCCCAGCCTACCACCATGTCAGAAAGGCCCAACGCTTACATCTGACCATGGGAGGTCCAACCTGCCACCATGTCAGAAATGCCAAGCACTTACATCCATCAGCATGGTAGGACACACCATCTACCATCCGAGGAAAGGCCCTACACTTACATACACTAGCATGGTAGGACACACCATCTACCATCCAAGGAAAGGCCCAACACTTACATCCACCGACATGTTAGGACACACCATCTACCATTCGAGGAAATTCCTTACACTTACATCCATCGGCATGGTAGGACACACCATCTACCATCCGGGGAACGGCTCTGCACTTACATCCACCGGCATGGTAGGACACACCATCAACCATCCGGGGAAAGGCTCTGCACTTACATCTGACCATGGGAGGCCCCGCCTACTGCCATGTTAGAAAGGATCTGCACTTACATCTGACCATGGGAGGCCCCGCCTACCACCATGTTAGAAAGGCTCACGGACTCATCACTTCCCCATGGAAGGAACATTGATCTGGAGAACACCAAGCTTCTGTCTAAAGTACTCAAACTTCACTCTGGCCATTTCTAGCATAGAATCACATCAGGGATGATTACGTCCAAGGATAACCAGCAAGCTTTTCCAGAATTGATTACATTCGACGACAACCTACAAGATTGATTACATCTGAGAAACCTACAAGCTTTGCCATGATTTTATGCTCAGACAACCTGTCTCATATGCTAGAACTCATCACTCCCTCTTTCAAGAGATCTCGATCTAGATCACATACTGGAGCTTCACTGCTCCTCTTACCTCACAAATAGCTGCACAAGCTGTGACATACTTTGCTTCGGTTGTACTCAGTGCCATGTAGGATTGCTTCCTGCTAAACCAAGAGATCACACCTTATCCCATACTGAAGCAACACCTCGAAGTGCTCTTCCTATTAATGGAACTTCCTGCACAATCCGAATCCACATAACCCTCCAGGTTAATCTTCTGATTCACCTCATACTTGAGCCCATAATCAACTGTACCCTTCAGGTACCTCAAAATATGCTTTGCAGCAATCAAGTGAACATGTCTCAGATCAGTCAGGAACTGGCTCAATGTGTTCATAGCAAAGAAAATATCTGGTCTCATATTCCTTAGGTACATCAATGACCCAATCATCTGACGATACATCGTAGCATCACCTGACTCTGATGAAGCATCACTCAATAGTTTTAGGTTCAATGCCATAGGTGTGGCCATGGAATTGTAGTCCATCATCCTAAACCTCTTCAGGATCTCCACTGCATACTTCCCTTATCAAAGGGAGATTCCATCTGCACTCTACCAGACCTCCATGCCTAGAAAGTAGTGCATCATACCCAAGTCCTTCATCTTGAACTCGACAGCAAGTCTCCTTCTTGCAACTTTAAGAAGTTCCTCTTTTCCTGTCAGGAACAGGTCATTGACATATAAAAGGAGCATCACTGGTCTTCTGCCTTCAACCTTGGAGAAAAAGTTGGAGTCCGCTTTACTCTCAGTAAATCCTAGAGCCATCAATAATTTGTCCATCCTATCGTACCATGTCGAACCTCAAAATCTTCTGCAGTCACTCCCATTGAAGCGGAGCATCATTCTCCCTCTACCTTTCATATTCTATGTATTATGTACTAGAGTGACAAGTAGCTTCCTCTACTACTAATATTCTATGTATCCATCTAGGGTCACTGGATACCAAGATCCTCTATCTTGAACCTTTTAAAAGTTCATCTCATACCCATCTGTAAGCTTGTCATCCTCTATAGGCTTTCATCTTCAACCTTGTAGCAAAGGTTAAGATGGTCATCACTCTAGGGGATCTTCAAGCTCCTCATGTAGGTGTTATCCCATGGGTTCCTTCTGAGCTCATACAAGGCCTTCTTTAATTTGCACACATGAGTCTGTTTGTCATGTGTCTCCACTCCCACTGGCTGCAAATGTCTCTTCGTAGTCTATGCCTTCTTTCTATGAGAAGTGTCGTGCTACGAATCTTGCCTTGTATCCCATGATGTTGCCATCTACTGCATGCTAGATCTTGTAGATCCATACGGAAGACACTATAGAATTCCCTTTAGGTCTTGATACCACATCCTAGACATCATTATTCTTGAACTTGTACTCTCCTTCCCTTTATTCTTAGCTACTTCTTCATAATTGGAAGGCTCTACATCAATGATGTCACTCAACAATGTCACGTAACTAGTGTGTACGAGGCCTCTTGTTTTTCTTGGATTATTCTTCATCTACCGTTCTCTTTATATTCTTCTGAAATTTTTTCTTTCGCTATGGAAGCTTCTTGGTTCATCTTCATGTATGCTTATTGGAGTGAATCTTGAACTGTCGTCACTTGTTCTTTGGAACAAGTATCATCCTTCTTTTCTTGTAGGCAATTGTACGCGATATTTCCTACAAGTCAAATGCATTAGTTGTATGGTTAGAAACATTTCATAAGGCATATTCATAATGGCAAATTATTATGCATAAATATATAATCATGCAACTATTTTAGCCAATACAACATTCATCCATATCTCACGAAAACTTTATAGATGCCTTCCATCTCTACCATGACATCATTGAGGTTGTGCACTAATCCATTATGTCAGCAAAGAGGTTTCATTCTAGATAAGTAGCAATGGAGTGTTGTATAGCACCATGGGATAATTACCCATCACATGCATATTAGTAGTATACTATCATTAATGCAACCATTCAATCATGCATAATAACTAAACAATGTCATATAAACAACTAGATATATAAGAAAAGACAATTCAAATACTTATCTTTATTTGTTTTGTGGGTAGACTCCTTCTTGAGCCTTCAACTTCATGATCTTCTTCATTCATAGCACCATCATTTCTTATCCAAATGCTAAGATGGATAAGAGGTTCTTCAAGAATTGAGTCCTTCATATTCCTCATCACTTGAGGGATCTTCTTTGAATCGTGAGGGCTTGATCTTCAGTTGCTCCGATATTCTCTTCTCTTATTATGATTCAAGCTTCTTCTTATGTGTCTACCCAGAGTCTGCTGAAGATAATCACTTCCTTCTGGCACACATTCCTCGAATGAATGAATCCCATCATCCTGGGAGGCCATTTAGGGTGGTTATAACAATATCTTATTCTTCTTCGATTGCTTCATCATAGCATCGAACACTTCCTTTTGGTGTCTTTAAGGATGACACATGAGGGATGAGATGATCTTTAATAGAATCTACAATGATTCTCTTGGCTCTAGCCTTAGCTTCATCTCCCTCTGGCTCTTAGAAAATTCTTATTGGAATACTGATCCAAGTCAATTTCTTGAAGAATCATGAAAGTCCTATACTTCCATACTCGGACGTTGTCAGCTTCACCAAGCTTGTCATCAAGCTGGTGTGATTAGCCAATTTGAAATGAGAACCTCAACTGTAAATAGCAAAAGATTAGATCTTACCGATTTGAGGTGTCCGTCCTCGTTACGGAGCTCGCTGATCTAGGGTTTGTTAGAGAAACCCTAATTTTCAAAACTTGGAATCTCAAACTTCTGATTGGATATAAACATGGGCCTATTCAAGGAAAGTTGTCCAATATACTCCTTTTCTAAAAACAATGGAGGGAAGCTCTTGGAACAGGAAGCCCTAGTTTTCTAATTTATTCTGCAGAAATGCTTGATAATGTTTCTGTGGTATCTCCAAAATTAGTGCTCCTCAATGTCTGAAACATTGCACTGAGGTATCCTTGTTTGTCCTATTTCTAACACCATAGGCTAGAGAAGAATTGGTTTTACCAATTGGGGCTTATGCACATTTTCCCAAGGTGAATTATTTCAGGACTGTTCAGAATAAAGAACTTGTACGGACTGACGCATGTCACTGTTTAACCTTTGCAGTATGAAACTTTTACCATAGAAAGTACAGTCCATTCCCTATCTGTAACATCTTGTGAAACTTCATTTGGACCTTCATAGCCCGAGATATAGTGATTCTCCCTTGGTGTCATGTTTAGGGATGAATCCTGGGGGAGGATGGAACCCTGATTTGGAGGAATCATATCTCCCTGAATATAGTAAATTTGATGCTGAAAATTTTAAAAAGGGTACATAATTAATTTATCTTCAACCTTTAAACGTTTCAGCTCTTGATACTTCTCCAATATCGAGATATAGAGAATGCGCCAAAATGACTAGTTTTAGTTTTTTACGATTTTCAAATTAGGGTTTAACTTTCCTGGAGTTATACCCAACCAAAAAATTCAATCTTGGTCTCTAAACTTTGATTTTGAGGAGGAGAGCAATCCTATGCTAGTATCACTAAAAAATTCCACTTTTGTGAAAAGCCCTAATTTCCCACAGTAGTGACAGGTAAAAAACTGAAATACTCAGAATCAGATTCTGCTTCGACAGAAAGATGCACCCTTCAATGGAGAGTTAGCCTAGCCTCCTTTTGCTGATGATCATGGAGAGAGACCCAAAAAGTAAGAATCCCTAGCTTCTACAGCTGCACAGTTTCTTCTTCTCAGGTCAGCTCTGGTACCATGTTAGATTTTATCATTTAATCAATGTGATCTAGGATCTTATCTGAGAGAATAACATGCACACCAATAATCACAAGAGACAAGAGACACAAAGAATTTTTCTCGGGGAAACCATAAAGGATAAAACCCCGCAACTTCCTGTAGAAATTCTAAAACCTTGATGGCATAAGGAATTTCATAAACTGGCTAAGGATCTAAGCACACAATTAACCTCACAGAGAATTGTAGAGAATTAGCATAAGGAGAGAAGAAGAAGAATTAATGAACACACATTAATGAATGATCAATAAATGATATTTGATATTATTACATAGGTAATACATCCTTATAAAGGAAAAATGAGTTACATGAAGACAACTCAAGGTAGCTCATAAAGCAGGCTTACTAATTATGATAAAACCCATAGTTGACTAAAGCACTTTCCCAATCTATCAAGCACCTCACGAATTAGCAATAACATGTGTGAGTGATGATGAGTGAAGGAAAGAATTGCCAATCCTAGAATATGGAGAGAAAATAATGGAGGATGCATTGGCAACAAAAGCTGCCAATTTCCTAGGTGACTAGCTTTACCTTATCCATAGAAAAGCAGGATAAAGCAGAAAAAGTAGAATAAAGCAGATTCTACTGTAAAGCGCAGTTACCAATTCTAGATGGCCATAAAGTGGTCAAGATCAAACCATAATCAGAAATAAATCATTCCTAGGACATAGATGGCAAGTGTTGACTCTAAGGTGCAAGTGGATGCCAACTATCTAAGCTAGTGGGTAGGAAATTAATCAAATAATGATTAATTATTTTATGAGTGTGTTTATTATATTCCAACACCCCCCTTTAAGCCTGACTTTATGATGATATCCCTGAACTGATCAGAAATATATATGCCTGTAGGGCCCAACAATAAATCAATGGTCACCCTTTTACAATTTATCTTGTCTAAAGAAATGAGGAAAGAGGCAAAACCTTAAGGGGAAAATCCTTCCTCAAGAAAGGACATGAAAATCAATACCAAAAATGCTAAACTGCTGGTGTTTCTGCTGCTCCAAAATAAATGCCGATGTCTGGAGGAATCTTCTTCTTTGTAAGAAGATAAATCTGCTCACCTAAATCAAGGACAGCTGTAGGACCATGTAGAACAACTGAGATCCCATGATGTGAAAGCAATACTGAAGGATCTTGAGACTTGTAATCAGCTCCAAGATGATGAGATGACTTGAACTTCGAACCAGTAGAGATGAACTGAGCTTCATATAGGTGAAATAATTGTCCAAGCGAATGTATAATTTATCCATCTTCATTTACATAGAGAGGATGTGTGGAAGTGATTTTGTAGGAACACAGAGAAGGCATAGGATCAAAGAGTGTGAATGAATGGGCTCCATGGGTTGATCTAGCTTCCAAAGATTCCAAGAGATCACAAATAAGCAAAACAATAGAGTCATGGGAATATACTGGTAAAGAATCCTCTATGGTAGAAGTATGAGAGGATGAAAGATAGTGATGTTCAAAATCTTCAAGGAGGCTTTAAGAATGAGTGCCAAGAACAAAGGAGGAGCTGCAGAAGCACATGAGATCAAGTATGGTAAGTGGCAAAAAACTAGAAGGACTTGATTTGGCTAAGCAAACATCGTGGAAGTCACTGGGTTGCACACCATCAAGAAGAGAGGCATGCACAAAGTGTGAGACATCTGGCATATGGATCTCAGAATCCATGATAGAAGACATATAGAACACTGGATGTGTGAGTGAATCATCAATAGCAATAGAAGCTCCATTAGTCACTTATTTTTCATCAACATCATCATAAGAAGATGAATCAAGATCTTCTACTTCAAGAGACACAGAAAAAGATGGCTCTTCAATATTTGCTTCTTGATTGAAAGAGGAAGCATTCAAATCAAAGAGAGTAGTAGCAACAAGAACTATATGAAAAACTGCTTCTTCATGATCAACTTCATCAGAGACTGTAGAGGTTGAGACATATTGAGAGAGAGAAATCATCGAGGAGCTAGAGGCACTCTCCACATAGCTAGAAGGATCCTCATTGTCCTTTCCCAAAACTATATCCAATGTTGTCCAGAGATCCTTTAGGTAATCAACAGAATCAATAAGGTAGCGCATGCATGGAGAGATAGCTAGACAAATAGCTCCAATTGCTCTATCACAGTCATTCAACCAGTCACTTGGCTCTTCATAAGACTCTTCACCAGCTCTAATAGATATCTCATAGAGACCTTGTCTCTTTAGATATGAAATCATCTTCAATTTCCACTCTGAAAATCTTGTGAATGGAGAAAGAAGAGGAACTGATACTGTTGAATCCATTTGAAGTTGAACCTACAAAATAAACCTACAAATCTGAAAAAGGAGGATTAATTAATAAACTCTCAAAGATCTAATATCATGTAGAGCTTTGATATCCCCAGCTCTAATACCATGTAGAACTTGAACTTTGAGAACCTTAGCTCTGATACCATGTAGAAATTGAACTTTGAGAACCTTAGCTCTGATACCATGTAGAAATTCTAAAGCCTTGATGGCATAAGGAATTTCATAAACTGGCTAAGGATCTAGGCACACAATTAACCTCACAAAGAATTGTAGAGAATTAGCATAAGGAGAGAAGAAGAAGAATTAATGAACACACATTAATGAATGATCAATAAATGATAATTGATATTATTACATAGGTAATACATCCTTATAAAGGAAAAAGGAGTTACATGAAGAAAACTCAAGCTAGCTCATAAAGCAGGCTTACTAATCATGATAAAAGCCATAGTTGACTAAAGCACTTTCCCAATCTATCAAGCACCTCACGAATTAGCAATAGCATGTGTGAGTGATGATGAGTGAAGGAAAGACTTGCTAATCCTAGAATATGGAGAGAAAATAATGGAGGATGGGTTGGAAACAAAAGCTGCCAGTTTCCTAGTTGACTAGCTTTACCTTATCCATAGAAAAGTAGGATAAAGCAGAAAAAGCATAATAAAGCAGATTCTGTTGTAAAGCACAGTTACCAATTCTGGATGGCCATAAAGTGGTCAAGATCAACCCAGAATCAGAAATAAATAATTCCTAAGATATAGATGGCAAGTGTTGACTCTAAGGTGCAAGTGGATGGCAACTATCTATAAGCTAGTGGGTAGGAAATTAATCAAATAATGAATAATTATTTTATGAGTGGGTTTATTATATTCCAACACTTCCTCAGAGATAGAATGAGCACCAATAAAAAAGTTAAAACCCAAAGACACAAAGATGATCTCCGACAGCTGTTCTCTCTCTCACTTGTGTGAGCTTCTCTTCTCTCACTCATGCGCTACTGTTAAGTGAGTGCGTGTTTCAAATAGAGAGTCTCACTCTCTATTTATACTAGTTTTCCACTTGACAATTACTTTACAAAGGAGACCTCACTAGGAGAGTCTAATAACCCTAATACCCCTCGACTGTGGGGACTATTGCCCCGAATTACAACGAAGGGTTAACCTCAATGACTTTACATGAATTTATTATATTAATGACTCTCCCAATCGGAGGAACAGACATCTCCGTCGGGGTATAATGAAATACAATAATAAATATACAAGTGAATACTTTTCGAAGTTACAAATACATCAACTATATTTGGACTCGACTTTGGAATTTCAACTTTATGGAGTGAAATTTGGGTTATGCATGTCCAATATGATACATTTTTTACCATTTTCTAATAGTACTCATGTTGAGAGAACCAATCGACTTAACACCGAAAGCATTGGTTAGGACGAGGCCACAAGAAATCCTTGATGATTCCTTCCATTTCATAGACTTGACATGGGATTTACTCCAGTGCAAGTAGGTACAGGTTGAAACTATTGTTATTTTTTTTTTAATTCTCTATGTTGTAAAGAAGGAATTTAGAGATTGCATCAATTTCAATGTTGTCGTATTGATGGAAACAAAACCACATTCACTATGTATGGGATCAAATATATATTTTGAAGTTTGTTGTTAATAGTTACTATGTGGAAATGTGAATATTGAAACATAAGTGGCTTTCTCTTTATCATGTGCCTTTTTCCATTCGTTTCTAGTACCTCTCTTCCCTTTTGTCCTTATCAAGTTCATCATCCCAAATCACTATGCCTAGTGTGTGGTCAATTTGATTGATGTACTCACTAGCATAATAGAAAAACTCATACTATGTACCCCTCTTCCATACACCCCTCAAGTATTTCCCTTTGTCGAGCAAATCCCTTCAATTTATTCATGCACCTCTCCAAGAAGAACATCCAATGACGTGACACCACCCTGACAAATTCAACCTCATCAACTAGGTAAATTAGAAGATGAACCTGCAAGTCAATGAAACTCGTTGACAATTCCTTCTCAAACATACATACAGTCTCAACTATCTCTTGATGCCACCAAGGAATGCTAGTGTTTCCGCCTTTCACACACCTCGGTCACGTGGCAGAAATCTTCAAGCTACTCGGTGTGTCCTTGGGGGCAAGTCTCGAGTCAAGGCTGTCACCTTGTTCTTGACTCCTCCATTTAGGCTGAACTCCTAACGAAGCCAAGGGGGGCAGACCCTATTAAGTTACTAAGTATAATTACTTAGTGTGGTGAAGTTAAACTGAATGAGTTACTTAGGATTTTGAAATTTAACGATAGATGATCAAAGATGACAAGATACAAAAGATGAACACACGAAAGCACAATGCTGAGACACAATATATATAAAGCCAAAAAATAACCAGTTCCTTAGAATGAAGTCAAAAATAAGATCAATGTACTTGCATGTGCTTGGAGTGGATGTTTTGTGATTTCCTCTTGGTACGTTTTAAGTTAAATTTGAAGTGTGAGTTGATTAAAATTAGGCAAAGGGGGTACTCTAGATATACCTAGAGTACTTGGAGTATGTCCAAAACTAAACCTTCACGGCTACCCGCAAGGAATATGTGGGATGAAATGGAGTCTCTGGAGCTATTGTTCATAATGCACCCATTAGGGTGTGACAGAGATCGGGCCTCGAGGTCACTTTTCAGAATTTCACGCTTCCTTTGGGTATTTTGCCATTGTGATGGTTTGATCTAGGTGTTGGATTTTCACCTGTTGGTTTGTTAATTTGGGAGAGTGAGTCCTAATTATACTAGTCACTTAAGTGCTTTTGATACATATTCACTGATCAAATGAACCGCAGCCAAGTGCAGAGCATACACACTGGAGTCTTATCAATTTTAGTAAGTTTTAAACTGGGTGTTCTTGTTTAAAAGAAAACCCTCAAGGAACCTCTTTTGATCCAGGTGGATCTCAATCAGAGAATCGAGGAGGGGTTAATTTTATAATATCTGAAAAACAAATGATCAAAAGAAAACAGATACACAATTCTAGTTTTCTAATTAGTCCTACCACGAATCTCTTTCCCCTTTCGAGTCAATCGAAAAGTCGTGGGGTAAGTATTAAGATTACTTTGAAATATAAAGTATGGAATATGAAATTAATAATAAAATAAATTATACTACCCTTCATATTAGATCAATGCTAGTTTGAAAAGAAATGAGCAAAAAAAAAAAGGACACTGACGCAAATCCCCCCAGGGGGGATGGGGAATGGGCTCGAAAGAGCCTATTCAAAAAAATAATTTTATTAACAGCGGTTACAATATCAAAGAACTAATATATTTCCTCTTTATCCTTATATGGATTGAAATCAAGAGATTACAAGGTGCGAAAATCAAAGGTTTTAGTCAAATGGGAGACCCCTGGGGGGATTTGAACGCTCCTGAGAACACTTCCGAACAGAAGCTTCCTTTATTTTCTGTTACACTTGCTAAAAAACAGTGATAATTTCAGAATAACATATGCCCAAAATCACTTTAAGAGTACCTTTGGATCAGCCTACCTTAACTCAAAAAAGATGAAGTTAAAACTAGCTAAACAAGTGAAAAAGGAACCAAGGAAAGCAAGCTTTCCTTGGGATCTTGGCTTCCTGTTTGTGCAGCCAATGAAATATGCACTGATTTCTGGATTTATATTTTATAACAGCAAATAGAAATCTAATGCATGCAAGCTACAAGTTTTCTTTAAATTTCCATGCAAAAAGGACGATTTCCCTAAAGCTAGATCTAGAATGCTTATGAAACTTTTTAACTACAAGATCTAGAATATGGGCTTTGATAAGATAGATATATGTTGGAATTACTTTTAAGATGATATATCTAAGCAAAATAAAAGCTATTAACAAAGTAACAAGGTAAAAATGTTGATTTTGAGGGAGGAAGAGGAGGACAGAAATGCTGGTTTCCTTGAAGATCCACAGTGGAGCTTTCAGGTGGAATGTCGAGGGACTATGCCTTTGGAAGGTTTTGAAGAGAGTGAAGAAGCAAACTAGATCAGCATCCTCTCCAATGTAGGAACCTGCAGCTCAGCTGAAATCAAAGAACTTGCCAAGAAACTTGTGAGATCCGATTAGTACATACACAAAGATTCAAGATAACATGCATATAAGCTTATAGGACATGCTGAATCTAGATCTCTAAACATGCATCAAAGGAAATAAATGGTCAATAAACTTATTGAAAAGCACCTTCCCTATCAATATTATAATAAGCCTATTATCAATCTTAACAATGGATCTACAAGCAATTAGCAAAAAAAATGAACACAGATACAGGTTACCTTAGTAAAATAATGGCAATAATCATCCACACATGTAATGGCACAACACCTATTAATTCTTGCACATGATCTAGGAACTAGGAATCAAAATCATCAAAGAATAATTGACAAATACACATGAATTAGCAATAATTGGAACCAAAATAGGTTTCCTCTCTGTATCTTTTATAAACAATAAAGGGTTACAATACCATGCATGAGCAATGGCTTAACTCAATGAAGAATTCGAATACCTAAGGGACAATTCGAATTCAATGAGTGAGTCTAGCTTAACTGACTCTTTGCCATGCAATCTCACTCAGTTAACCACTTGACCAAAACCCTAATTGACTCACCAAACCCTAACTGAAGTTGGAGTGCAATAAATGACTTAATCTCAACTGAAGGAGATCAAACACATGTCATAGCAATCCAATCATCAAGTGCTAGTACTGCATGACTCCAATAAACCCTGATGAGGTTAACTGAAGCTGAACTAACCATCAGAAGTTGGTGAAGGTGCCTTGTTCACTCCAGTTCATTAAAATAATATTAAATAATCATTAAATAATATATTTAATGCATGCAGGTGCCTTAACTGACTGTAACTGATTGGTTGAACTGAAAGTAACCCCCAGTTAGCAATTAGGTGCATGAATGTCACACAGATCACCCTTGGATTGCTCCAATTAGCCTCCTTGACTGTAGGAAAGGCTAAGTTAGCCTCCTTGACTATAGGTAGGCGTGGGAGTGACTGGGATGATGGTAATTAATGCTCCATTTATGTCAATTAAACTTAGGATAGTGGTTTAACTAGGCCAATTTGACCGAAGGAGTGAGTATGAAGGTAAATGTCTCCAACAACACCGTCTAGCCTCCAAAGCTTTTATTTATTTCAAATGAAGAATAACAATAGTACAATAGAAGCAGCACCTCAATCCCAGTTCTAACTGGCTTGGAAGAGGAGGCTGTGCATGGATATATACAAAATATAGGCCATCCAGCCCAGGGGGGGCGCAATTCCTCATGGAATCAGATGAAATCCACTGATGGAGAGTTCATCAATGTAGAACTGAAGCTGAACTGAGCCTACTTGTCAACCGGGGGCTTGATTTAGCTAACACATCAACCCATACACCGACACATCAGTCCATAGAGCATCCAGGAAAGTCCACACATGTGGAGGAGAGAGAGAGGGCACAATTCCCCATGAAGATAGCTAAAGATCAACTCTGGATCTGATTTGATCACCTCCTTCAGTCAAGGATTTGTCAGATCCAGTCAATCTGCTTCAGATCTGACTGATTTTAATCAAATCGGCTGAGAATCCACTGATTTATGATTTTGGATTTGCTCCATTATTCATCAATTTATTAATTAAAATAATCAATAATTGTTTTTTGGGGCTTTTTTGACCTGAGTGATGGAAAATCACTCAAAACTTAGGAAATAGTGGGTCCATGGGTTTACATGGTGCTCTTAGCTTGAAAATGAGCACCTACATGACTGAAACTGATTATTTGGCCCACTTTTATTACAAAATCAATTTTTCCAATTAAACTATTAAAAAATAGCCTAAGTTTTGGAAAAATTAAATTTTAATAAAAAACACTAAAAAAACTAAAAATTGGAAAATTGAAAAACACCTAGGGGGACTTAGACATGTTCATATGACTTGATAATGATGTCTAGAATGTTTATACATTGACACATAGGATCTAATAACCTCAATAGGCCTAAATGCCAAGCCAGCCACCCCAACTTTGGAGGTATGGAGTGAAAAACTCAGAAATTATCATGCGTTTATTCAACAACCAATAATAACCAAGGGAAAAAACACCATGGGCTCATCGGATTGACAAATAAAGTCTAAGAGACTGAGTCTTTTACAGACACTATCATGCTAGAACATTTATTACAACTCCCCCATGGGGTATGAACATGTGATATAGTACAACAAGCACTTCCCAGAATGTAATGCCCCGGTTTTGACCCCGTTGCATTAGATGTATATGATGATGTATATATTGTGATGATCGTGGTGTGGAGCTCAAGGCCAAGGCCCCACCATTGATAGGTGATGCTATGTTCAGATTTAAATTGTCATCGATGGTATATCGAGGCATGTGGCATACGTTTTGAGTTTTGTCATCATGTAATTATGCATCTATAATTAATTAAATGAACCCGACCAGCTATGATCACGGCAACTAAATTGAGATGGGGGCATGATTTTCACAAGGATAAGGGCGGGGAAATTGTTAAACCTTGGCTAATGAGAGAAAAACCTTTGTGTCACCTTCCCTTGTTTTATTCCAACCACTTTCATTAAGAATTGCTGGTGGTGGTTGAGGCAGTTATGGTATTTGGGAGTAGGGTGGCAGGACTGTCAGCCCTCACCCACATGCACACTCCACCACGGTTGACTTCACTATGGCAAGGAAAAACCATGGGATCACTCACGTAGGGATACCACTCTCTCCATGACATTGCTGTTGCTCACGCACTTCCATTTTTGCGTCCTCTCCGTAGGTTGTTCATCTTCACACAGGGAATTGTTGTTCATTCTCATGCATGGGACTTCCTAGTTTTACCCACACAGACCTCTCCTCTGTGGATTTGTGGATGGGCGGCTGTATCCTCTCCTCGCAGGCTGATTTTGGGTTGCTGCGGTATTTCTTCCCAGTGAAGGTTGTGGTCTTCTCTGTGATTGAGGTCTGGTGTGAGCTTTCATCCACGCACAGACTGAGAGTATGTATTTCTCCTCCCCAGTGCGGCCAATGTAAGTTTTTCCATGTCTTTAGTTGTCCAGGGTGGACTGTCGATTTCCCCACATTGTGAATGTGTATGTTGTTACGTTTAGAACTATTGTAATCCGTTTGGGAGTATCTTTCCCCTGTCATTGTGTTTTGCTGATACAATGTGGGGGCTGCTGTAGATTGTTGGGAGTCGTTTTGGCCACGAGAGGGCCAAGAACGACTCAGAAATAGTTCCCCCTGTTCAGCTGTAATTCTAATTGATTGCATACATGCAATGGTTGGTCTTCGGACTCTGTAAGGAGCAGGGATAGGGGCTTGGTTTGCTTGATAAACTTGGTGTGTTGGAAACCACACAGACAGGGCTAGAGGGCTGGCTTTCTTCTCCACAACCCCTGAATAGCACTGGAAGGGAATGCAGGACCTGAGGGACTGTGTAGCAGAGAAGGGACTGATTCCTTGTGTTGGGTGTGTGTGGGTGTCTTAGAAGCCAGGCTAGTTCTGGTGTAGGTGTTCTTGGCTCAGTAGTGAGCTCACCAGCTTAGCATTTAGCCTTTCCCAACTCCTCAATGGCCTGATAAACCCAACTGTGTTGGCTTGGCTGTGTTTTGTGTATCCTTGGTAATGTGTAAGCCTGCTTGTTCCCTTATTCCTTGGAGAATCATGCCCAACTTGGGGGTGGCAGCGTTGCTGAGAGATTAAGGAGCACGCTGTCCTATGGTTGGGTGGAACGTTGCAACGACGTAGTTGGTTGCAGATTGGGTTCTTCATAAGATAAGTGCTCTTGTCCATTTACTTTTGTCACCATGTTTACTATTAATGAATGTTATGAACATGTTCGATGAATGCTTGTATGAATGCATGTTAATTCCTCTATGCAAGATACATAATTGTAGATGTGTATGTTGAATAATTGCAACTGTGCATGATAAATGTTCATGCGTGCATGTTTCTAGTTCAATACACTTGTTTCAACATTATGTTTTAGCAATTTTATTCATGCACATGTTCATGGGGCTCTTAGCCCGGGTGGTTAAAGCTTGGGTCACGTCCTCTTCGCCGGTCGAAGGCATGGGGACGTGACAGTTAGTGGTATCAGAGCTCATGTTGCAGCATGGGCCTGCATGAGCCATGAAGGATGCAATGACAGAGGTTGTATTTCATTCTGCCCAGCAGAAATCATAATTTGAATGGCTGTAAAATTAAAAAATTGGTCTAAGTGTTGAACAGTCGGATCATTGGAACGGATTAGAGGAACAGACTTCCGATGCGAGGGAAGAGTTAGTGATTTCCAGTCCGCCGTTGCGGCTGTCGAAGGACTAACTCGCCGACGTGGAAGTGCTTAGTGGATCAAGCGTCCACTGTTACGGAAGTCCAAATCGCTAAGTCTTTCGACGAGAAGAAAGGCTGCCGATATCGATCGGGTTGTGTCGCCGATCGGAGGAAGATCAAGGCTGAGGAGCCGCCATTGCGGCTGCAAATGGAATTGTTCGCCGATGGAAAGAAGTTTAAAAATTTTATGACATTAAAAATTTATGAAAAATTTCTAAGTAATGAACACATCGGCCATTGAAAGAATATGGGGTTTCCTGTGCCGCCGTTGCGGAAGCGAAAGGCACTGGCCTGTCGATGTAAGAAGTCTGCCGACGTCGATTTGGTTGTGCCGCCGATCGGAAGAAGATGGAAGATCATGTTCCGCTGTTGCAGCTATGGAAGGAACTTCTTCGTCGAAGAAAGGAAGAAGTTGAGCTGATGAAGGGGGGGGAAATTGAAAACAAAGACATCGAAAGGATAGAGTTTCCGACAGCCGATGAGTATGGTCATCGGAGCCTGCAGTGGAATGAACAACCGCCGTTGCGGCTGCCGAAAGGGATAACCTTCCAAAGGGTTAGAAGACCCGATTGCTGACAATAGTGCTTAGCAGACCCGATAGCTGATGTATATAGGAACAATTTAGTTGATTCAACCACCGATACAGCGGAGGAGTTAGTGATTTGGGGAGCCAAAACGTTGGAACGATTAGAGGAATTGGGAGCCGACTCTGCGGGAGATTTAGTTGAAATGGGAGCCGATTCTGCGGGAGATATAGTGGAAATGAGATCCGATTCCATAGTGGAAATGAGATCCGATTCAATAGTTGAAATAAGATCCAATTGTACAAGAAGGAATTTTTTGAGTTTTTCAGTGGGATTTTCAGCTGTTTTTTGACCCCCGTCGCACTACTACATTTCGACCAAAAATCCGACGGCCGTCATGTCGGATTTTCGACACTTTCATGTCGCATGTACGATACTTTGATTTTTTTTTAAGCGTCGGAAACTTGTCGTCGGTTAGCCGACACCTAACTAACCGTCGGTTAAGCGACACTTATGAAACCGTCGCTTAAATGTACAACGTCGCTTAAGCGACAGAATATTTTCGACGGTAGTAATTTTTTTTTAGAAAATAGCCTTCATAACCGTCGCTTAAGCGACACCTTTCAACTACAATCGTCGGATAAGCGACATATGGACCCGTCGTTTAAGCGACACCTTGCAAGTAAAAGCGTCGGATAATCAACATGTGTATCCGTCGGATTTTCGACACTTTCAGCTAAACGCGTCGGATAAGCGACAGTTCTAAGCGTCGCTTAACCGACGCCTGTCTGTGTTTTAAAAAAATAAAATAAAATCAACGTCAACAAATTTTTTTAATAACAGGTTCACTCCATCTATGATCAATGAGTTGCTCCTTTCATGGACGAAGGGATCGTAAGAGAAAATGTTTATATGAATTAAGTTCACATTGTTCAGGTTTGGTTGTTATTGAGAATCAAATCCACTACCCTAATTAGGTTGCAGGGCTCTTGTCCGCACATAACCCACTTGTTGTGACAATAATCAATAGCGTCTCTAAACATTTGAGAATATCTCACCGAACAATTCTC
>LPNX010466118.1:213785-390075 GCA_001517045.1 Pseudotsuga menziesii | reverse complement strand
ATGAAATTGTTTAAACAGAAGTGCAGCCCAGCACTGCGTCTATGCCAAAATTCGAGACAATAAAAATACACATTTGCACATCCCTCAACTATGGATGCAACATAAGAAACAACGCTCTATCAAATAATCAAGAAGATGCCAAGCACTTTATCCTAGTCAATGCCATTACAGCAACTTTTAGGTATTAATTAAACTAAGGTAAGTGCATATGAGTGGAATCCTGTAGGTGACAGTCAAATACACATTTTGAGGGCGATTTAATAAATCTAATTGGTTTATACCATGCTGTGATATAACTCAGATGGTTGTGTACTAAGAGTTCACACTGTCACTGTTATTTATGGTGATTTACTCAGCCATCAGACCCAAGAAATAATCCATCCATCGGAGTCAAAGAGAGACAAGGAAATAATGATTTATCAGGCTTGAGACGCTGTGCCTTGATCTGTATTCAAACTGCCAGTTCACTCTCAAGGGAAAACCATGAGAATAAGAGTCAAACAGCTCTTGTGATTGTGGAGTTAGCAACAATTTGCTTGTCAACTATTCATTATGAGACCAGTGAACTGTGGCATGGTCATTGCCAGGCATTTATCCACCTCATTGGTCAAACAATGGATTTTTTTTGAAAGCTTTGGGTAAAATCATTTTGTGTGGGGATTTTCAAGTGCATCTAATGGCGTGGCATACTATNTTTTTGAAAGCTTTGGGTAAAATCATTTTGTGTGGGGCTTTTCAAGTGCATCTAATGGCGTGGCATACTACAGTGGGGTGGATAGACTACTCAGCTATGAAATTGAAGAATGGAAGGAGAATGAAAAGAAAGTTCTTACCTTTTCCACATTTACAACCATGGCAGCATCCTCAGAGTGATCCTTTGCTTTGTCAAAGAGAAAAGCAACCCTANAAAAGTAACCCTAGCATCTACCTGCCCATTTCCATGCCATTGTTTTACTTCTACCTGTATTATATCTGTAATAAATCTAAAAAGCTCTTCTCCACTTGCCTTAGACCCAAATTTTTGAACCTGCAGTGGGGGAACAAAACCAACTTCTTATATTGGCACTCATTCTATTCAAGATCTATTTTGTATAGCTGTTAACCACATGCTTTATTTTATCACTAGTCAAGTGTAGCTTCCGTGACCTTTCTAGGGTTACAATTGTAATCTTTTGAACCACCAAAGGAACTAAAAAAATGCGACTTAGAATGAACATTCTTACTTAGGTGATGGGCAATATCACCATATTTCCTCAAGCTGTGGTTCCTTGGGTTTGGCCTATTATTTGAGAAAATAACATTTTTCTTTTTAGAGCCTAACAGTATTGGGTTCTTTTTGTGTGTGAATCAAAACCTATTGAGCATTTGGTATGTCACTAAAACCCATTGAAGCATTCGGGTGTCGTGGTAGAATCCACATTGTGCCCATAGAATAAATAAAATATTCTATATAAAAAGAGAAAAGAAAAAAAAAACCCAATAACACCAATGCAGTGGAGTACCAACGTACAATTTTCATTAACCAAATCACTAACCAGATCCACGGCCGCAACAAGGGAATAAGCAGCACAAAGCGCATAATAAATACCGTCCTGCCACTTCAGGGATTCGTCAACTTCATCCCACCAATCTGAGGCCGCCTTTAACTGTAAGAAACCTTCCTGGCAAAAACTATGCCAGAAGAACACATCCCTACCCATGGTTTTCAAATACAAAATTCCTTCTAAAGTTACCAAGCAACTATAGATATATTCTGAGGGTCGAAAGACCTGGAGATGGCCAGATTTCTACGGCTATTAGCTTTCAGAGGTTAGTTGCTTGCATCAATGAAGAAAGCATCGAATGAGTCAGTAGTGAGCACCAGAATAGAAGATTTTCCAACAAGCAAGGGGATAAGGACGAAGGACTCTTCCGGCCGAATAGCTTTTTGTGTAAGTGCTAAATCCTAAGCAAGCTAGGGAAGGAACTCAGACCTGGTCTCAATAATGTGATCCCTTTGGTCAAGGCACGCCCTAAGGACATCCATTAAAGACATCTAGGAGGCGTGAGAGGAGAGGCTTTGGATGAGGGAAGTGGAGGAGGGAGTCAAGTAAGCCAGGGCTCGGACTACAAAAGGAGGATAAAGGAAAAGAGGGTCTGAGGCTTTAGACTAGCTGCGATGATGAAAAAAATTAAAATGGTTGAACTAACGCACCGTCGCTTAACCGACGGTTATTGGAATAGCTGTCGCTTAAGCGACGCTTGTGGCCACACTTTAAAAAAAATTGGAATAGCCGTCGCTTAAGCGACGCTTGTGGCCACACTTTAAAATTTTTTTTTATCTTTGTGATTTTTGGTAGGTTTAAAAGAAAAAATCCACGCGCCGTCGGAAGTAACCGTCGGATTTTGGATCGAAATGTAGTAGTGTCGTTCCCCTGAGACAGACGTTCTTGAGGAAGAAATTCTATGTTTTGGGAAAATTTTCTATTTTATATCAATGTTATGCATCTAACATTTGTGTTATTAACACGTTTGCAGAGTCATAAGTCACCTTCAAGGGAAGTATTTCAGGTAGTGCAGTTTATAAGTAAGTGGTGGTTCAATCATGAGAACCCATGATGGGTATGATGCTCGGGATTCTTACGAGCAAGCAGAAGATGCCATGGGTAAAAATGTCCGTAATAGAAATGATGACATTGAGTCTAATGGAAGGAGATTCCAAGAGACATCGTCAGATGTTGCAGCCACCATGAGAAGCTTGATCAAAGCCCAGGAAGAGCAGCATCAGTTGAATGCTGCTATGTTGCATATTTTGACAGACTTGCAGAGAAAGATAGACTCTGGGAGAGGTACAGCAAGACCAGAAGGCAGTAAGAGCAGTACTAGGAGAAGGAGAAGGAATTCTAGTGGATCATCTGATTCTGAAGAATCCAGCGGGGATTCAAGTTCTTCTTCTCATAAAATAAAAAGAAAGAGACACCATAGGGATCGCTTTCGGGATGAATTTAAGAAAGCTAAACCTCCTACGTTTGATGGAGAGGTAAAGACTAGACAAGAGGCTGAAGCTTGGCTTCTTGGGATAAAGAAGTACTTTCAAGTGCATGATTATTCAGGAAACATGAAGGCAAGAGTTGCCATGTTCAATCTAAATGGAAGAGCATCCATTTGGTGGGAACACTTCAAGCAAGTAAAGAGGATCAGTGAAAGGAGACTCAAGTGGAAACAGTTCAAGAAGTATTTCAAGCAGAAATACCTTTCTGACAGGTATTATGATGACAAGATTAAGGAGTTCCATGAGTTAAGATTGGAATAGCAAACCATGGAAGAGTATGCAAATAAGTTTTTGGAGCTGTTGAGGTATGTCCGGTACATCAGAGATGAGAAAGTGAAGGTCTAGCGTATTCTGAGTGGATTACCTCAGTCTTACAAAGATAAAATTGAGTTTTATGAACCTAGAACTCTTGAAGAAGCAATAAGGAATGCTAAGCATTGCTATGAGCAAAGAAAAGGTAAGCCAGATTACCATAAGGCATGGAAGGACAAGAAGAACAAGAAGTTTGACCAAAGAAAGAAAGGTTTCAAACCTTCTAACTTCAAGAATCAGCAGAAGCAGCCCTCTCAAGCTGCGAGTAAGCCAGTTGGAGTGACCGGATAAAAGCCTAAGGATCCACAGCAGAATAGAGGGCCACTTCAATGTTGGAAATGTGGAGGACCCCACATGCATAGGAATTGTCCACTCGAGAATGAGAGTGCAAGACCAGCTTATAACATTCAAGAAGTAGAAATAGTGGGTCAAGTAGCAAGGACAATTCCTAGGATTTATGCAGCACTGGAGAACCGTTAGGAAGATCACCAGTCAGCTGTGGTTGAAGTAGCAGGTAAGATTATTGAGCAATCTGTTTCTATTTTGATTGAACCTGGTTCTACGCACAGTTACATTACTCCTAGAGTAGTGGAGATTTGTACTTTTAAGAAGGTAAAGCATAGGAAGTCTTGGTTAGTTCAGCTAGCCACTGGAACTAAGAGAAAGGTCAGTGAAGTGGTAGAGAAATGTCCATTGGTCATGAATGGATTGGCCACTTGCGTTGATTTGAATGTTCTATCGCTTGGTTCCTATGATGTTCTCATTGGGATGGATTGTTTAAAAGCTCACAGGGTGAAGCTTGACTGTTACAATAATACTTTTGAATGCATGAATGAAGAAGGAAACCTAGTAGTTGTGAAAGGCATCCCAAAGGTGATTTCAGTAAGGCAGGTTTCAGCAATGCAGTTAAAGAAGTTCTGTAGGAAGGGTTGCCAGTTGTATGCAGCTCAGATTTTGGAGACATCAAGAGATGAAACTCCAAGGTTGGAGGACTATTAGGTGTTACAGGAATTCAGGGATGTGTTTCCTGATGAGATTCCATGGCTTCCTCCAAAGCGGGACATTGATTTCACTATTGAACTTGTGCCAGGAGCAGCACCAGTGTCCAAAGCACCCTACAGGATGAGTACACCAAAGATGCTAGAATTGAAGATGCAATTGAAAGAGTTGTTGGAAAAGAAGTATATCCGGCCGAGTGTGTCCCCTTGGGGAGCACCAGTTCTGTTTCTAAAGAAGAAAGATGGTACACTCAGGTTATGTATTGATTATAGACAGTTGAACAAGGTTACTGTGGAGAATAAATATCCTTTTCCTAGGATTGATGACCTCTTTGATCAAATGAGAGGAGCAAAGTTATTTTCCAAGATTGACTTGAGGTCTGGTTACCATCAGGTGAGAATCAAGGATGAAGACATTCATAAGACCGCCTTTAGGACAAGGTATGGGCATTATGAGTTTGTAGGGGTACCATTTGACCTCACAAATGCACCAACTACATTTATGTGCCTTATGACTAGTGTCTTCAACAGGTATTTGGACAAGTTTGTTCTTGCTTTCCTTGATGACATTCTTGTTTATTCTAAGAATGAGGAAGAGCATGAAGAGAATTTGAGACTGACATTGAGTTTGCTCAGGGAGCATCAATTGTATGCCAAACTGAGCAAGTGTGACTTCTATAGAGATAGAATTCAGTATTTGGGTCACATTATCTCAGAGGAGGGTATATTTGTGGACCCTAAAACGATTGAAGCCATTATGAATTGGCCTACTCCAAGAAATTTGACAGATGTAAGATATTTTATGGGACTTGTAGGATACTACAGGAGATTCATTGAGGGATTCTCCAAAGTTGCACATGCTATCACTTCTTTGCAAAAGAAGGGGATGAAGTTTGAATGGACATCGAAGTGTGAAGAAAGTTTCCAGCGGTTGAAGAATCTTCTCACCAGTGCACCAATATTGAAGGTTGCAGATCCAGAGAAAGATTTTGTGGTATGTATCGATGCATGTGGACAAGGGCTTGGAGGAGTCCTTATGCAAGACAACCACGTGATATGTTACGAGTCAAGAAAGCTGAAGGAACATGAGAAGAACTATGCCACTCATGATCTAGAGCTTGTAGCAATAGTACACGCTCTCAAGATGTGGAGACATTACTTGATGGGTAGAAGGTTTGAGCTCAAAATAGACCATTGTGGTCTGAAGTATTTGTTTGATCAGCCTACTCTGAATGCTATACAAGCAAGATGGCTGGAGTTTTTATGTGAATTTGATTTTGAAATCAAGCACATAAAGGGAAAGGTGAACAAGGTAGCTAATGCATTCAGCAAGAAGATGCAGGAAATGCATGTGGCATCTCTTAGTATTTGCCAATCAGATTTGAGGCAGCAGATTGCTAATCATGTTGCTGGAGATGAATTGTATGAGCAGGTAAAAGACAAATTGCAGCAGCAAAGTCTTGAGAAGAGGTATGAGGGATATAAATTGGAAGGAGATGGACTTCTCACTTATAAAGGTAGAATTTATATCCCAGATGTAGCAGATTTGAGGAGAGTTGTTATGGATGAGATCCATCAAGCTCCATATTCTGGTCACCCAGGATATCAGAAGACAATTGCTACAGCTAGAAAGTAGTACTTTTGGCCAGGAATGAAAAAGGACATGGCTGAATACATTTCGAGGTGTATGAAATGTCAACAGGTAAAGGTTGAGCATCAACATCCAACAGGTTTGTTGCAGCCTTTGCCAGTTTCGGAATGGAAATGGGAAGTTATTTCCATGGATTTTATTACAGGATTGCCAATGACTTGGAGACAACATGATTCTATCATGGTTGTGGTAGAAAAGTTGACTAAGGCAACACATTTTATACTGTTTAAGTCTACACATAAGACTGATGACATTGCAAAGATATTCATGAAGGAGATATTCAAATTTCATGGATTTCCAAAGGCAATAGTCTCAGACAGAGATGTCAAGTTCACTTCCAACTTTTGGAAGGGGTTGTTTGTAGATTTGGGTACAAAGCTAAACTTCAGCACTGCATACCATCCTCAGACAGATGGGTAGACAGAGAGAGTTAATCAGGTGCTTGAAAATATGCTTCGCATGTACGTAATGGACAAACCAACCAAGTGGGAAGATTACTTACACTTGGTAGAGTTTGCTTATAATAATGGACAGCATGCATCCTTCGGGATGAGTCCGTATGAAGCTTTGTATGGAAGAAGGTGTAGGACACCAGTGACTTGGGATAATCCAGTGAACAGAGTTTTGCTTGGACCAGAATTACTCAAGGAGATGGAGCAAGAGGTTGTAATGATTAGGCAGAAGCTGAAAGCAGCACAGGACAGACATAAAATCTATGCAGATAAACATAGGGTGAACAGGGATTTCAGTGTTGGGGATCATATATACCTCAGAGTGAGGTAAAGGAAGATTTCCTTGAAGCTTGGGAGTTGTGCCAAGTTGTCACCAAGATATTGTGGGCCGTTTGAAGTGCTTGAAAGAATAGGGCCAGTTGCATATAGACTTGCATTGCCTGCTAGCACTAGAGCTCATAATGTTTTTCATGTTTCTTTTCTTAAGAGATATGTACATGATCCTAACCATGTGATAAATTGGGATGTGATTCAGGTGGAACCCGAGGGAGAGTTCCAAATCGAGCCAATGCGCATCCTCGACAGGAAGGTCACAATGCTCTCGAACCGAGCCATAGGTCAGGTAAAGGTGCAATGGGAGCACTTCAGACCTGAAGAGGCTACATGGGAGCTGGAGGATGCCATGTGATTGGTACATCCATATTTGTTCAATTTTGCGGAACACTGAGGAGATACCAGTGTAGCATTTTGTTCAATTTTGTAAGCACTGAGGACAGTGCTATTGAAGGGGGAGGGGAATGTAATGCCACGTTTTTGACCCCGTTGCATTAGATGTATATGATGATGTATATATTGTGATGATCGTGGTGTGGAGCTCAAGGCCAAGGCCCCACCATTGATTGGTGATGCTATGTTCGGATTTAAATTGTCATCGATGGTATATCGAGGCATGTGGCATACGTTTTGAGTTTTGTCATCATGTAATTATGCATCTATAACTAATTAAATGAACCCGACCAGCTACGATCGTGACAACTAAATTGAGATGGGGGCATGATTTTCACAAGGATAAGTGTGGGGAAATTGTTAAACCTTGGCCAATGAGAGAAAAACCCATGTGTCACCTTCCCTTGTTTTATTCCAACCAATTTCATTAAGAATTGCTGTTGGTGGTTGAGGCAATTATGGTCTTTGGGAGTGGGGTGGAAAGACTGTTATCCCTCACCCACACGCACACTCCACCACGGTTGACTTCACTATGGCAAGGAAAAACCACGGGATCACTCACGTAGGGATACCACTCTCTCCACGACATTGTTGTTGCTCATGCACTTCCATTTTTGCGTCCTCTCTATAGGTTGTTCATCTTCACGCAGGGAATTGTTGTTCATTCTCATGCATAAGACTTCCTGGTTTTACCCATGCAGACCTCTCCTCTGCGGATTTGTGGATGGGCAGCTGTATCCTCTCCTCGCAGGCTGATTTTGGGTTGCTGCGGTCTTTCTTCCCAGTGAAGGTTGCGGTCTTCTCTGTGATTGAGGTCTGGTGTGAGCTTTCATCCATGCACAGACTAAGAGTATGTATTTCTCCTCCCCAGTGCGGCCAGTGTAAGTTTTTCCACGTCTTTATTTGTCCAGGGCGGACTGTTGATTTCCCCGCGTTGTGAATGTGTATGTTGTTACGTTTAGAACTGTTGTAATCCATTTGGGAGTATCTTTCCCCTGTCATTGTGTTTTGCTGATACGCTGTGGGGGATGCTGTAGATTGTTGGGAGTCGTTTTGGCCACGAGAGGGCCAAGAACGACTCAGAAATCGTTCCCCCTGTTCAGCTGTAATTCTGATTGATTGCATACGTGCAATGGTTGGTCTTCAGACTGTGTAAGGAGCAGGGATAGGGGCTTGGTTTGCTTGATAAACCTGGTGTGTTGGAAACTACACAGACAAGGATAGAGGGCTGTATTTCTTCTCCACAACCCCTGAATAGCACTGGAAGGGAATGCAGGGCATGAGGGATTGTGTAGCAGAGAAGGGACTGATTCCTTGTGTTGGGTGTGTGTGGGTGTCTTAGAATCCAGGCTAGTTCTGGTGTAGGTGTTCTTGGCTTAGTAGTGATCTCACTAGCTTAGCATTTAGCCTTTCCCAACTCCTGAATGGCCTGATAAACCCAACTGTGTTGGCTTGGCTGTGTTTTGTGTATCCTTGGTTATGTGTAAGCTTGCTTGTTCCCTTATTCCTTGGAGAATCATGCCCAGCTCGGGGGTGGCAGCGCTGCTGAGAGATGAAGGAACACGCTGGCCTATGGTTGGGTGGAACGTTGCAGCGACGTAGCTGGTTGTGGATCAGGTTCTTCATAAGATAAGTGCTCTTGTCCATTTACTTCTGCCACCATGTTTACTATTAATGAATGTTATGAACATGTTCGATTAATGCTTGTATGAATGCATGTTAATTCCTCTATGCAAGGTACACAATTGTAGATGTGCATGTTGAATAATTGCAGCTGTGCATGATAAATGTTCATGCGTGCATGTTTCTAGTTCAATACACCTGTTTTAGCATTCTCTTTTAGCAATTTTATTCATGCACATGTTCATGGGGCTCTTATCCCGGGTGGTTAAAGCTTGGGTCATGTCCTCTTCGCCGGTTGGAGGCACGGGGACGTGACATAGAAGTACTTCCACACGTATTCTGAAGTCCAAACAAGTTAACCCTGTCCGGTTCACCAGGCCCATTTGATAAAAAACCACTAAGTACAACTTAGGTGGTAACAACTAGCAATGTAAATATCCTTTGATGTGATCCACCATACAACTGCAAATGGTTTATATATGGCATGTCATAGGTCATCGGGAAATTCATGGTTCACACACCTATGAATGAACAACAGATAATGACACTACAAAGTAAACACAAAAAATTAATTGCATTTTAACTTGTATGGTAAAAGATATAATAAAAAATAATTTTGTTTTCTTCATTATACGTAGCCTTAGAAGGTTGAGATGGTCATGTGATTTCAAACTTGAATGTTTGTCTACATTGAAGCAATGCTATGGAGTAGACTCATATAAATAATGCACCTTCACACGTAATATAACTTCCTTTGTGAAATAAACATCACCTTTCTTCAAAATCCACAGGACATCGCCTTTTTTTTAAATGAAAAAGAGGGGATAACCTCTCCTCTATTTATTATCTTGGCCAATGCTTATTTTTAGTATTTGAAGAAATAAGATCACTCCTGACAACCAACTTGTCACTTTTTTTGGATGATATGTGACACCATAAAGAACATGAAACATTTTTAAATATATGCATGGGATTTAGTAAGTGGACAATCTTAAGATGGTCCCAATATGGGAGCTCATAAAATATCAATTTTCTTTTCATCCCTTTGGGAATTTTCTCAACATTTGTGACAAAGAATTAAGGATCATCGAAACATTGGTTCCCCATTTGAATTGAACATCTCTGTAATTTTCTTCTCCTTCTCTTTGTCATATGCCTTAATCTAGTCAAGTGGTGTCATTATTTCAGGAATTTGGGTTCTCTTTGGTTTACCATTGAAAGCAGATGTTGCTCTTCTATAAGGGTGGTTTTCTAGGAGGAATACCCTAGAGCAACCATACTTTGGCTTTCATTGGTCTTTGGACCACCTATCCTTCATAAACGGTCCACATCATTTGCATCCATGATAAAATTTTGTTACAAGACCTGTGATGTTATGGTATGCATAGCACATTGGTGTTGAATATCAAGACAATCACACCGAATTAAATATGCCAAAATATATTGCTTTGAATATAAACAAATCAAATAACATACTTACTTGAGAAAAATGCTAACCCCAGATAATTATGTGTGGTGTACACACATATGGCATACAACATAAAACTCCTCTATGATGGGATGGGTCTCAGTACATCATATACTTCTATCCCTTCCCATAATTCCTTCAATTCATGTTTGTAGGTAAACATCCATATTATTCACTTGTGTTCTATAAGGGAATATAAGAGCCAACATAAGATGTCCATTTTTCATGGAAAACCGTGGGGGATAATATTATTGATCACTAGTTAATAGGCTAAACAATATAGCTGGTGTTTGATTGGGAAAATGGGTTGACACCATCAATGGATATGCTCAATCAAAGGATGCATACTTCATCCTTGAATTTATCGGTCTATGTATCATCTATATGCCTCATGGATATTAAATATTTTTGGATTCACATAACTCCTACTTCACTTCGATGCGATGCATGCGATCTCTGCAACATAGCTAATTATTTACAACAAAAAAGCCTTTGAATCCTTGGGACTATAGGAATGCGCCTCAATATATTATGGGGAGGACCATGTGATTTAGCCTTGTTCTCAATTCTTGGTACATGTCATGCCGACATTTTGGAAATATATCTTTATCTGTATATTTGTCTCTATATAGAATACAATCATTGGTGTACATATTATATTATATGTACTCAATTATTGGGACTTTAACAAGCATCATTAAATAATACACGAGAGAACACAAATACACATAGAAACACATTTAGGATAGGAACATAATGTTTACATGGAAAACCCAAAACCAAGAAAAACCACCATAGTAGATCTATTATCTCCCTTGACCTAAACCAGCCAAGCTGAGCCAAGTGAGCTAGCCACCACTCACCTATAGGGAACTTTACAATGGAACCTCCTCAAGCCTTATAAATTTAGGATTATTACATGCAATACCTTGGGACAATACCATGGGCCACCAAATACCATTGGTCACCGATACCATAGAAAATACCATGGGCTGCACAAAACCATTTCCCCAAAAACTATGTTCTAGATCTCAACCAGCTTTGACTCATTCTCGAGTCAAGGTTAACCCTAAAAATCCACCCTTTAAAATTGACTTGGAGTAAACACAAACCCCCCTCAAATTTTTACTGAAGAATCTCACATACACTCCTTATCACCTAGGTCTAACTCCCAATTTTAGCAGTGAGTTACCAAGGGTATGCATGCCTTACCAGTTCTTACAACCATATTCCCATTTACATGCAAATTGCTCCATTAAAATTATTTTTTTATTTTTTCATGTGTATTAATGGTGACTTCACCATCACCATTTGTTGCTACATCCTCTCTCTTTTCCATGCTCACTTTCTTACTTATCTTCTACCATTCTCCTTTTGTACCTGCATCCAAACTTGTCATTGATGTCCATATAAAAAGAATCCATGTACTTGATTACATGGGTCCTCGACTGATGTAACCACTAGTTCTTGAGGAATTCTCTTCACACACATTGTTCATCAATCTTGGTCCCAAAACTGAGATTAAACCATATCACATTCCTCCTACAATCGAAGAATCAACCCCTATCTGATCACATAAAGATAGGCTACGAGAACACCTTCCACCCTCGTACCTACCTAGTGTTTCATTCCACACTTGATACAAAATCCCTTATATGCGCATAAGAGGGATACCTTATGCTTCTAGCACCTGGAGAAAACACATTCTAACTAGGAACCCAATAATACTACCAGGGTGTCGGGTACAACCGAACATGCACCCCACAATTAATTAAAAAAACTTGGTACAACAGAATGAACACAACTATATGCCAAACCATGGATCTGATACCAATTATTGGTATTTTAAAAAGCATAATTAAATAATACACGAGAGAACAAAAATCCACACAATAACACATTTAATATAGGCACACAATGTTTACATGGAAAACCCTGTTAACCCAAAAAATCCCATAATGAGCTCTACATGACCTACACCACCTAAATACATCTACGTATGACCCTCATTTGACTACATTTGACCCCCACACCCTCAAGAAGGCTTAAAAATATGAAAAAGGGCTTAAAAACCCCTAAAAAGAGCCAAAATAGCTCTCATAGGGGCTAAAGCCTCCAAAAATGTGCTAAAGCCTCCAAAAAGGGGCTAAAACCCCTCAAAGGAACTTAAAACCCCCAAAAGAGCTAAATATTAAGAGAAAGGGGATAAAATCCCAAAAAAGGGGCTGAACCCCCAACCAGGGGCTTAAAACCCTAAAAGTCTTGGGAAAAAGTATAAATAGAGGGGTGGGGGTCACTCTCAAATCAATCCTTCACTCCCTATCATTATGCTGCCCATGTGAGTTTCTTGAGACCATTTTCCTCTCAATCCATTCACCCTCCCTCTCCTCCATTCCTCCATTGAGCCATATAGCTCCCCATTCCTAAGAGAGGTGATCTCCCAAGCTAGGGCATGGTGGCCCATTCCAACTAGAAGGTATACTTGTTTTGTTTTATGTATTTTCTTTGGTAGATTGTAGTTTTTCTAATAGTATTTGTTTGCAGGTTTATTGCTTAACATGTTCTTGTAGGTTTTCATTGATTGCTTGCAGGTATTTTGGTTTTCTAATAGTTGTATGTAGGGTCTTGGAGCTTAACCCTAACCTTGTGTGCAGAGGGGTTTCGTTTTTCTCATTTTTGTTTTATTTCATTTTCTGTCTGTTTTTATTTCCATTCTCACAGGAACCCTACCCTTCCTTCCTATAGACAGAAGGAAGCTATTCCTGCCTGTAGCAAGGGAGAAAGCCCTACTACAAATTTGGTGAGCATTCCAGGTCGATCCCACAGGATCCTTGGGTTTTATTTATGCATGTTAGTTTTATTTTCCTTAGTTTAGTTTTCTGTCAAATATAGATTAGATCTATCTTTTCCTACATTTTTAGTTGCTGCTGAGCCTCCTCAAGGCCAAACCGAGCCAATTTGGCCATAGTATAGGTTACTGTCGGCCAGATCTGACTCAATTTTAGGAAATTTTTACCTTTCAGAGCAGGTCTCTCTTATTGGGCTGAAAGGTGTGACTAGATCGCTCATTTAGGGCCGAAAGGTGCGACCAGGTCGCTCATCTAGGATCAAAAGGTGCGACTTCACCCCAGAAGCCATACTGCTTCTGTCTACAGTTTCTGAGCAACCCCTCGCCTTTTTTGGGGAAAATTTGGTGACCCCCTCGCCACATTTGCCCCGAATATTTTTCATGTATCATGGTTTGATGAATATTTATGATTAAGCACTCTATATATTGTTTATCTAACTTGTCAAATATACATATATAAGTTTGCATTTGGAGGATTTGCTCTTTGCACGTTAAGGAGAAACATCCCTGAAAGCTTTGGAGGAGAAGTAGAGCGGGAGAAGAAAAGCTTGGATCAACCATCATGAATTGGGTGAGTCCATCCTATCTTCCTATTTCCTTTCTTTACTTTAAAGCTGATTGTTTGCAAGTTTTAAGAGTACGTTGGTAACCCTAGACCTTCGGTTATAAGGTGTTTATTCTTGAACAACGAAATTGACGACTCCACTGGGGAGCCCAGACTGCTGTAGGTTATTTCTATTACACTTGACTAGTATTTGCTTTGAGTTTGTGTGTGGTATCTTGTCTTGGTTCATGCTTACCATAGTGTTTGAAGACCTTGTGATTTTTCCTTCTTTTTATAAAATTTTGTACTTGTACGTGGGTTTCTCTTGCATACAGTCGCGTACAGAGGCCTGCGTATGCGGGTTGCTCTCTAGGATAGTCACGTATAGTACACGAGTTTCCCTTATACACAGTCACGTACAAGCCTTAGCATATGAATTTTTGGGTTAGGGTTTGCTTGTCCCTATCCCTCTTTAAGTTCTGTTTGCTGGTTGGTCTTCCTTATGAACACTGTGTAGTTAGTCTGATGACCTTGTTGGCCACACCTTTTGCTTTCTTGTAAAGCCCTTGAGTTCTCTTGTTTGGATTATCATTCTGTTTGCAAGTTTGAAGTGGATTTACCTATTTGGGTTATAGGTTTAAGTGTTTTTTGTCTAAATCAATGATCAGGTTTCCAGGCATTGTTTATCCCAGCCTATTTTTTAGTAGTGTTCGGTGTGCCACTTACCTTTGTGTGATTTTAGTGTCTTGTTACATTGTGTCCACCCAAGCTAGGGTTCCAAGTCTTCCTTAGGTGGTTGATTTCTTGGTCTTTATAATTCGTTTACTTCGCTTTGCTTACTTTATACAGTTCGTTAAATTCAAGCATACTCAAATTTGTGCATGTTAGGTGCATAAGTAATCTTTGAGCATTTTAAAAAGTGAAAAGAATTTTTTTTTAAAGCTTTCCATTGGATTTTGCATAGAGTAGTTTTGCTTTCAGTTTTTAAAATATTATCTCAAAAAACTACAAAAACATAGTCTTAGTTTCTCTTATCATTGCATTTATTCATCAATTTATATTTACAAAAAGAAAAAAAAAGTTTTGTTTTAGTAGTGGTAATTTGCTTTGAAAAGATACACCTTTACTTTTTTATTTCTTATCGAGTAAAAAACACCATAGTCCATCACTCCATTTCCTTCTGAGTAAGAAATAGCCCTTTAAAATGAACGCAATAATTAAAATTTACTAGTAATTTTTATTTTCTAGGGCCATTCACCTACTAGCTTAGGCTAGACTTATGGGATAGGAAGTGCAAAATTCCCATAAGTTCTCAAATTTAAATGTAGTGGACCATTTGATAGGTAAATCCTTATCTTTATCGACTATATTTGCGAAGCTGCTCTCAAAAGGGAGTCAAGAACGAGGCCACGTGGAGGCATTGGACTAAGGAGATAACCCTCTGATTCCTTGTCAAAACGTAAATCAAGACTTTTACGCATCTGGGGATTCTGTCCTATACATATTTTCAGGCTCAGCTACCCTGCCCATGCATACGAGTCAGACTATTGACTGTCCCCCTAGACTGTTGGTATAGTTAAGGTAGCCTTTAGTCTCTTGACATCTAGGGTTCATACCTAGGTAAACCGGAAGGCTATTTCTGGTTCACTATGGACAGGCTTGGAAGGTAACCCTTGTTGAAAGTGTAGGAGGGTGATGGGTGATTCCTCCGCTTGTGCCTAAGAACCACTTCAAGGATGCCAAGTAACTATTTTTTAGCTTTATTCAGGAAAGCATATCTTTTACCCTTGTTGACTGTTTGAGACTTTAGGAAATTTCGTAGTGAGTGCTCTTTGGTTTGCCTATGTTTAGTTGACCTTAGGGTTTTGATTTGTCAAAATTTTAAATTGTGGAGGACTAACTTAGAAGAAGGTCAAGAGGGTTGCAAAACCTTCCTCCTCTCATCACATTGGAACCTCCACCTCCACCACAAAGGCAGAGATTGGACACAGACGGTTGATTTGAACCGATAGGAGTAAGTGAAGTTCCAGGTGAACCATCACTTATAGCTAACCGTCTTGATTTTTATACAGTTGAGATAGAAGACTTGCAGACTAACGAGTTTGCAAGTAATTTTAACACACCCTTGACTGACTTAAACAATCCTGTGATTGTCCAGGTTAGACCTTTTGATTCACCTGTTTTAGGTGTCCCTGTGGGTAGAATTATGTCTACAGTAGGAGAAAGTTCTTTTTTTTTCACCTCAGCCATTCCAGCTGAAGGGGTACTACCTCCCCTGGTAAGTTCCCCTAGATCTAGCATACCTTCTACACCTTTGACTCCAGCGAGCTGGGTGGTCCAACCGCTGGTTCACTCAAGCCTAGCAGGTGCTTCTGGTGACATGGTTACTGGGATTCCTAGTATACCTACTATTCCTTCCTCCTTCACATACACTGCCCAGAGAGGTCCGGTAGGATCCTTAGCTTTCTTCCAAGGATTTCCTTGGAATGGGGGACACATTCCCCCATCCACTCCGTACATAGGCCCATCACCTTCTTATGTAGGAGTGCAGTTTGGAAACAATATCTCTTATGGGAAAAGTTTTGAAACTTCGGTCTCGACCCTGTTTACGAGCTCTCCCTTTTCGTTGTTTAGTGGGGGGATACCTGCTCCTGTTTTTGAGACCCCAATTTCGATTCGGACGGCCCAAAACTCTTATACTGCTCCTCGCACTCACAACCCTGTGGCTTACGGATGGAATCCGTTTCAAAGTAATACATCCACTTTGCAACCGGTGGTAGGGGGAAAACCCACCTTTACTTATGAGCATTCGGGGGCAGGTCCCTCTAATCCCCAGACTGGCACTTTCAGTGCCCCGGTTCGACCCAAGCTTCTGTTCTTGGCAACGTTAA
This sequence comes from Pseudotsuga menziesii, assembly GCA_001517045.1. Lineage (NCBI taxonomy): Eukaryota > Viridiplantae > Streptophyta > Pinopsida > Pinales > Pinaceae > Pseudotsuga > Pseudotsuga menziesii. The sequence continues at coordinate 373,531 of LPNX010466118.1, read as the reverse complement.
ACTTGCTAGAATTGTCTAAGTTGATGAATGACCCGGTGAGGCATGACCCCTTGTGGCCACCTGTTCCCACCAAATTGCCATCGAACATACCTAAATTTGAGGGCAAAGTTGGTGAAGATCCTGGGGCTCATGCCACCACATTTCATTTATGGTGTTCTTCAAATTCACTAAATGAAGATTCAGTTAGGTTGAGGCTGTTCCAGAGAAACTTAACAAGTACCATGGAAAAATGGTACATCGAGTTTCCTTTTGCCGCGTTCAGTAGTTTTTGGGACTTGGCTAGTGCATTTCTTAGCCACTTTCAGCTTCCGGTCCGATATGATTTCGGAACAGACTTGTTATCTACCTTTAGGAAGAACAAGGCTACCCACATCTCGAATCATATCCAAGAGTAGAGGAGGTGAAAGAGCCTTATAAAAGCCACTATTCCTCCTGAATTCTTACTAGAGTGGTTCCTTAAATCCCTGTTTCCCTACATATCTAAGGATGTATCCACTTCAAGAGTGACGAATGAAGAAGAAGCCATTCTCAGGGCCCAGCAATTGGATTTGATTTATTCACAATCTGGGATCTTGTATGAGATTATCCCTGAGGCACCGAGGCCTACCCACGATGCGGAGAAGCCTAAGCCTGGACCCCATGCCGATGGTGTGGTTGGGTCCATAAATTCTCCCACCATAGAGTCTTTGGCTAAATAGCTTCATCAGTTGTCCATCAAGAATTCTATCATGGAGGTAGCAAAGGCTGCCCCCTCCCCCCAGAGTGCAAATGTTTTTGCATAGACCTCTCAGAAGGGCAATCAAAATCCCGGTGGGAAGAAAAAAAGAGGAAAGAAAGGAGAGAGAAATCAAAACAAGAATAAGCCCACGAACAATGTTGATTGGGGCAAGAAAGAAAAGAAAAAGGATAAATTCCTGTGTAAGTTGTGCCATGAGGATCGCCTCACTCACCTTTGTCCCCTTATGGAACAAGCCCAGAAGCTACTTAAAGCTCAACAACTGGCTATCCTGAAGGATTCTTTTCCCCAAGGGCAGAACTTAGCTTCAACTTCTAATGTAGAAGGGGGCACTCCAGGTGCCCCTGACCCAAACTATATCAACATGGTTCAATCTTTGACTTTGTTACAAACGAGGAATACAAATTATGAGAAAGAGACTTCTGAGAAGGGTAAGGCTATAGGTGAAACTTCTAACCCTCTCATGATCGAGAAGCCTGCTGAAACTATGCCGAAGATACTGAAATGTGTCTTTAAGAAGAACTTGCATAACCATAATGCTAGGGCTTCTTCAAACTACTCCATGGTTGAAGACCTCGCCCAAACCCCGTGTGCAATGTCAGCTTTAGAGGTGTTACAAAGCTGTCCCACTCAGCGGGATGCCCTCTTAGCAGCCTTAGGCAGCATGGACTCGTCGATTCTCATGGCGAAATTTCATTTGTCTGATGTTAAAATTCACCTACCTTACCATGTAGCCTTATCAATATATGTCATCCATGGTGGAAGTACCATTGGAAGGGCAGTTGTTGATGAGGGTGCTTCTACATTCGTTATGTCCTTGTCCTATTGGAAAGCTCTCGTATCCCCAGAGCTGGTCTCATCAAACACTATGCTTACTTTTTTCAATGGAAGGTCATTCCATCTGCATGGTATCCTACCGGCTTTTGAAATTAAACTAGCAGGGAAAGTAGTGTCTGTTGAGGTGGAAGTGATTGATGCACCTTTGGATTATAATTTGCTTCTGGGAAGAAGCCGGACTTATGCCATGTACGCTATTGTGTCAGCCGTCTTTCGGGTGGTAGTATTTCCACACAAAGGGAAGTTGGTTACTATTGACCAACTAGATTTTACTTGAAAAGGCCGCTTGGAGTCTAATGAGTCTGCTGTGTAATTGGTTGATCAGGTCAAACTTGTTGCACAGAGCTTGGGGGCTGGAATGTACGCATCACTGATGGGCACATTTGATCTTCCAGCCTCGATTAACTATATTGGTTCTACTAGTGTGGTGAAGTCCATAGCCACAGTTGATGACATGAATGATCCTTGGGTTCTCCCTTCCCCCCATGAACCAGAAGTGCCCCTATCGGCAGTAGAAGTAGCTTACCATGCTATCACTCAAACCACTGTTGATCCCATTTCAATCCCTCTCTCAGTCTCAGAGGACCTAGAAGAAGTATATTTGCCCACTTGGGTGGAAAACTCTTTGCACTCTACGGACTGTTTAGATATGGTTTTACCTTCCGATGAAGCCATTTTGGAAGCCTTGAGCAGATGTGATAAGATCTTCATCATTGATCATATTTTCTTCCAGAGCTAAGTAGGATAGAAAATCAAGAGTTTCATATGAGATTGTCAAATGATGTTGATACACCCATCAATCCCTTACCTAGGGAAGGACTGTTTACTGAGGGGAATATGGCAAATATTTCTGCTACGATCCCTATCAACATCTCTGTAAATCTTGATGTCATGGAAAACATATATATAGGTGAAAACTACTCTCCTGAGGAGATTGTCATCTATACTGCCTTGTTCAAGGAATTTCGGGATGTCTTTGCCTGGTCATATGAGGAGATGCCAGTAATTGATCCATCGATAGTTGAACATGAGATCTGAACATACCCTGATGCCAAACCTGTTCGGCAAAAGTTAATACCTGTTAACCCACGTAAAGCGGCGGCTGTGAAGGATGAAGTTGAAAAACTGTTGAAGGCTGGTTTTATTTATCCCATAGCTCTGATGGAATGGGTATCCAACCCTATTCCTGTTGATAAGAAGCAAGGGACCATACATGTCTATACTGACTTCAAAGATTTGAATAAAGCTTGTCCTAAGGACAACTATGCCACACCATTTATAGACCATATTACAGATACTTGCATGGGAAGTGAAGTGTTCTCGTTTATGGATGGTTTCTCTGAATACAATCAAATTCAAATAAAACTAGAAGACCACCATAAAACTGCTTTCATTTGTCCTTGGGGTACCCTCACATACAAAAAAATTCCCTTTGGATTGAAAAATGCTGGGGAAACCTTTCAATGGGCTATGAACTTTGCCTTCCATGATATCAAAGCCATTGTCGAACCTTACCTTGATGATCTTCCTGTTCTCGTAAGAGGATTGACCATCTAGATCACTTACGATTGATATTTGAGAGATGCAGATACTATAAGATCCACTTGAATCCCCACAAGTGCATGTTTTGTATCAAGTCATGGAGACTTCGCAGGTTCATTGTCTCTAATATAGGCATCCCAGTGGATCCATTAAAAGTAGAGGCCATTGTAAATCTGCCTCCTCCTCGTTCTATCAGGAAACTTCAAAGCCTGCAAGGAAAGTCCAATTTTCTTCGACGTTTTATCATTAACTATGCCAATATTACCAAGGGTTTCATGTGCCTACTTAAATAGGAAACCCCATTTGTATGGGATGAAACTACACAACTCATTTTCTAGGCATTGAAAAAAGCTTTGTTGTCGGCACCTTTACTGCATCTGCCAGATTACTCTAGGGATTTTATATTGTATCTGGCCGCGTCCGAGTCAACCATTGGGTTAGTACTGGTCGAGGAAGACGATAGGCTTGTAGAGCATGTCGTTTACTATCTTAGCCATGCTTTAGCTGGACTTGAACTCAGGTACTCCTATGTTGACAAGTTAGCCTTATTAGCTGTCTATGCTATTCAGATGTTATGTCACTACATTTTACTGAGGACCACAACAGTAGTGGAAGATGTGAATCCCTTTCAATATGTTTTGTCCCGATGGATTGTTGGGGGAAAATTCAACAAACAGATAGTCATTCTCCAAGAGTTTGACTTGGATTTTTAGTCCACTAAGTCTAAAAAGTCCTTAGTTTTTGCCGAGCTTATAGCAGAATTTCCTACTGAAGAAGATGTAGTTGTTGAAGATGACTCATTCCCAGATGAGAATATCTTTCTGATATCCACCTTTGATCCCTGGTATAGAGATATACTTATATATCTCCAGACTATGAAGTATCCTGCATCTTCCTCATAGGAGGAACGACGTAAATTACGCCTTCATGCTAAGAACTACCTCATCATAGGAGATATGTTATATCGAAGAGGGGTAGATTACATTTTGCGTCGATGTCTTACCCATGAGGAAGCGGAGATTGTCCTGAATGATTCCCATAGTGGAGCATGTGGGGGTCATTTATCTGGGTTAGCAACGGCCCAGAAGATACTACATGCCGGTTATTTCTGGCCCACAATCTTCAAAGATTGTGTGGAAGCAGTGAAGCGCTATCATCTTTGTTAGCTTTACACCAGGAAAATGCGGTCACATCCTGCTCCGTTGTTTCCCGTTGTCTCGGTAGGCCCCTTCATGAAATGGGGGATTAATTACGTGACATGCAACCCAGCCTCGTCTGGGGGGCACAAATATATCATTGTCGCTATTGACTATTTTACAAAATGGGTAGAGGCAATGCCTACTTTTAAAGATGATGGGGAAACCACAGCTTTCTTTATATTCAATCAGATTATAGCATGGTTTGGTATACCTAAAGTGATTGTCACTGACCATGGCAGTAATTTTCAAAATATCATGATGATAGAATTGACCAATATGATTGGATTCAGATAAGAACATTCATCTTCATACTATCCGCAAGAAAATGGTCAGGTTGAAACTGTAAACAAGACTTTGAAGACCATCCTCAAACGTACAATTGATGCAGCCCGTTCTAACTGGCATATCATGCTATACCCTGCTCTTTGGGCGTACCGAACTAATGTAAAAACTACTACGCATTTCTCCCCCTTCCAACTTGTTCATGGAGTGGAAGTCGTTACCCCGGTTGAGTGTGAAATCCCGTCCTTGAAAATAGCTATTCATGTGTTACCCGATATGACAGAACTTGAGGAACATCTGGTACAATTAGAACACCTTGATGAATAGCATAGAGATGCACTGGCTACTAATCAAGCTCACAAGAATAGGGTCAAAAACCAATATGATAAGTCGGTCAAACCTCAGATTTTCTCTAAGGGGGAACTTGTTTTGCTTTGGGACCAAGACAAAGAACCCTTGGGGGCAGGAAAATTCAAGGCCATGTGGTTAGGGCCTTATGTTGTGTCCAAGGTCTTAAAGAAGGGCGCATATGAGTTAATTGATTTTGATGGGAACAAGCTGCCTGAGCCTAGAAATGGGCCCTTCCTGGAAAAGTACTATGCTTAGGCTTAGCGCTTTTTCTTGTATTTTATTGTATGTATTTTTATGTACATTACTTTGTCATTTTAGTTTTTTATACTATCTACTGGTTGTTGTAGATGTCTTTTGAGAGGTACATAGGTTTCGCTGATGGCACCAACCGCCACACTTGTAATCTAGCCTCAGCAGCATGGGTCATTTATTCTCCCTCAGGATAGTTAGTTTCCTCAGGAGGCGCTTGCCTAGGTCCTGCTTCTAATAATGTTGCTGAGTATAGGGCTATAATTGAGCTTCTATGGGACGCTTTGTCACGTGGTATAACCTAGATGGAAGTCCGACTGGACTCTCAACTGGTGGTTTCCTAGCTCAATCGAGATTACCAGGTGCGGAACCCTATTCTATTACGTCAGTTCATGCAAGTTAGGTTATTGGAAAGAAATTTTGAATTCATTATATTCAATCACATTCCAAGAAATCAGAATTCATTAACTGATGCATATGCTAATTACATTCTAGATTGGCATCTAACACACATGTCATAAAAATATACAGCATGGACATAAAAAACACTTGTAAATAAACTGACAACAATATATATACATATATATCTGTGTGTGTGTGTGTGTGTGTGTGTGTGTGTGTGTGAATATCTATTTATAGAAAGGTCGAGTCTAATCCTCAGATCTAGTCATAACTGTATAATATACAAAAATGTGGATCGCAGTCCTTCAAAATGTCCTAGATCTATGCTGGACCACCCTAGTCCTCTCGGTCTCTTTGTACTCTGGCTTCCTTAGCCTCTTCAGCTTCGGCAGCCTCTACAGAATCCATGTACACCAAAACAACTCTCGATACCCACCTCAAGAGGCATATCCAGATAGGTGGTATTCCAACCACATACTCCTGCATGATGGCTAGGATGTGCTCAATCCACATAATAGGGACTCTCTGGGTAAGCTTGGCCAGCTTCCCCTCCAGAACCCTGATAAGCCCCTGGTCTTCGCCTAAGATAGGATGAACTAACATATGTGGATACCCTACAGGGCGGATCGGTCCAATATCTGCATTTTTACATGTTTATAGGATCAGAACTTTTATACATATGTATATATCACTATATTTTAAAATTCATAAAATTTTTTAAAAAAACTTGAAAATTAAAAATATTACCTAGCTCTCCCCATGCTCCTCCTAGAGGGAGGAAAAGGTTTGGGTCACCTCGAAAATCCATCCCAGCATATGGAAACTGCTCCAGTGCTGGCAACTGCTGCTCCCACCAGAAGTAGAATTCATCATCGTACACACTCTGCACTGAGCCACCTCCTCCCTCGCGGAGAAAGATATCTCCCCACCTGCTTAGCCTAGGCTGACGTGGAGATCTAACTAGTAGAGGTATTGCATGGCTCAACCCCGACACTCTCTCTTGAATAAGGCCACCAAAATGCTAGAATACCCAAAGTTCTTCCTTCTTCTTCTCTTATAGTCTGAGAGTTGTTTTTTCAGGATCAGGATTACCCCCAAAATCCAATCATATAAAGCCCCATGAATACAGTCCACTGCCAACGTCATGTAGTTTCATGTAGCAAGATGCGGAGAAGATGATTCCGCAACCCTAACTATGGTACTTTCCAAAACCTGTAGGGGTAGATCACATATATGCGTAATAGGGATGCAACTCCCTCTCTTCTGGGTCCCCGGTGCGTAGAATGTATCAATATAGTTTTGGACACTTAGAGGATCACCGCCTCTCCCAGTGCCCTCCAAGTTGACTGGAGCTCCTTGTCATGACAGACAGGTAATGAAGTATATATCCTCATAAGAAATCTCCAAGGACTCACTATGTAGGTCGAACATGCCCATATCATGATCCCAATAGTTTATCATGAAATCTAGCAGACGGACATCGGCCCGCATGGGTGATGTGCAAAAGAATTTTAATAACCCACTTGAACATAGAAAATTCACAGTGGGGGAATCATGGAGTGCTTCTTCATCTAAATCTTCGTGCTCATGCTCTCTCCACTCAAGCACCATCTTTACACCTAGCCAATCAACCATTGTGAAGCATTAGTTTCATATAAAAATTTTAATTTTTGACTCTTTATATATCTTTTTACCCTCCACGTCGTGTACGCGATTGTCTAGTTAGACATGTCGCGTACTATACGTGACTGTCTTTTAGAACAACCTGCGTACAGAATGCGTGTATGCGAGTGTTACTCTAGTAAACCCGTGGACACAACGTTCACTGTTTTAGGTCGCTCAAAAGTATGAAATTGGGACTCAAAATTGAAATTTGCTAGGATCAAAATGAAGAGCTTGGGGTCTAGTATTACCCGACACTTGCGAAATTGGATTTCATCCACCGGATTGTCCACACCGATCGAATAAAGGTAGAGGTAAAAACTTGCTTCTTATGGCTAAAATTCAAAATGGTGAGTTTTATTTTAAATTTTGAACTATTTACAGAAATTATATTTCTAAAAGTGGGTTTTTTCCTATAGTTCGAAATGTATTTAACTAATACCATATCTCTTTTGGCCTTGTAACAGGTTTTTCATCATTATGAAGTGTTTTTAATCCTATAGGGTGGTTTTTGTTATTTCCAATGCATTTTTGCATCTATAATTAATCCACTTAAACTTAGCAATCAACATTTTTCCACGGACTATGGTATTTTAAAACCATTAGCCTCGCGTCTCTACCATTGTTCTTCCATGGATAGGACCTTCCTCTCATGAGTATCCTCATTTAGAACCTATGTTGTCTTTTGATACTCATGTTACAGTTGTTTCAGGTTACAGGGGTATCCTCTTAGCTATTTTTCATGCCAAATAGAGCCTCTTTTTGGTCTCTTTTTACAAGCTATCCCTTTATAGGACTCCCCACCCTTATGGAGTTTCTTTAGGCCCAGGTATGACTCTTTAAAAACAGACTTGACTGCTAAGTTAACTTGTCTATTCAAGCTCGTTAATAATATGTTAATGGGCATCCACATTGGTGGTAGGTTATCTCTTTCTAAGACCATGCAGAATAGCACGAGAAAGGATCACTCTCTTTTCTACGGAATTGAGAAGAGTATTCTTAGGCATTGGTTTATCACTTTTCCGGACCTGAGGGACTAAACTGACGGAAAAGGAACTCTCGGTATGAGCTTAGTTTTCTCTTTTTCCTGCTATGGACCTAAACATGAAAAAGATTCTGAGTGTACTTTATGTCTTTGTCATGCTTGTTAAACACTAAAGAACAAAGCATCGCGTTTATTGTTGTAAGTCCCATTTCTCGTACTCAAATGGATCTTTCCAAGTGATCTTGCTTTCCTTCACACTCGTAAAACTCAAGCTATTTATGATGTTCTTGGAGGAGCGTTGGGTAGGTTGTAATTTAACCTTTTTCGGACCTCCCTGACTAATTACAAAAAAAGTTCACCTTTTCTTCCTCGAAAGTTAAGAGAGTTCTTCTGTGGCATGTTTTATACTTTTCCAGCCTCAGGAGACTAAATTGGATGAAAAAGGACCCCCCTGGAGTCTTCTTTGGAGTTTTCAGACTCTCTAAATGTGAAAACACTGACTGAGCATGTACTAGTTCGGGCTCATTAAATCCACGAATCAATGACACTATCAAGCATTATTTTTTCTTCTTTTCAAGCTTGTTAAAAAATGAAGAGAGATCCAAGTTGACTTTCCTGGACTCGTTAAAATTTAGCAGGGAAGGTAAGGAAGAAGTTTTCTCTTGTTTTCACTTAGTGGCAGCATGTTGTCCTTGAACATAGCACTCTCTGTTTTTTCCGATACCCATGTCTCAGTGTTCACTTTTAGTTCAACTATTACTTCGAGTTTAGTACTCCTCCTCTTGTCCATTATACCTGGGGAATCTGATCATGTCTCCTACATGACAGATAAATCTAGTTGTTCTATCTATAAAGTTAAAATCTGCCTTGGGTCATCTTTGTGTCGTGCTCACTGTTCAAGAACTTAACTCAATGTCTGATCTCTGTCCTAATCCCATCATCATTATATCTGTTATCTCTTGTGTTTCCCTTCCTTTGCCTAATTCCTAGTCACTCTTGTGATCCGTTGGAGGATCTACTGCCTTCCTTATCACAGTATGGTTTCACTTCAGTACTTCCTGATGATGAATACCTAGAGTTTTGACGATAGTACCTTAGGATTCACTTCCATGATTGGTGAATTCCCTTGCTTCAGTTGTCGATTATTACCTATTGATTGACAAACTATTGAATCCCCTCCATGTTCAAATTCAGCCTACACTTATTCACCTGGCTTGGATTGTACTGGTTCTTTGGGATTGTTTATGAAGACCTTAGTTCCTCATCTATGGACTAAGTTGCGAAAGATTATGTTCCACTTATGTATACAGCTTCCAGATCTTTGAAGACTTATCATTATTGTATATTGTGGCTTCAATCCACCTTTGTAATATACGTGGTCTTGTACCCGTATTATATGATGTACTCAAACATTGTAAAGGAGCTAGTGTTCCATTATATTGAACATAGCATCCTCAGATATGACTTTGTATATGACATTATTATGTATTTGTTTTAGGTACTACCTCTGCTCCATTGGATTTTTGAGTTCTCCAAAAATAAAGATTATAACGTATTTTGGCCATCGCTTCCCTCTGACCTCACACATTAGGGGGCATCTGTTATCAACCCAAATGGAACTTCTTCGTCTAAGTGCCGACACTTCACTTGTTGGCACACAAAAGGACATTTATGGATTGAAGGTTGCCTAAAACACTATAGATGGGCATGTTATGAAATACATTCACTATCCATCCAGCTTGCCATTTTTACCTTTTCATATGTCAATTGTTATATGCAACTTTTCCTCTAAGCAACCCACGTACATACACGATTTTTCCTACAACATATCGCATATAGTACGCGAGTATTGTCATTGCAACCCGCGTATAGATCTGTACGTGGGTTTCCCTTATAGAAACTCATGTGTCATATGCGGGTTGCCAATATCAATACTCGCGTATGCCTTCCTTTGCCATTAAAAATAATAAATCACGATTAATAGAGATGTGTTAATCCCTAATCAATAACTATCTTAACTGTCTCAACCTCCTCAACCTTCAAAACTACTCTATTTCCCTAAGTATAAATAGAGGCCTTGGTGAGGGCATTAATTAATCATACATGGAGATTAAAGTTATGTTGGTGGTATCTATTCAGAAGTCTTTGGAGTAGCAGAAATCAGAATCCTTTGGTTGCAAAGGTGTCCTTGTTTCAGGCGTTGGGTTGTAACCTTAACTCATTCACTATTGTTAATAAAGAGAATCCTTATTCCAAATGTGCGTTGAATATCTTTCATGTATCATGGTTTGATGAATATTTATGATTAAGCACTCTATATATTGTTTATCTAACTTGTCAAATATACATATATAAGTTTGCATTTGGAGGATTTGGTCATTGTAGGTGAAGGAGAAACATCCCTGAAAGCTTTGGAGGAGAAGCAGAGCGGGAGAAGACAAAGCTTGGATCAACCATTGTGAATTGGGTGAGTCCATCCTATCTTCCTATTTCCTTTCTGTACTTTAAAGCTGGTTGTATACAAGTTTTAAGAGTATGTTGGTAACCCCGGACCTTCAGTTATAAGGTGTTTATTCCTGAACAACACTCCCTAAAGACACCTAAAGCTATGTTTGATGCGTTGACCAAACTATTTGAAGGGAAGAACATAAACTGGAAGATGACTCTAAGAAACCAACTGAAGAATGTGAATATATAGAATGCAAATACCATCCAGTATTACTTTACAAGGGTCTCTTAGATCAAGGAACAACTGGAAGTAGTAGATGAAGAAGTGGAGAATGCAGAGATTGTGATGACCACCTTGAATGGTCTCCCTAGATCATGGGACTCCTTTATTCAAGGGATCTGTGCCAGAAAGAAGTTAGTCAAATTTAGTAGACTATGAGAAGCATGCTCTCAAGAATAAGCTCGGATAGCAGGTCGAGAAGAAAATATGGGAATTGAAGATCAAGCTCTCACAGTTCACTCCAAGAAAAGAAAAAGAAGTTCTCTTCACTCTAGAGGTAAGCATTTCCATAAAAATAACACTAGAAAAGATTTGTCTAGAAGCAGATGTTATACATGTGATGAAGTAGGACACTTTGCAAAATATTGTCCTAAAAGACAAAAAAAGAAAAAGGGAAACCAGAGAAGACATCATGCTCATGCTGCAGAGGATGATGAACCTTCCACAAAGAGAACCATATATGAAAGTGAAGACTCTTCAAGTGATGAAGAATATGTTTTGATTTCCACTCTCACGGGAAACATTTCTCATGGAATCAATGATTGGCTTATAGACAGTGGGGCTTCCAAACATATGATAGGATTCAAGGAATCCTTTGTGAAAATATCAGAACATGAATCACCTCACAAGGTGAAACTTGGAGACGACTACCAGTATCCAATAAAAGGTAGTGGGGAATCCTCCTATAAGCTATACTATGGAAAGTCTATGAAGATGCAAGATGTATTGTTTGTACCAGGACTAAAGAAGAACCTCCTCTCCATATCCGCATTAGATGAAAAAGGCATGAGAGTTGAATTTATAGATGGCCAAGTTATCATGTGGCCAAAGGGAAAGACTATTAATGATGCAGTAGTGATTGGGGAACAAGAGGGAGGTCTATACAAGTTGAAGGGCCATCCAGAACAAGTTTTGGTACATGACATAGTAGAGCCAAATGAACTTTGGCATAGAAGGCTTGCACATGTGCATTACAAAGCACTACCACCTGCAAGCAAAGTTGTTGAAGGTCTTCCAAAAATTCAAGAAAAACATGATGGAGTCTGCAAAGGATGTGCGAAAGGAAAATGATACAAATAAGAAATTTCCAAGTAGTGAGAGAAAGGCAAAAGGAATATTTGAAATCATTAACTCTGATGTATGCATTCCAATGTCATCAAGTTCATTAAACAGGTATGTATACTATGTTTCTTTCTTTGATGAATTTTCTAGGAAGACATGGATTTCTTCATGAACAAAGATGAAGTATTCAACAAGTTCAAGGAATTCAAAGCCTTGATCGAGAACCACACTGAAAAGAAGATCAATACCTTTCGATCAGATAATGGTGGAGAATTCACATCAAATGAATTCAAAGAGTTATGCAAAGACTCATGGATTAAGAGGGAGTTGTCCTCTCCATATAATCCACAACATAATGGGATTATAGAAAGGGAGAATAGAACTATCATGGAAGCTGCAAGAGAAATGCTTTATGATGCAGAACAACGGTGTATGTATAGAACTGTACTCCACACAGAGTGCTCAAGAACAAGACACCTTAAGAAATATTTTCTGGAAAGAAACCAAAAGTTAGCCTTCTCAGAATATTTGGTTGTCCAGTGTACATACACATTCCAAAATAGAAGAAGACAAAATTAGATCCTTCAGGAAAGAAGGGTATAATTGTGGGATACTCTGAAAGCTCGAATGCTTACAGAATATACTTCCCAGGGTTCAAGAAGATTGACATCAGAAGGGATGTAAAATTTGACGAAGACTCAGCTTACAAAAAAACCGGAAAGAAATCTGCTGAAGTTTCGGAAGAATCGGAAGCACCCAAAATTCATGACACAACCATGAAAGAAGAAACTCAAGAAGAAGATCAAGAATTTGAAGAACCTCAAGAACCTGTAGATCCACCTAAGGAGAAGAATCCTCATAAGAGGAAACCTACTTGGGTATGAGAATCTATCCAAGGTGTAGAAAGATATGGGGCTCTAGAAAAGAATCATAGAGAAAGAAAGAGGACGAGGTCCTGCTCTGGTTATGTAGCCTTATTATGTGATTTCATCGATAAAGAACCTTCCAATTATGAATAAGCGGCAGAATGTTATGATTGAAGAGTATCAATCAATCATGAAGAATGATGTTTGGGATGTTGCCCCAAGACTAGAAGGGAAGTCTATTGTAACTTCCAAATGGATCTACAAGATCAAGCATGCTACAAACGGTAGCATAGAAAAATATAAAGCAAGATTTGTTGCTCATCGTTTCTCCTAGAAAGAAGGAATTGATTATGAAGAAACTTTTACACCTGTAGCCAGATACACTTCCATGAGATCAATACTTGCTCTGGCTGCAGTGATGAAATGGAAGATACACTAGATGGATGTTAAGACTGCATTCTTTAATGGTGTAGTGGAAGAGGAAGTGTCTATGGAGCAACCACTCTATTTTGAGATACATGACAATGAGTCTCATGTGTGTAGACTGAAGAAATCCCTGTACGGATTGAAACAGGCACCCAGGACATGGTACGATAGAATTGATAGCTTTCTATCCAGCTTGGGATTTACCAGAGTAAAGAAAATTCCAACCTTTACTACAAGGTTGAGGATGGAAACCCAGTGATGCTCCTACTGTATGTAGATGATCTGTTTGTAACAGGTATGGATGGGTTGATTGCTAATATGAAGAGGAAACTTGCTGCCGAGTTTGAAATGAAGGACTTGGGTATGATGCATTATTTCCTAGGCATGGAGGTGTGGTAGAATGTAGATGGAATTTCGCTAGGACAAGGGAAATATACGGTAGAGATCCTGAAGATATTCAGGATGATGGACTACAAGGCCATGACCACACCTATGGAACCAAACCTAAAGCTATTGAGTGATGCTTCATCAGAAGTAGTTGATGCCACGATGTATTGTCAGATGATTGGGTCCTTGATGTACCTGATGAACACAAGACCAGATATTTGCTTTGCTGTGAACACGTTGAGCCAGTTATTGACGGATCCAAGACATGTTCACTTGATTGCTACAAAGCATATTCTGAGGTACTTGAGGGGTACAGTTGATTATGGGCTCAAGTATAAGGTGATTCAGAAGATTAACCTAGAGGGTTATGTTGATTCAGATTGGGTAGGTAGTTCCATTGATAGGAAGAGCACTTCAGGGTGTTGCTTCAGTATGGGATCAGGTGTGATCTCTTGGTTTAGAAGGAAGAAATCCTATGTGGGACTGAGTACAGCTGATGCAGAGTATGTCACAACTTGTTCAGCTAGTTGTGAGGCAGTATGGATAAGGAAGCTACGGTCTGATTTATTTGATCTCTAGTTGGATACTAGTTGTATATATTGCAACAACTAGAGTTGTGTGAAGTTTCGAGAGAACCCATTGTTCCATGACAAGTCGAAGCATATCGAGATCAAGTATCACTATATCATGGATATGGTGCAGAGAGGAGCAGTGAAGCTCTAGTATGTTGCGATGGACAAACAGATAGCTGATGTGTTGACAAATCCATTAGCCAGAGTGAAGTTTGAGTACTTTAGGGAGAAGCTTGGTGTTCTTTATATTGAGATTTCCCCCAAGGGCAAGTAATGACTCTGTGAGCCATTTTGACATGGTGAGAGGATTGGTTCCTTCCATGGTCAGATGTAAGGGCTGAGCCATTCTGTCATGGTGAGAGGATTGGTTCCTTCCATGGTCAGATGTAAGGGCTGAGCCATTCTGTCATGGTGAGAGGATTGGTTCCTTCCATGTCATATATGAGTGCTGATCCATTCTGATGTGACTGTGGGATTGGTTCCTACATGATCATATATAAGGGCTATTACCATTCTTTGAATGGAGGTACCTGTTCAGTTACCAGGAATACTCAGTCTAGGACTGAGGGCCATTCTGATATGGCTATGAGATGCAGTCTCACATGATTAGATATAAGTGCAGGTCCATTCTGATGTGATTAAGGGATATGTTCCCACTTGATCAGATACAAGGGCTGTTGCCATTCTGTCTTGGTGAGAGGATTGGTTCCTTCCATGTCAGATGTGAGTGCTGAGCCATTTTGATATGACTATAGGATTGGTTCCTACATGATCAGATATAAGGGTTGTTTCCATTCTCTGAATGGAGGCACCTAGTCAGTTACCAGGAACCCTTAGTCTAGGACTGAGTGCCTTTCTGATGAGTCAAGGTCAGATGTAATTGCTGTGCCTTTCCATAGATGATAGTAGCTATGTACTATCATGCTAGTGGATGTGAGTGTTGTGCCTTTTCATAGATGACAGTAGCTATGTACAATCATGCTGGTGAATGTGACTTCTGTGCCTTTCTGACAAGTCAAGGCCAGATGTGAGTGTTGTTCCTTTCTAACGAGTCAAGGTTAGATGTGAGTATTGTCCCTTTTTGACAAGTCAAGGTCAGATGTGAGTGTTGTGCCTTTCTGACGAGTCAAGGTCAAATGTGAGGGCTGTGCCTTTTCATAGATGATAGTAGTTGAGTACTTTCATGCTGGTGGATGTAAGTGTTGTGCCTTTTGTGCCTTTCTGACATGATGTTGGATGTGTTCCTATCATGGTCAGATGTGAGTGCTGGCCATTCTGACTTAGGGTCAGATATAAGGTCTGACGAAGACCTATAAGGAGGCTAGGCCTACAACCAACCTGAAAAAGGGATGGCTCTGTAGAACTTCCTGTGATGAGAAGAATCATGAGATATCACCTATGATGATGACCCAGTGATGATCCAGATCACACTACAACAAAAACTGGATTTAGCGTCTCTTTTTGCATCCTTTTTTTTGTCTAGACCATCTTTCAATGTATTTTTCTTCATTTTTTGGACAAAATGGCGCGATTTCACGGGTTGGTGCTATTTTAGGTGTTTTTTGCTTCCTTTTTCTAAATATGGCGCAAATTGTGGCGTAATTTGCATCGGGTTTTTCACCTGGTTATGCGCCAGGTTTTGCATCAGGTTTTGCGACAGGTTTTCATCCTAGTTTTGCACTTAATTTTGCACCTAGTTTGTACATCTACTCTTGTTGCGCCTCCTTTTACGCCCATGTTTGCCTCAACTTTTACGCCCTTGTTTTCATCAACTTTTGCATCCTTTTTTACATCCACTTCTGCTTCTTTTTTTGCATCCCTTCTTGCGCCAAGTTTTGCATCAAAGTTTATGTCCTGTTTTGAGTCTAGTTTTGCATCTTGTTTTGTTTCAGCCATTTTTGCATCCATTTTTTTGTCCACTTTTGCACCCACGTTTTCATCTCTTTTTGCATCCCATTTTGCATCCATGTTTACATCTTTTTTTGCATATACTATTGCATCTTCTTTTGCATCCACTTTTGTCGTGTCCCAATTCACACCCATTTTTGCGCTTACTTTTACACCCACTTTTGCTTCAACTTTTGCATCCACGTTTGCATCTTTTTTTGCATCCAATTTTACATCAGTTATTGCATCCCTTTATGCATCCATTTTTGCATCCACTTTTGCATTGGGTTTTGTGTTGGGTGTTACAACTACTTTTGCATCTAGTTTTGCATCTACTTTTGTTGCATCCACTTTCACATCCAATTTTGTATCCAATTTTACATCCATGGTTGTATCCACTTTTGCGCCAATTTTTTTGTCATGTTTTGCTTCCATGATTGCATCATTTTTGGCATCCACTTTTGCATCACCTTTTGCATCCATTTTTGGTGAACCCCATTATGCACCCACTTTTGTACCTACTGTTGTTGCATCCTTTTTTGCATCTATGTTTTTATCCACTTTTGCATCCAGTTTTACACCTAGATGTTGAAGATGAAAATGAGGATAATGATTATGATATTGAGGATGGCTATGATGATGATGATAATGTTGTTGATAATGAGGAGAACGATGAAAATGATTATGATGATGTTACGGAGAGAAATTCCTATGGCTGGGGGTACCACAACAGACAGCTTGACTCTAGAAATCAACCTTTTCCAATATGCAATAGAAATAAAATGTCTAACACTAAAGGATCAGACCTCGTACCTTATTCCGGACGGTTGAAGTAGATCCCCATTGAGCTTTCCAATATTCAGGTTGAATTGATATGTTACTTCCTCAACAACAAGTAAACAATACAAGCATTCTATATATCATGGTTTTAGATCTATTCTAGCATATATAATCAATAATGTAAAAGCATTTGACATGATCCCATGGATAAAATATTCATTCAAACACACATTATTAGACAGGAAAAGATATTTCTATTAATATAAATCATATATTACAAGATACAACCTCTGACGGCACATCTGCGAACCGGAGAAACTGAATCCCCCACTTGGGCCTCCACCACTTCAATCCTCCATCTCTCGATAGCAAGCTTACAAGAAAAAGGAAAGATTGGGAAGAACACAAAAGTGCTCCAAGGGACAAAGGGATGCAGACTCAAGCATAAGTTCTGGCAATAATGGACTATAGTTTCGTTGCTCTCAATTCTCTCTTATGCCTTCAATGTAACAATGGGTTGCTTATATAGCTTTTCAAAGGGGTAATGAAAGGTTGAATCAGAGCGATCTCAAGCCATAGGGAAGGCCAAGAGTCAAATGAGTCGGATCCATGTTAAGGAAAACTCCAAAAGGATTTGGATTATGCACACATCCCGATGTACGCAGTTTTAGTGGTCAAACCCACGTATGTACATGCTTATATGTTTAAAATCCGCGTATAGCATTTTTCATGTGTTTTTAGGGATGATCAAGGAAACATCAAAGGACAAAATGTGGTCCATAGGTTCTAAGGAGTCTGCAGTAGGACAGGGGAAGGCCATACAAAGTGTGATTCACCTAGAGTGGTGAAATCTGCTATAACAGATGCCCCCTAATGTGTGAGGTCAGAGGGGTCATACGATGGCCGAAATACATTATAAGTCCATCCCAGAAGTGGAGTGATGAAGGATCCCAAATGGAAGACTAGCCACCCAATCAACATAGTACAATAATACAACTCTGCATATAACTGCAAATACATATAGCAGTCCCGGATACATAAGAGTACAATGGCCATGAATAGGCATGATACATGATATCACATATGTGGTCATCGCCACGTACAATATACATAGATTAGAATCTCCATGATGAAGATATACAAAGGACCATGATCTCCAAAATGGATGAAGATATATAATAGATCAAGATCTCCATAGTGGCTGGAAATATCTGACATGCACTGGAATCAAGTCATGAGAGCTGAAATTTCATGAACACTGGCACGATCAAGGAGGTAGCATATAAGAGATGCCACCAATCTGGAAAGTCTTCTACACAAACCACTACGAGTACATGTCCTACTATGCGAATAGAGGTGTCGAGGTCGAACATAGTAGTCCATCGTATGATTACCAGTCATTAATGTATACCGTTAACAGATGCGAGATCACCCACCGATAATGAAAATGGGAATCAAGGTACTAAAGTGCAAACTAACAAATGTGAATAAATGTGTTGAGGTCGAACACTTGAAAGGATCCATCGATCAGGGGACATTGATGTATTCCCAAGAAACTGTCAATGGCGAGAGAACCTGCCACTGATGACTGCAAGTCTCAAGGCACTCAAAATGACTCTAGACTCCAATCCCAGAATAAATGATCTGAAGTCGATGGGATGAAATCCGCTGGAAGGAGGGAATTAAGCAATATCCCATCATCCAACAAGAGGTACTCAGCAAAGCTGTATAATGTGGAAGGACTTGATCATAAGGTGCACAAACCAGTAACTGTACCGAGAATGACCGACATGCAAAGTCAAGATAGCTGAGGAATGGCCGACTCAGATTTCAAATTCCTTCGAACAAGATCATAATGGTGTATGGTGACTGAATGAAGGTAGCATAGACTCGATATACAAACTGGGACATCTCTGTGACACAGGAGGCATCAACAGAGGCTCCATAGGGACTGGAAGCTTAACCAGTCAGTGGAGATAAACTGAGATAAACGAGTACAACTCCTAAAGTCAAACTATAACCCAACCAATGGATGTGATATATAGTGCTCTGTTTGAAGGCGACATGACTCGACAGCTGCCAAAGATAACATCTTTCCTTGTCTGGCTTTTTAGTTTTTTGATTTTTTTGGACTTTTTCAGTTATTTGAAAAGCTTGAAAAAAGAATAAACTAGATTTATAGTTACAAACTAGGAGGAGACGAGTGTCATAAGGGAAAATAAACTAGTTCCAAGCAGTGGAACATACCTATGCTCAATGCAAGGATACATGTGTAGGTTATCAACACTCGGGGGAAAATACCCTCCCGGTAAAAAGGGAATCAAGCTGCGAAGGATATAAAAAATGGCTCTACATGGCTAGACATGAGACAAGCTCGGGCTATATGGATGAAACGCAATGTTAGGGGAGCCGGCATAAAGCTCAATAAGGTAGGCAAAGCTCATGATTATGCATTCACAACTTGACATGAGGGAGTCCTGAGGGAAATAGGCCAGCATAAGATCAAGAGGAGTATGAGGCTCTTGCGAAATGTCACGGCAGTACTATACAACGGACTCCCACACCCTAAAGGAGAAACCATTGCCATGGGCACCAAATGAAAATAAGGTGCTAACTAGGGTACCCATGTAAGGTGAAGCTCTACCACTCATATCATGCCACTTCTAAAGCAACAAGAAGATTCTATGACATAATAGAGTGGGTTTGTACCTAAGGTCATGGTGATATGGTCACAAGATCATGCAAAATGCAAACGGTGGTGAAACCTAACCTATATTCCAGTTTAGACATGATACCAGAGATCATCATGAACGGGTCAATCCAACAGCTGAAACGGCACTGAAAAAGGTCTTCTAAAACACCAATTATGTCAAAAACGGTCCAAAATGGTTAGAAAATGTCGAAACTATAGGAAAGGGGGTAAACATTTTCAAATATTTGAAAAATTTTCTATAAATAGTAAAAAATATAAATCATTTGAAACTTTTACCCATTTGAGCTCTGATTTTCAACTGCAAATTCTAGGAGATCCAGCTGGCGGAATTCACAACCGTTTCTTCCAGGTATTTACTCATGCTCTCCTCTTGCATTTTGACATAATTTTTATAGATTTTCATGGTCAAATGAATTTTTTAGGCCATCCCAAAATGAGCACTGCGGCCCACGTAGAAATCGAGGCTTTTTCCGTGTATAGGGCTGGATATATGCAGAAAAGGACCTCAAACCCGCGTACATACGCGACTGTTTTCAAAACAGTCACGTATGAGGCCGCGCATATGATTTTAAACTAAACTAATGGGCAAATTTTCAATTTATTTTGCAGGATGGTGCTAGAGTGGAGAGAGCATGAGCATGGTGAAGTAGAGGAAGCAGTAAGGGCCGACTTAATGGCTCAACAAGCTCTTTGTGCATGTGGACTCTACAAGTTTTGGTGTCTTGGTAGTTTGAGGGCCAAACCAAGACTGCTACAAATGCTGGTAGACTATTGGGATCCAGACTCGGAGTCCTTTCATATTGATGGGATGTCCCTCACTATAGGGGTGGCCTGACTATCGATGAGTACATTGCAGTGTACTATTATCTAGACACCGAGAAGGTGGGGAGTCAGGTCCCTACTAATGCTATACAGGTGCTAGGCCTAAAGGCCATATTATTGACAATGGGAAGGATAGCCATCTTAGCATCACTCCACCAGGCCTCACGGCCTCTGATGTTCTATGCAGTGGATTTCATGAGACCCACAATCTATGACTGGAGTATTATGCTATTGAGCAACATGAAACACCAGCTCAGTGAGTGTAAGGCAGGCAGGGTGCAGAACTTTATGTTCAGCAGTATCTTGAGCATGTTTTTCTTTGAGCGTGTTCTAGGATTGAGCCCTAGAGTGGATGTTCCTCTCCACGGGGTTCGAGATCTGGCCCAACGGCATTGGGCAGATGCGATGCACAGATTGGGGGGTGGTAGGGTGGCCAACCCATATCCAGCTGACTTCTTTCCATGGTGGCGACGACAGATAGTTGCCATTGATGACTACCCCTATGCAGGGATAGATTTCTCGGGGGGACCCGGACATGCCATTGCCACCAGGATCGGCATATGGCGATATAGGTAACGAATCTCGACCCTCACTCTTTTTTAAATTTTTTGAGTTATTGAATTTTTTTGTATTTTCTTGATTTTATGGAAGCAAAAAGACATGTTTTTGCGTGACAACACATAGTGACATCTACCATTTGTGTGAAAATTTGGGACCACGATGGATAGAGGGCTTCCCTCGTCATAGACGGAGGGGAAGAGGAGATGACATCACGGGTGTGGATGCGGAGCGAACGCTCTAGAGCATTCATACCAACTTTGTGAGACTGACTCATAGAGTTCCCATGGCGCAAGTTGAGGACTTTCCTGAGGCCATGCAGCGGCAGGTGGTGGGTGTACCACGCGCATGGGTGCATTTATTTTGATGGTTAGCTAGAGCCATAGTGACGTTCCATGATCACAACCCTCCTCCTCCTCCACAGGATTAGACACCTGGGAGTGTATACATTTTGTACGACCATGCATTATATGATGGTGGCTTAAAAATCCCCAATTTTGTATCATGACACTATGTATTATCACATTTTTGATGTATAAATTTTTTTTATGGTGATCGATTTATTTATTTACATGTGTAAAAAATTGTGTTTGTGATTAATTTATTATGAATGAAATAAATGCCAATCTGACACGTAGTTAGCATATGAGTCAGCAGCTTGATTATTATTTCTTGGAATGTGTATATATGTTATATTGTCAAATTTCCATTCTAACAATCTCACACGTAAGAATCTTCTCAATAACGTCAGATTTCTAACATGGTACAAACCATTTAGCTATGACACTACTAACTCCGAATCAAGACGTACCTCAAGAGATAGAACGCCATGTAGAATGGCATCCCGTAGAAGCTCAATAACGGTGCTATATTCAGCAACATTATTGGAAGATGGCCGTAGACATACACCTCCTGAAGACAGCACCTGACCCATAGGAGTATAAATCACCCAAGCAGCAGAGGCTGAGTGTTGAGTGTGACGGCTTGCACCATCTGCAAATTTTATGTAGGTGGAAGATTCCCTTGACATATGCCAAAAGAAATGGAAACTAATCACAAACCCGATCATGATAAGAAAAAGACCTAACTATGCAAAGTTGTACAATAATATACAACAAGAAGCCTTGGCTAAAGATTATGCATAGTAATTTTTGAGATAGAGCCCATTTCTAGGCTCCGCCAAAGCTGTTCCTTCGTAATCCACTAACTCATAAGCACCCTTCTCTAACACTAGCTTGACCACGTAAGGACCACGCCACATAGGATTAAATTTTCTTGCCCCCAAGGGTTCTTTCGGTTGATCCCACAAAAGGACCAAATCTCCTTCACTAAACACTCTTGGATAGACATATTTATCGTACTGGACCTTAACGCGATGCTTATTAACCTCTAGAGCCACCAAGGCATCCCGACGCTGCTCATCGAGTTACTTAAGGTGAACCAAACGTTCCTCCAAGGGTGAAGTGTCTGGTAAGAGTTCCACAACTAGCTTCAATGAAGGAATTTCGCATTCAACTGGCAATATTGACTCCACTCCATGCACAAGCTGATATGGAGAAAAACCAGTGGCAGTCTTAACCATGGTTTGATATGCCCATATAACATAATGTGCCAATTATTCTTTCTTTGTGCGATGGTTCGTTGGAGAATGGATTTGAGTGATTTATTCATTGCCTCTACCTGTCCATTAGCTTGGGGGTAGTAAGAAGAGGAGTGCTCTTGCTTATACCCTAACTTTGATGCCAACTCTACCATCATACGGTTATGAAAGTGCGAGCCATGGTCAGTGACGAGCTCTTTCGAAATCCTGAACCGAGTAATAATTTGGTTGAATACAAAGTGAGCGGCTATCTCACCATTGGATTTTAATATAGGCATAGCCTCAGCCCATTTCGTGAAATAATCAACAACCACTATAATGTGATGGTGCTCCCTAGCCGAAGCTGGGTTGCAATCCATAAAATCGAGCCCCCACTTAGTGAAGGGACCGGCGGTGATAATGGGATGTAACGGGGCAGGTTTCGAGTGCATATTACATGCGAAAAGCTAGCAAGGGTGGCACCTCTTGACCACATCAACATAATCCTTACAGATCGACGGCCAGAAATAACCTGCTCTCAAAATCTTTTGAGCTGTAGAAAGCCCAGATAAATGACCACCACACGCCCCTCTGTGGCAATCATTCAGCACAACCTCAGCCTCATCATGAGTTAAACAATGTCGTAAAATGGAATCTACCCCACGGTGGTATAAAGTATTTTCCACTATAAGGTAGTTCATAGAGATGTGACGTAATCGTCGTCGTTCATCTCGCGAGAGGTGAGCAGGGGTCTTCAGTGTTTGTAAATATATTATGATATCCCCGTACCATGGGTCTAACATAGAGATTAAGAATATGTGTTCATCAAAAAATGTATCTTCACACACCAACTCCTTGGCCTCACTCGAAAAATCTGATATGAGCTCTGCAAAGACTAAATACTTCTTCGATTTTGCCTAAACAAATTCGAGATCAAATTCTTGCAGAATGACAATCCATTTACTATACTTTCCCCCAATCATCCTTCGGGTGAGGAAGAATTGAAATGGATTGACAAGGGCCACAACCAAGGTATGGCAAAGGAGAATATAATGTCTCAAATGTTGAACCACATGTATGGTAGCCAAAGCAAGATTCTCGACATGAGAATAATGAATCTCTGTGTCAATAAGGTTTCAGCTTAGATAATATATGACATGCTCTTGGAGCTCCTCATCCTCTTGAACAAATACCATACCAATCGTCTCTAAGGACGTGGCCACATATAATAAGAAATCACGGCTATAGTTCAGGGGACTAATCACCGAGGCCGATGCTAGGGCTCACTTGAGTGCATCAAAGGACTCCTGGGCTCACTCATCCCAATAAAAGGGAGTATCCTTCTTCAAGAGACGCATAAAGCCTCTATTCAAATTGGCAAAGTTGACAACAAATCTTCGTAAGAAGTTTTCCATGCCTTGAAAACACTGAAGATGATGAATATTCTTTGGGGGAGACAATTGAAGTATTGCCTCAACCTTCAAAGGGCCGACTCTTATACCCTCTTTCAAAACAATGAATCCTAACAAATGACCTGACTTCATGCAAAATATGCACTTATGAGGATTTAATCTAACTGAATAGTGCCGCTATATATCAAATACCAATCTCAAGTGATAGGGATGACTCATTCTCATATGAGAATGAGCAGTGAGATCATCCAAAAATACTTCAATAATTGACTTGAGATCGTGGAAAATCAAGGTCATTTCCCGCTGAAATGTAGCTCTGGCGTTTTTAAGGCCGAAAGGCATTTTTTGATATGTGAACATTCCCTAAGGACAAATAAATGTAGTCTTGTGTTGGTCCTCAAGTTTAATCTGTATCTGATTATACCCAGAAAATCCATCCATAAAGGAGAACACCTCGCTCCCTGCACACTCATCCAAAATATGATCTATAAATGGTGTGGGGAAGTTATCCTTAGGACAGGAACGATTCAAATCACGGAAATTAGTGCATATGTAGTTCACTCCCTACTTCTTATCCACCAAAATGAGGTTTGAAACCCACTCCGTCAAGGGAACAAGATAGATGAAACCGACTTTCAACAGTTTCTCTATCTCTGCCTTAATGGCGGGTGCTTTCCTAGGATTCACCGCACGTAAACATTGTCGAACAGGCTTAACGTTGGGGCAAGTCTTAATTTCGTACTCAACAATACAAGGGTCAATGCGTGGCATCTCATCATAACACCAAGCAAAAATATCACGGAATTCCTTGAATAGCTCGGTATATTCCAGAATCTCAGCATGGGAACATTCCTCCCCAATATAGACATTCTCTATCGTGCCAAGATTGCAATAGATGTTGATAGGAATCGTTGAAGATATGTTCCCCATGTTTCCATCAGCCATCGGACTAGGAGAGCTTAATGGAACCACAGGACTACCGACTCTCTGACTAAGAGCCGCCCTAAAATCCTCACGCTCCAAACGGTCAAGCTTTGGAAGAAAGTACGATCTATGATGAAGTTCCTCCCATGGTGGCTCAACTCCCGACAGAGCCTCAATAATCACTTCATCCGAAGGGAAAACCATATCAAGGTAGTCGTGGGCATGAGAAGACTGTACTGCCCATGTCGGCAGCACATACGGGTCCTCCTCCTCCGTCCGTGAAGAGGAAGGACTAGGCTCTGCAACACTCTTGAGATTAGCTTGATAAGCTATCATGGTTGCAGGCAACGATACGCTCGTCTCGAAAGGCTCACTCGAAGTACTTGGTGTAGGAAGAATCCAAGGGTCTTCCATATGATTCGTGCGAAAAGACACCGATATTGTAGAAGTCGAAGCCTCATCGAAACTAGATCCTATTATGAGGATCAGTGCAGGAAAACTAAAGCTTCCGATGAGGGATGGATACATGCCTACACCCACACTCCCAGTTGCCGGCTGAGAGTGCTCAACGATCGGGATCAAATCTCTCGAAGATGCGGTAACAGATGGATTCTTGAATGTCATCTGATCAATGGTTACGATATTCCCGTTATGTGGAAAGCATACAACGCGGAACAAGAAAGAAGTAATGGCTTGCATACTGTACAACCAGTTCCTACCTAGTAGGAGATTATAGTCAAGGGGCACATCAACCACCACAACCTCTATCGCAACGGTCTTTCCCCCCAAACGAAATTTAAGGGAAGGAAGGATGCCGTGTGGCCTAAAAGATCTCCCATGAAAAGAAGTTAACATAGTTGCTGATTTAGACAGCTCAGTAGCACCAAGACCCTTCCAACAGGCCAAAGACATCACAGAAGCAACAACACCCTCGTCAATCATAGTACGTTTGACAGTCATACCAAGACATTCTATGTGCACCAAAAGAGACACATAGTAGGGCAAGCGAGGTTGATGTCATGCGGTTTCGAATTTGATCATAGAGGAAGAATCATCATCGTTCACACCAAGGGCAGAAAGCAACGCCTTCCTTTGCGAAGGACAACTCTGAAGCACTTCCAATGCAGACATCGCACAAGGAGTATGGTCCAAATCCTCGACAACTGAATAATTCTGGGTGGCTTGGGTATTTGTATTATGCCCTGAACACTTAAGAACTCCCTTAAGAATGCGAGGTGCAGCCTCAGGTTTATCCATAGGTTTCTCAATGCGCAAAGGGGATCCTAGTGGATCAGGCTCTTTTCCTGGGCTGGTTTGTGATGAACTATAATCTTTCGCATGAGTCACAACTTTTGCAGCACGGACCATGTTAATGCATCCACAACCACTACCCTCTGGTGGATCATCATCAATAGACTGGTTATGGGACTTCGAGTTCATATTTTGGTTATGCGGTAAAGGGTTAGTTAGCACAGCTGGGCCTTGTGCTAAGAATATCGAAGCTTCTTCAATCTAGGGGCACAAGTAAGTGAGGTGATCATCCTTACATAGCTTGCAAGGGAACTTAACCTTACATTTCACTTGCTTGTCCCCCACAGCATTTCTACCATTCTTGTCATTATTGTTAGCATTCTCATTCTTATTCCCACCCTTTCGATTATTATTTTTACTCTTTTTTCTATTCCATCCGGGCTGCTGGTTACCCTTCTGGTCCGGCGATTGCACAGAAAGTGCATTCGCCATTTGGGCGGGTTGAGACAAAGCCGTAGCTTGTCCCGAAGCAGATTGGTTGAGCGACAATTGACTAGCTTGTTTTGCAACCGAATTTGCAGGTTTCGCACTTGCATAACCCACAATGCCATCGGCATGTGGTCCAGGTTTGACTTTGGGATCGAAACTGGAATGAGGAGCATTGGGAATAATCTCATACAACAAACTAGACTAAGCATAGATCAAGTCCAGTTCCTGCACCCTAAAGATCGCTTGTTCCTCATTTTGCACTCCGGATGTGGAAAAATCCTTCGCTATATATGGCAATAACGACTTGAGGAACCACTCAAGGAGGAATTCCGGTGGTATAAAAGCTTTAATTAATCTCTTCCATCTACGCCACTCTTGAATATGATCAGAAATATGTGTGGCTTTATCTTGCCGAAATGTCGACAAGAGTTCAGTACCGACATCATAGCGCACTGGTAGCTGGAAGTGATTAAGAAAAGTCATCGCAAGGTCTTCAAACAAAGCGAAATCTCCCTTAGGTAACTCTATATACCATTTCGCAGCAGGCCCTGTGAGGGTGTGTTGAAATAGTCTCAAACAGACTAAGTCCTAATGTAATGAATTCGAAGAGCACCAAAGGTGAAACGTAGTAACGTGTTTGCTCGGATCCTCTCCCAGATTGCCTTCAAACTTAGGTATGTCCGAAGGAAGCTTGGTAGGGACAGCTGGCCATGCCAGGTCATGAGCCACAAGATCGTTCGTAAGTCTTGATAAGTCAGGAAGATTAAGCGTCGCAAGGAAAGGGAGCCTAGGATGATGAGGTCGATGGACCTCTCCCAGGTTCATATAGGGTTGATTACCACCATGGCCTTGGCCATAGTGTCCTCCTCCTGTCTGACCCGTATAGGGTGGCGTGGAAGTACCATAGTATGGTGGGCCTTGGCTAGTAGGAGCTACAAAGCCGTAATTAGGAGAGTAAGTAGGTTGTTGATACCCACCTCCATAAAGCGAAGAAACCTATCCATACTGCATCCCATGATAAGGTCCATAGGTCATCGCATGCGATGCCCCATGAGACACTCTGTAGGTAGGAAGATACGCTCCGGAAGTAGGGATATATGCCCTGGAAGTAGCAAGATGACTTCTAGAAGCATGAACATAGCCTCCCGATGCAGCGGGCAGTATGTGAACTTGAGACACAATCGGCCTAGTAACCGCGGTACGAACCTAACTCGTAGCCATATACCGGCTCTAAGGATCACGTGAATAAGGTGGAGGATGTACATTTGAATAAATAAGGGCCGAGGATGAAGGAACCTGAGTAATAATATATGTATTACCGCCTATCGTCACTCATCTTGGATCTAGTATCCTAATTAGATCGCTAACCCTAGACCTAGGAGGGAGATATGATGTAGCTTCCACCACTGGGATGGAAGGTGCAATGTGACTAGTGCTCCCAAACCTCTCCGCATGGTAAGGAATGAGAGTGCCCCTAGGCATAGTGTTAGGCTCAAAATCGGATTCGACATGAAATGTCAAATCATGTGTAGGGAAACCAGACTTAGCATAACTACCGTAGCTAGTGCTGGCAGGTTCAAAATGAGTCTTGGCGTCCTCCAGCATTCCATACTAGTAACACGTCAATGGGGAATCAGACCTGGTGTGAGTAGGCCTATCGTGCAAGGGTCCTATCTCAGAAATCACAGGACCTAACTCAGCTAAGTCAGGTGAAGGATCATAAGTAGGAGTAAATTCCCCGTCGTCTACACGAATGGGAGGAGGTGGTTCATTAATATCCTCTAAACGGTCTCCCATGGTGTGTGAATCAATGTGTGACATAGTCCTCCTGGACTGTCTAGGTCTCTCTCCCAAAGGAGGAGGAGAAGTAGAAGGAGAAAGTCCTGCTAAACGATGAGAATGGTGAGGAACCATACTCGAATCCACAATGACTCAAAAAATACCAAAGACTCTCTATTCACGTAAACCCTAGGCCAACTATCGTGCACAGAGCAATCACTAATAAAATCTAAAGCCAAATGTAAGCAAACAAGGGCTGGATAAGCGAGCTCCTGAATGAAGCAGGTATGTCTCGCCTAGGAGAGGCTTGAGACTCCCATACACAATAAGCAGAGGTACGTAACCAATTATTGTGGCCCTCAGCTTCAACACTTAAAGCGACTATGCTGTCCGACCCCAACCTGGTCGAGACACCTGCAGAATAACCCCTGCAAAGTACCCCCTCGATATTCTAGGTAAGGCCACTAAGGTCACCTCAATATAATCAATACTCAGGAGGACAGTTGCAAGCGGGATTGACCATATGGGCAGGGTAGCAAAGCTCGGAAATCTCAAAAGAGCCCCCAGATATGAATACAATCCTGGAAATATCTCCGGTGCTACTTAGTTGTGACTAGGGGTCATCCCAATCAATAACCGCTCACATTGTCTTGTGCTTAACTCTCTTTTGAGAGGAGGATCCTAAGAAACACTGGTTATACCAAGGATTTCACACACTCACCTGGACAGACACCTAGATGTTGTTGTTTAGTGATCTTGGAGAATTAACTTACAATGAACTATTCCAAGATCCTAAAACCTAAGCTTGTTGGTGCACCGTAGAAAAGAAAAGAGTGTAATTCATTTTATTTAGCGTTGATTTTAGTTGGTTTTTTTACTCAAAAAGGGATATGATCGTGCAACTGATGGTGTTATGACGCAACAGGAAGTAAAATGTACACCTAACAATCAATCCAAATGCATTGTGTCCATGAAAACAGGGTATGCTACTACGTGAAATGCACAATTCTTCTTCAAATGATGAATGCAAATTTCCTATATGAAGTCCTAACTAGTACTCCAAAGCAAATCTATCTAGTGCAAGTACAATGTAAAGTGCAAAATGCAATGCATGATGATAAGCAAATGTTTTTGTATTTTTTGAAAATAAAAGAGATGTAAAAAGAAAAAGAATGATTCTACGACCCCTAGACTCTGCAAGCACACCCAAACAACACTCAAGCAAAGCACTAAGGTAAAAGAACCTACCTCTGACGGCACGTCTGCAAACCAGAGAAAATGAATCCCCCACTTGGACCTCCACCACTTCAATCCTCCATCTCTTGATAGCAAGCTCACAAGCAAAAGGAAAGCTTGGGAAGAACACAAAAGTGTTCCAAGGGACAAAGGGATGCAGACTCAAGCATAAGTTCCGGCAACAATGGACTATAGTTTCATTGCTCTCAATTCTTTCTTATGCCTTCAATGTACCAAGGGGTTCCTTATATAGCTTTTCAAAGGGGTAATGAAAGGTTGAATCCGAGCGATCTCAAGGCATAGGGAATGCCAGGAGTCAAATGAGTCAGATCCATGTCAAGGAAAAATCCAAAAGGATTTGGATTATGCACACATCTCGATGTACGTGGTTTTAGTGGTCAAACCCACGTATGTACGCGCTTATATGTTTAAAATTCACGTGTAGCATTTTTCATGTGTTTTTAGGGATGAACAAGGAAACATCAAAGGACAAAAAGTGGTCCATAGGGTCTAAGGAGTTTGCAACGGGACAGGGGAAGGCCATACAAAGTGTGATTCACCTAGAGTGGTGAAATCCACTATAACAGATGATGATGATGATTATGATGATGATGATGATGATGAGGATAATGACAATGATGACATTGCCGATGATTATGATGGCAATGAAATGAATGGTGATGATGGTGATGATGAAATTGACAATGATTATGAATACAATGAGAATCATGATGTTGATCATCTTAAAAAATAAGTTGTTATTTCTCATGCATAAATTGTGTGTGTCCTCCATGACCCTTTTTCACTAATCACATATTTTGGGTAGATGTTATTTCTTATGCCAAAGGTAATGATGAATAACTGATGAAAATGTCAATAACGATGATGATGATGATGTCAAGGACAATGACGATGATGATGACTATTGTGATAATCATGATGACAATGGCAAAGATGACGATGATGATGATGATCATCATCATTTCCATCATCGTCATCATCAAAAAAAGCATCACTGTCATTGTCATCTAGTTCATCATCGTCATCATTTAAAGCATATGGGATATGTTTACCATTTAAATCATGCATAACAAGTGTGATTATTCTAAAACACCCCACCAAAGTACAAAATTCAAACCACAAGGGAAACATAATATTGAAATTGTTCCAATTTTCTTTCTCCCAACAAAACATGCTTCATTTTAGGGAATTATGTTAAAATCCATACATTCATAGTCCATCCATACTATACTTGTAATAAATATAAATATAATACTTAAACAAATTTATAAAATAGGTAAATATTTTATAAACACCCTTATGCTATATAAACTTATTTCACCTTAATAATGGTAAGATATGTAAATATAATAATAATAAATAATTAATATAAATATGTTACTATAGTTCATATGTTAAAAGATTTAATATATATATATAGTTCATATGCTATGTTATTTAATATAATTAAATATATACACATATTATTTACTTATACATTATACAAATTAAAATATAGATTAAAACCTATGAAGTTTCATAGGGAGGCGAAGCAAAACATGAAGGATTTTTCAAATATAGATCTATGTACAACTACCCATTTCCCAAAGGGGCTTCTGCTAAATAATTCTATGGATTCGGGGTTATGAGTATCAATTTGGTCTATCTGGTCTGTCCCCAATTCAGCCATGAGAGGATTTAATTCAGTCATGAGAGGATTTAATATTATTCTGCCCATGAGGACTTCTTAGGGCGCCCAGTTGGCAACGTGGGTGTCTTGATTCTCAGTCCAGGCCGTTCAAAACTTGGTTTTTTGGGATGGATCAAAGTAAAATAGGAGATCTACCATTGTTGATGCCTCTACTGTCTCTGTCTTAGATGTTGCTCTCTTAGATATTATATAATATATACCTATGATGGTGGTGCTACTAATGCTAAGTCACCAAAATTTAGATCGCTATCTTGCGATTGGATTTTGTATTACTACAGATTGTAATTTACAACTATGTTTTATGAGAGGGATTCACACAGATGGACTAATTACAAATAGCTAGGATAAGACCCAGCTAGGAGACCTAATCTGAGTAGCCATACCTCAAACTCTACAATGGTACATAAATTACGGGGACAAGGGGCCAAATCCATATGATTGCTGGATGTTGAGAACGAACCGGGTGTGGCTGCTCTATTATAGGGACTAACAGATCGGGCGCGCAACACTGTGAAGATTTGGATTTATAACAAGTGGCTCTCGAACCGCCTATTACTCAAGTACCAGTCATGATAATGTGTTCTGATGGAGCCTCTGGATGACCTCCCAACTTCTAGCTTCCACATTCCGTTAAAGAAATCAGTGCATTTTCCTTTAATAGGACCATTGAAGATGGGAGAATTTGGAATTGAATCAAAATAACAAAGATGGAAAGAATTGGGTATTGAATCAACCCATGTGGATTCTTTATAATTTTATGTCAGGTAGCGTGATTTCTAAGAACAAATGCAAATGATTCTCCATCGTTGTTGTATTTTCCTATTTCTCTGTTACGCCCTGTGTAGAATCTTCTACGACCATATTTTGCTTATAGGCCAAATGCAAATGTAATGGCCTAAGGCTATGTCTTTTGACCTTGCCATTGCTCAAGTTACAAAAAATATCCATGGTTAACCAAAATTCATAAAAGAGGCACTATATCTTTCTCACATGCCAATATTCCCTTTATAGGGCTTTGTGGTGTCCTAAGGCCCCACACATAGTTCATGAGCCCTAAGGAAAAATGTTTTGACCCAATAACTCTTTTCACATCAAATCATGGCCAAGGGACTGAAAGCCATACTTGGTGTGTCAAACCTCAAAATGACCGACATATCTTACTCATTGGCTAAATATTATTTCTGTAGCATATAGGGCCTTTGAGGTCATCTAGGGAATCACACATGACCCATGAGCTCCTTACCCTTAGAAGTTATGTTTTGACTTGATAATATGGCCCAACCAATGATAATTATTCTTGGTCGCACAGAGCTTGAAATGACCATTTCTTGCTTGTAAGCCAAATATTTCCCACATAGACATGACATTATAGACTAGGGCCCATGACAACACATCAGACATGACGTTATGGTGAAAAAATCCATATAGTAATTGATTTCTTTGCTAATTTTCTTAAATCTATTTTGTTAAATTTTTACCTTTTTCTTTTTTTCTCATTAGTTTTAAAAATAAAAGAAAATACAACTTTAAGAAGAAGAGATGAAAGCCTATGTGGACGGGAGGGAGGGGATTAAACTCCCTATTGATTATACATAAACACGCCAAAGAAGAAATTATATATCAATGGGAGGGTGGAGATGTTAAATATTGAGATATAAATGGCTTGGGTCGATATATATGGGTTGGGTTGAGATTGAGCGGACTCTCAAAATTGTTAAACTCCATCGCAATATTCGCTTGCAATCGGTGTTCCATTCTTTATTCTGTCGATTGCGGCTAGCTGATTCAATCGTGAGCCCAGTCCTCCATTTTCCAAGGAACCACGAAAAGTTTGGGATTGAAATGCACTATATCTAACTAGATTGGGTCTAGGATATTTGTGTATATATTCCATAATATTTACTAAGTTGTTGTATTTGCAATAAAGGTGTGGAAGTTTTTAAAAACAATTTTAGACCTGGTCATAAGAGTGTCTCTAACAATGTTGATGTCTCATGGGAATCTTAAAGAAGAAAACCAGGTAGTTTCATTACTAGGAATTCATACAAAACGTAATTATGAAATTTACATCACATGGTCATTTATTTAAGCCAACCTGGCTTGCCACCTGTCGACATAATAATCACGCATATCTAAAATTTATAAATAAATGATCTTTTTTAATATGAAACCTATACAAAAAAATTCTTATTAAATTACCCTTGTAGTTTATTTTATTAAAAGGTGTAAAACACGATAAAAAAGGGTGGAATGTGATGCTCTTAATAATGTGAAAACCAAATAAAATGATTAGAGGAAATTTGGGGTCTAAAATGGGCCTCCTAAGAAAAATAAAAAAAAAAGCCACATCAGACTACAAATATGCCATGTCAGATTAAATCAAATGAAAATCTAATGAAAGTCAACCTAAATCGTCTTATTAATGGTAGTTGACAACTATACTGAGTTAATGTAAAGTTAAGAGATATTGATTAAAAATATTAATGAAATATTTAGATTCTTGTGCACACATAATAAATGATACGAAACTTTTGAATTTTATATTATTATTATTTTAAATGAATAGACCACTACTTTTTATATATTTAATAAATGTAAAACTCAAATATATTCATTTATAATGAAAAATATAATTATAATAGTATTAAAAAAATTTAAAAAATCACTATTACTTTTTAATATAAATTTTATATTAATTCATATAAAAAACAATAAACTATGTATATTCATATTATTTTTATATTAATATAAAAAAATTGTGGTTTAATGGGTAGATAGGTAAGAGAGAAAAAAAGTAAAATCAAATTTTATTATAATTTTAGTAACATTAAAAATAGTTTTTATTTTTTATTTTGTTAATATTTAAATGTTTTATTTATTTTTGGATGTAATAATTAAATATATTTATTTTCTAATTATTATTTAATAATATTAAAAATACTAAATATTTTTTATTTAGTATTTCAAGATAAGTCTACTTAAAAATAAATATTATTTAGTTTTCTTTTTAAAAAATTGATTAATAAATGTTTTTAGTATTTCAAAATGCTTCCACTACAATTTTAATTAATGCAAAGGTTATGTTTTAAAGGAGTTGGAAGTAGTGATCAAATAAAATATTCTATATTTATTAGTTAAAGTTTATTTATCTTATTTCAAGGTGATCTTTTCAATAACTTAACCAAGGTGAGGTTGATATGGAGTTAGCTATTGTCAAATAAAAATATGACACATAAGCATTATGTGTCCAACTCAACCATAATGGTTGACCAAAGATATTGAAATTTCCTTGGTTTAAAAATTCAACTCAATCCAGCTCATCCATGGCACAATTTTTTATAAGGCCCATTTCAAATTTGACTACCCATCAAAGAAAACCAATAAAACTTTATATTTTTTTCATATAAAGAAAATAAATTTACATTATATGACCCTTTCCATATCATAGAATATCCCTAGGAGGCATGGCCAACATATCCTCCATCGTGAGCCCATTCCTCCATTTTCCAAGGAGCCACGAAAATATTGCCACTGTAAAATATTAATCGACAATTTAACAGGTAACCAATTGTTAGAGGCATTAACACTATTGTGGCTTCTGGGAATTAATGGTGTTATGGAAATTATGGATGAGGAGGACTGGGAGGGTATAATTGTTGTTCAGGGTATGCCAAACAGGAATAATAATAAGGGTTATGGTTGTTGTTGCCATTAGGGTTTTACCACATGGCACCTGCTAAAAGATGAGGAGGCAAAACATCTGCCTGTAGACAATGCACTAGTACAAAATGAGAGATAAAGGACTAGGTGACCAAAAACGTTAGTCACCACATTTTATTCAAGGGATA
Organism: Pseudotsuga menziesii; assembly: GCA_001517045.1. NCBI lineage: Eukaryota > Viridiplantae > Streptophyta > Pinopsida > Pinales > Pinaceae > Pseudotsuga > Pseudotsuga menziesii. The sequence continues at coordinate 338,256 of LPNX010466118.1, read as the reverse complement.
AACGACCAAAATTGAGCAATTTTAAGTGAGCCAACTAAAAATGACTATGTTAAACGACTAGTTTAGTCACCGGATAAAATATACGACTAGATAATAAGTGACTAAAATAAAAATGACTAATGTAAACGACTAATTTAGTCACAAGAATATAAATATGACTAGCAAACAATGACTAAGAATATGAATTTGTCATTTTTAGTTGTATCGCCTTGGCAATGAGAAATTATAATTTGAGAATAAATTTGTACAATTTACTAAATTTTTACACTATAAATGGATGTAGTGTTACAATTTAGTAAAGTGTAACATTGCATATGGATTTAGAGACCCGAACGACGTTAATTGTGTTACTTGACAATGAAAAATTGTAATTTTGACAATAAATTGTTATGAATAAAAGTAAATTAAAAGAGAAACTAACTATATAATATGATATTCGAGTTTCACTTGGAAAATAAACTAATAAAAACAAACTAGGTGAAGCACCTATTACATATAGCTTGTTTTACATGGTACATTCTATTTTTTCATTCCTTGTTATTAAGGCCTTTTTTGAACAAGGCTATGTCAAACATCACTTAAGAAAAGGTAGCAATGGAAACAATGTAGGTTTTTTTGAATGCATTTTTATAGGAGTTGTCTAAATAGGGGACTTTTTGACCTGTGTTTCCAGTTGGTTTTAACTAGTTTTTTGCTATGAATCTTCACGGAATTTTCAAAAATTTCAAAAACACTGTTAGATCTTATGGAGTGTGGGTGTTTGGGGTTTTCCTGTCACCTGATTTCATTTCTGAGCTTAAAATCGCTGAACAAACAACATAAATTACAGATTTTGTAGATTATATTCACCGAATTCCGACAAAAAATCAGCCTGAAAAGCCAAAAAGTCCCCTAGTTAGACAGCTCCATTTTTATATGGAGATCGACATGCACGCTTATAAAAATTTGGTGTTTTTTAATAACTTTATTTATTTGCGTGCTTTTGCTTTCCATGGAGCATTTTTTTTTTTTAAAGTGATGTGGTAATGGCGTTGATGGGGTTGGGTGATAATTCACTTTTTTATTTTCTCCTTTTATGTAAAGTTATGTTATATAATATTAAAAACACAAAGCTTTGTATTAGTTGTTAGTTGGACTATTTGCTACTAAAAATATTTTAGAGTATCAAAGTTTATGAAGAATTATAATAAATATATTATTTTTTTATATGTAATTGTTATTATTATTATTAAGTTAAATAAAGAACACAAATATATAATAAAAAGAAAAAAACACAAATAAAATACAATTTCAGTGTGCATTTTGACAATGGGTGTTAGATGGACCAAATGAACCAGTGCTAATATGAAATCATTCTCATAAGGAGAATAGGTGCGAATATGAACCTATGCGATTTCAAAATAAGGAGAAGTGGTGCGAATATGAACCAATGCGATTTCAAGGCCATAAAATTTCCTGGGAAACTTTGTTTTAAACATGTATGCAAAGTGACGAAGATTGGACCACGGACGCAAAGTGTTTGAGGAAATGCCTGAGGAGACTTGGTTTTATGGTATTAGGCTACGCACATAATGGATTTTTTTAGGAAGGCCTTGATATTCTTTCGTGAGATGCAACGCGGAAGTACGAAGCCAGATTGGTTTACTTTTGAAGGAAGCTCTGATAGATCCCCATCTTGGTTCGTTAAACTAGGTATGCATCCCCATTGTTTGGGGTTCCTTATAGCTACAGGTTGAGGGATTCTCTAGTGATTTTCTAAAGCACCCCTATACCGTAATATGAACAAAAATATTTTGCACTTGAACCAGATGCACTAGTGGCGTGGGATTGTAGTACGCTTAGCTATATCAGTTCTTGATTGAAGTTTGATTTCACATCTCATACGGAGAAACTGCCTTCTCTATTCATAATTCGAATCTTGTGGTAGAAATTTCTTATTACTGACTTTCCAGGGGTAGGTATACACATTCATTAAGAATCACTCACAAAATCACTAATATATGGTACATAAAGAATCACCCACAGATAGCTGAGCTCTTTAAAGCCTCGTTCTTTAAAACCTGAGCAAAGCTCAACCTATGATCAATGTGATTATTGACTAAAAGGCGAGGGATGAGAGGGTAAAAAAATGGTTTTTTCCACTCAAAATTTGATCTACATCCTTCATTTGCCCAATTTGTTTTAGGAATGGGGCTTTCATTCAATGATTTCGCCCTTTCCATTTGCTCTGATTCGGACTTGCAGCTTCTGTTCACCTCAATTTCGTGGATGGGGGATTTTTTTGAGATATTTCACCTCGATTTTCTAAAATGGGGGTTACAGTGGATTGATTTAGTTACATTCTTCCTACCTTCCCATTTATCATCAATTCATGCTCTAGATTTGTGCCCTTATCAGCCATTGTGCACCAAAACATAGAGTGTGGTTGCTCCGAAGAACAAGGCTAGACTAAAGTCTAAAATGATCAAAACACTAGCTTACCTGTCATTATAGATCTTACGACAAGATGATTTCTTTAATTTTTAAGTTTTGGCCATTGAAACACATCCATATTACTCTTTTCATTCACTATTTGACAAATTCTTTGGTAGAAGTTCAATTTGATGGGCACCATTCTAATTCTCTCAAATTTGCATCAAATTTAGGTGTGTTTCTTAATTCTAGAGTAGTGCCACATTCTATTGGTTCACCTTCATGAGCTTTGTTCTCTTTTGATAAATCTGTTGGATATGATTTACTAATAACATCATATTGTAGATTGAGTTGTTTCTCAATTTGAGACCAAGAAATATATTATGCCAGAAGAGTGAAGGTTGTCATTATTAATTTGCAATGGATTCTCCACTGGCATAATATGTTTTTAGGTTGGTTTAGTTCTTGAAGGGTTTAATATCTCTTAAAATGATTTCTACGTCAATGAAAATCACCACAAAAATACCATAACTATCTTTCACGTTCACCATTATTATTATCTATGTTGTAATTCTATTTTTGTCCATTACGCAGTTGTAGGCTCTGTATGTTACTATGTTCTCTTTGAAAATTTGAATATTTAACTTATTTTCTCTTCAACTACTTTCCTCAATGTATGCTTACACGAAGTCTAGAGATATATGCATATATAGAACAATACAACATACAGGTATGGTGAGGAATGACTATTTACAATTTCTATCACTATATTTTTATACCCCCTAAACTATCAAGGCCCTTGTAGACAAAGATTTATCATTTTGATTATTAATAGTTTGAAGTTATATGTGATAAATTCACTCTATATAATGATGCTATAGCATCACATGGAAACCTTTAATTTCCTCAATGCATTCAACCATGACAATTAAATGGACAATATTCACATCAACCAGTTTGGAACCCCAAATATATCCAATCTATTATACATGGTTGCTAGCTTAAATTTATTATTTGACAAATATACTAGAAATATACATAAAACTGGATCCATAACGATACACAAACTTGTAATTCTTGGTCTATAAATTGTCTTCTCCTTGGATAATATTCTTCCCTGCAGTGACTTACTACAAGTAGATAAAGCATCTCCCTTTTCTACAAAGGTCCACAATCTGTGTCTAACACAACTACAAGGATTAAAGTAATTTTAGAACTTGATAGACTAATTTTTTCACTTAAAATAAAATACAAAATCAAGAATACTTTTAAAGATAAATGTTCAACATGGGAGATGATGATTGTATCATGCACATGTATTTGGGTCCATCACCAACCTCCCAGGGATAATTTCCCTCGTCTAAGTTCCTATATCTCCTTGTCCTATGCAAGTGCCTCCCCTAATTGAGCAATAGAATCTCCCATTGTGTGCACCCAATGGGTTTGTCGTCATGCCAGTCAGGGAAACAACCCTAGGTAAGGGCACTATGTAGCACTCTAACCATGGACAAGCATCCACTGAAATTGAGCCATACATATGTCCATGAAGCACCACCAAGGAAATAGGAGACCTAATTTTCTCCTAGCAAGGTGGAAACAATTTTGGAGTAAATGCTAAAAGCTAACAATATCACTTGTATAGCTTGTAGATTTCACAGGCATAGCTAATATTTTTATTTTTCTCTGAATGGTTGCACTTAAAAAAAGTGTCTTCAATCTTAAGGAGATGTAAATGTGATGATTTATGCCATCCTTTCAGTAGCGTTATTAAGCTTCACACCATGTTCAAGTGACAGGTTGAAACTTGATCTTATGCTTAAGAGGTTTTGTTTTTCAAACATTGATCTTATGTTGAATACCAAGCTATTATTGTGCAATCATATGTGGGTCAGTAGAATCAAAGAAGTTAATGATATTTTTTAACCGGTGGCTCTGGCTTAAATATCATGGTATATTTATGTGCAGAAAAGTTGGTCCCAAACTAGTGACATATTATACCTGAGTTACAATATGATTCCTTCTTTTGGATGGTGTTTACAAAAGAAAACCAAATATATACATACTTTTGAACAGTATCCGCACTCTTTTATTTTATTCTAGCCAACCCATACCTTCCTGTCTCATGTACAAACTTTTAATATTATCACAAATGTTCAAACATAGTTTTCCTAGGCCTAAGAACCCCCTTGTTTTAAAAACAAAATAGATCTCTGTCAGTTTTGATGCACCTCATTTAAGAAACAATACAAGAAAGGTTGACCAAAGGAGAAAAATAACAAGACAAAATGCTGCTATCTTAACCCCCTTTCTATGATTCATGACCACTGTGCATTGCTGAAGTTACCTTTCCCTGTAGTGTTGACATGCTTGTAGAGAGTTCATCTACCTCTTTCATCATTTCCAATCTATTTTCTTCATCTGTTGTTTGTCTTTAGATCAAAAGACAAAATATTGGTGCCCCAATCTAAAATTAAGAACTAGAAACTAAGTATTCATTAATTCTTTTAGCATTTAATATACATTACTGATCCTTTTCTCTACTCTCTCCTTCCTTAACCCAGCGTTCCATTTTCTTGCAATCACTAGACCATTGTTCAAATTATTAGTGTAATATGTAATTGATAGCCTCAATGTAAGATCAAAATATAGAAATTAAGTTTTCATGAATTCTTTCACTGTTATATATACGTTACTACTTCTTTTCTGTATTGGATGCTTTTGTTTGGGTTTTGCACTTTCTCTTTGGCACAATAGATCTATATCTCTTTACTGCACTTGTGAGGATGCTATTTCAGAATCTGGGTAATATTTGGTTCCATTGATTCTTTTGTTGACCCATAAATCTCAACATGGTATGAGAGTGGGTGTGAACCTTACTCTCAATTTTCTTGTCTAATCCAAAGACTATTGGCTAGTGGCATCATACTTACGGTGTAGCGAAGCAGAACTAGGATTTTATCTAGGGGCTCTAGAAGTATAAAACCTAATTTATACTTCATGGTTCATAATTTTATGACTTATGTATTATCATTTCCATTTCCTAAAATTTTGAATGCTGGCATCCACTCACTTCCTCTCTCTCATGTCTCATGCTTTGTAGAATTGCAGGAAAATTATCATAAATTGTTTAAACTTTGTATCAAGGATCATTGCAATTGGTTCATTTCTCGTTTTTTGTTCTTCATTTCAAATTTCCCAAGTCCTGTATATATGTGAATGGTTTTTATTAGTGAGAATATTTGACTCTATTCTTTATCTACAGGTGAAACTTCAGACATGGATAAATGTCAGGAAGGGGGATGAATATGCTGGGGTTACAGTTCTCTTTGTTACACCTGTGGCATCAAAAGAGAAAGCTGCTAACAGGTCTTATCTTGTCCTAGCTAACCCATATGATAGCTGCACACCCTTAAGAGAAAAGGTGCTTATTTTCCTATATTATACTTGAATGCCATTATTATTAGTGATAATTGTGGTTGATAAACTTATGTGTTCCCTAAACATTTTTTTTCCTTTTCAAACATGGGATGTATGACCTTATATATTAGCTCATTGGAGAGGCTTCTTTGGTACATCGAGGCAATTGCACTTTCACAACAAAGGTCAAGGTTGCACATGCAGCTTGTGCAGTGGCTATTCTTGTTGTAAATGACAAATAAGGTATTTACAAGGTTCTTTCAAATAGATATTAGCTTGTTTACTTTCATGTTCTACTAAATGAAAGGAAAATATGCTTTCATTTTCAAGGAAAAAGTTGGTCATATACCTAATATTATACAAATCAACAGTACAAAATTAGTAGTGTCACATATATTGGTTCAATGAGCATCGTCCTTAGGAATTATGTATTCTTTAGTCACTTGTTTTCCTTTTAGTCATTTCTTTGTCTTTTATTGGCATGCTTATCATATGTGTCACATTTGTAATTAGTACAACACTTGTCCTTCATGGTGTACAACTCAATTTGTAAATCCTATTTAGGAATATTAGTAGTTTCTTTCGTGCTACTGAGCAGTTACATAAGCTGTTGAATTTATGGAAGTGGATTTTATTTATGTACAGGCCTCCCTTGCCTCCGTCATCCTGTAATGGAAATGCTAGAATTTATGTGTATATGCCGAGTTTGAAATGTTGGGTTTAATATCACTTTTGTCTTCATGAGAAAATCTTGCTTCATTTCATTTTGCAGTGAAGATCTATATCTTCTGATCTTGCTCCACCTTGGACCATATCTAAGCATATCCTATGTGACTATCTCCCATATCTAAGGATATCCTATGTGACTATGTCCCATATCTAAGCATATCCTATGTCTCCAATCATAGAACTAAGAGAATTTGATGCTGACATCCAAGAGGATCCAATGTTCAAGTCAGTTACGGAGAATCTAGAAAAGTAGGGATATGTTCTGTTTTTCTCCAGAAAATGCTCTTGGACATAAATATATACTAATAGTATGAAAAGAATTGGGAATATACAGAGAAGAGGACACATTTGTGTGGTGCTTGGCTCTTAGTGGCTTGCTCATAGGGTTATCCTTGATGGACCTTGGATTATAGCAAGGGATGATACATGTGTGTAATCAAGGAGAGATAACGTTTCTATTAAGTTTCCTACTCAACATCGATACAGTTTGTGGAGTGAGTTTCTTGGGCTTCTTGAACACTCTGGGGCATGTATAGAGAAAATGGTGAACCATTTATAAGACTAGTTTTCTCCAATTTGTCCAATGTTTACTTTTGATCTGCATATCATAGCCATTTGATTAAAGATTGCTAATTGAGGAAAGAAAAAGAGTTATAAATATGGGCAAGACAAGAATTGAAAATAAGGCTAAAGTAAGGGATTAGGTGGTGAGGATGGGTGGACTAAAGTGTACCTATCATGCACCTAAAACATAGTTTGTATACGAAATTATTTCCCTAATAAGGTAATGCTTCAAATATTCCACACATGTTTGAGTGCAAACCATGTCAAGTTCCCCCCTTCCTCTTCTCCTAGCTCCCTTTGACATTGCATTCTTCTAGAGATACCTTTACATCCTATAATCTAAGGATGGGGGAGATGGTAAGAGAAGAGACATAACATATTGTAGAGCACTATAATGTTGAAATTATTCATCACATTGTAATAATCCAAGTCTAATTTCCAACCTACCTAATTAGGAATACAAAAACTGCAATCTGATTTTCACTAGGAAATTGCAATATGTGTGTGTTTTCAACAATACAATCTGAATGATTCTAATTGTTTGACTCTCTGTTTTTGTCTACCAAGTATTTTTGGCATATAGGTTCTGCTAATTGTGACTCTTAGTTGAATTATGGTCCTTTTGGTCCTAGCACCCTTGTTATAAGTGGTACCTTGACAACCTTTGGTATGATGACTTTTATTTTGTTGTTTTATTGTTGTTGACCATATGACCTTTAGCACCCTATTCTAAGTCAACCTAATCTTATTTTATTTCATTGATAACTGTACTAAAACTTATGGGTTACCTAAGAGACCTTTCTAGAAGGCTTGTTAATATTATAAATTCAAGTCTTGATTTTCATTTGGGGTTTGTCTTGGAAAGAGAAGATTGGATAAATGATTCAAGGGACTATTCTAGGGTTTCTTGCTGTTATTTTGGCTTGACATATTGGATTTTACTGTTGGTTTGAGCTTCTTCCACCTCCTCCTCATCCTGTTAGGGTTGCCTCTCTCTTTCTCTATCTACTTCTACTATTTATACTTGATCTGTGGCTATTTATGGCTGCTCCTAAACTGATCCATGACTATGTTATGCTCCTTGAGTTGGGGTCATGACTATGTTATGTTCCTTGAGCTAGGCCATGATTGTTTTTATGCTCCTTGAGTTGGGTCTTGACTGTTAAATTTCCATATGCTTAGCTAAGACATTAGTATTTTATTTCATAACAAAAGCATATAAACAGGATCACTGAAAGATAGACAAGCACAACCATATAAAAGGAACACAAAGATTTATACTGGGAAAACCCTTAAGGGAAAAACCTAGCAAAAGATTCCTCAATATAGATGCCCCAAAAAATAAAAGATAAAACCAACAAGGAGATCAAAGCCTGATCCTCCTCCTTCTCCATCTACTTCTCTTCTCCACTAATGCGCTACACAAGTGAGAGTGTGTGCCACAAATGAGGAGCACTACACCTCTATTTATATTCATCCGTTCACTTAAGTTAACTCATTTGACATGTAGGCTCGAGTTAAATCATGTAGGCTCGAGTTACACATGTAGGCTCAAGTAACCACACTGGGGTGCTAATGACCCACCTTTACAATTAGAGGGGACTACCTCATGAATCCTATTAGTTATTCTGATTAGGAGCATCGGGGTACAATGTAATACAAGTGGTTCTCCCGGTAGGACCATCGGGGACCACAAAAATATACATATAGAATATTCTTTAAAGTTACAATATTTCAACACTCCCCCTTAATGAGAAGGGTATTCTACAGCAACATCAACAAAAACAAGAGTAGAGATAGGGGACATCATCAACATCAGAAGGGTAAGACATCTATAAATCATTGGAATCTTTTCAACATCATGTAGTCTTCATCTTCAATATTCAGTCTTCATCATCAGTAACATCTTCAGTCTTTGATTAGTAACATCTTCAGCATTTTGATCTTTCAATTAGCTACGACATCTTCAGCACTTGGACCTTTCGATCAGCAACATCTTAAGCACTTTGATTGTTCGATCAGCAACAACATCTTCAGCATTTTGACCTTTCGATCAACAACATATTTAGCACTTTGAATTTTCGATCAGCAACAACATCTTCAGCATTTTGACCTTTCGATCAGCAACAACATATTCAGTACTTTGACCTCTCGATCAACAATATCATCATCAACACTTTGCCCTTTCGATCAACATCAACATCATCATCATCATATTTTGATCTGTCGATCATAATCATCATCACATTCTGATTTTTTTTCCCTTTTTTCGATCAGAAACATCATCATCATACTCTGATCTTTCGATCAGAAACATCATCATCATACTCTGATCTTTCAATCAGAAACATCATCATCATAGTGCGTCATCATCATATTCTGATCTTTAGATTAGGACGTCATCATCATCATACCCTGATCTTTCGATCAGTATGTCATCATCATCATACTCTGATCTTTCAATCAGTACATCATAATCATCATACTCTGATATTTCAATCAGTACAACATCATTCATCATCAGCAACAACCTGCAATCCATAACTCAAAGACGAAAAGTCTTTGGATCACTTTTGGACTTAAAGTCTAGGGATGATGCAATCCCACCACATTCTCGACAACTAAAGTTACCGGATTGATTATGAGAGAATCAGTCCCTATCAATTTAGGACTAAGTCCAAGGACGATGCAATCTTACCACATTCTCGACGACCGAAGTCACTGGATACAATTACGGGATAATCACTCCCTATCACTTTAGGACTTGAGTCCAAGGATGATGCAATCCTACCACATTCTCGACGACCGAAGCCATCGGATACAATTACGGGATAATCACTCCCTATCATTTTAGGACTTGAGTCCAAGGACGATGCAATCTTACCACATTCTCGACGACCGAAGCCATCGGATACAATTACGGGATAATCACTCCCTATCACTTTAGGACTTGAGTCCAAGGATGATGCAATCCTACCACATTCTCGACGACCGAAGCCATCGGATACAATTACGGGATAATCACTCCCTATCACTTTAGGAATATGTCCAAGGATGATGCAATCCTACCACATTCTTGAGGACCAAGGTCACCGGATATATTATGGACAGATGTCCCGGGATGATACAATCCCTCTTCATTCTCGAAGACCGAGGTCTCTGGATCACTTTAGGGCAAGTGCCCAGGGATGATACAATCCCTCTTCATTCTCGAAGACCGAGGTCTCTGGATCACTTTAGGGCAAGTGCCCAGGGATGATACAATCCCACCACGTTCTCGAGGACCAAGGTCACCGAATCTATTGTGGACAGATGTCCTGGGATGATAGAATCCCTCTTCATTCTCAAATACCGAGGTCTCCGGATCACTTTAGGGAAAGTTCCAAGGGATAATACAATCCCACTACAACATCACTACTCCCCCTTTCGGGGAAGATCTTTTCGAACCACACCAAGCTTGTCTCGAAAGTGTTCGAACTCTACTTGAGGCAGAGGCTTCATCAGTACATCATCATCCAAACCATCATCATCTACATCTTCAGTATGTGATTACTGAACTATCACCATCTGTATCTCCAGTATGTGAATACTGAAAGCATCATCATCTATATCTTCAGTATAGAAATACTGAATCACCATCATCTGTATCTACAGTATGTAAATACTGAAATATCATCTATATCTTCAGTATGGCAATACTGAAATCATCATCATCTATATCTTCAGTATGGGAATACTGAAACATCATCATCTCTATATTCATTAGAGAAATACTAAATCACCATCATCTGCATCTATAGTATCATCATATGCATATTATCTTGTAAGTATAAATACCGAATTTCTACGTGTTACGTTAGAACACAGGGTTATTTGTCATCACAACTATGTTTATCACATAGAATCATTGTAGTGTCCATCTTCAGGTCAAAGAGACCTGATATCAGCTTCTGAAGCCATATGGCTTTACAACTTAGTAGAGCAATCTGCTATTTATTCTGCTTCAACCGTACTAAGAGAAACACTAGACTGTTTCCTGCTAAACCATGAACTCATAGCAGACCTAAAAAAAAAGCATCTACCTGATGTGCTTTTCCTGTCTGAGATACTTCCAGCCCAATCTGCATCTGTGTAGCCATACAATCTATACTCATGTCTACCATCATAGTATAGACCAAAGTCTATAGTCCCTTTCAGATATCTCATCACATGTTTTGCAGCTACTAGGTGAACCCCTCTTAGTTGAACAAGATATTGACTTAAGGTGTTCACAGCAAAACAAATGTCTGGTCTGGTATTTGTTAAGCACATCAATGAGTCAATGATCTGTCTATAGTGAGTCACATCCACTAAATCTAATGAGTCATCAACTAACAGCTTCAGGTTGGAATCCATGGGTGTGGCCATGACTTTTCATTCCAACATATTGAATCTGTTCAATATCTCTACCACATACTTTCCCTGGTTGAGAAATATTCCTTCTGAACTTTTCCATACTTCCAAACCTAGGAAATAATGCATTAACCCAAGGTCTTTCATCTCAAATTCGTCTGCTAGTTTCTTCTTGCTTTCCATGATCTGTTTCTCATTCCCTGTTAAGAATAAGTCATCCACATATAGTAATAGAATGACAAGTACATCTTCTACAACCTTGTAGGAAAGTTTAGGATCGATTTTACGCTTGGCAAAGCCCATGCTCACCAGGAAACTATCTATTCTTCCATACCAAGCTTTGGGAGCTTGCTTCAGGCCATAGAAGGCCTTCTTCAACTTGCATACTTGATTCCTTTTGTCTTGAACTTCAAATCCTCGTGACTATTCGATGTAAGACTCTTCCTCAATCATACCATTAAGGAAGGCTTGTCTTTACTTCATCATGGAAGAAGCTACCATGATAGTTTTGAAGGAAGTGTACCTTGCTACCTGGAGTAAGTGTCTGTTCAGAATTAATTCCCTCTTACTAATAGAAACTTCTAGCCACAACTATTACCTTACTTCTATCAGCAACATATCTTATCTTGCAAATCCATTTGGAAGATACCACATTCTTGCTTTCCGGTTTGAGTACTATATCCCAAACATCATTCTAGTATCACAAAATCTTCTATGAGTTTGTCTTCTTAGGTCATCAACATATCCTAGTCTTCTGCTTTCAACCTTGAAGGTTGGAACCCACTTTACTCTTGGTAAAGTCTTGATCCATCACAAAGCTATCCATCATGTCGTACCATGTCGAACTCATATATAATTTTCTATAGTCACTCCCCCTGAAGTGGAGTATCATCTTCCCTCTTCATTCTGTACAGGTGGTTCTATGCTTGATATATAATGGTCAATAGAGTATGTTATGTCATAGTCTATTCTTTCTGGGGAGAATCACAAACCTTGCTTTGTACACTTGTTCCATCATATCGTATACATCATTCCCCATGATCAACTGTTATTCTTTGATCATAGCTTCTTTCATAGCATTCTTTTCTTCATCTTGAGTTATCTCTTGTACCCATGGTGGTCTTCATCCTTCAAGGTGGATCTAGCACTCTTCGAAGCTTGTTCTTCCGTCATGGTGTCTCTGACCCTGGGAGCTTCAGATTCATGTTTATTGGAGTGAATCTTGAATTGTCATCACTTGTTCTTCGGAACAAGTCTCATCCTTATTTTCTTGTAGGAGGTTGTACATGACCTTTCCTACAATTCAAATGCACCAGTTGCATGGTTAGAACTATTTCATAAAACATATGCATAACGACAAATTCTTATGCATCATGCAACTGTTTAGTCAATATAACATTCATCCATATCTCACATAAAATTTCTAGATGCCTTCCATCTCCACCATGACATTATTGAGATTGTGCACTAATCCAATATGTCAGCAAAGAGGTTTGATAAGTAGCAATGGAGATTTGTATAGCACCATGAGCTACTTACCCATCACATGCATATTAGTAGTATACAGTCATTAATGCAAACAATCTATCATGCATAACACATCAACTGAATATAATCAAATGCATAACAAAACAATATCATTAAATGACAATTGAATACTTATCTTTTGGTTGTTTCGTGGGTAGACTCCTTCTTGATCATTTTGCTTCATCATCTTCTTCATTCATGAAATCATCATTTCTTATCCAGATGATAAGATGCATAAGAGGTTCTTTAAGAATTGAGTTCTTCATATTCCTCATCGCTTGAGGGATCTTCTTTGAATGGTGAGAGCTTGATCTTCAATTGCTTCCATTGAGATTCTTCTTCTTCCCAAAGTCTATTGAAAGTAATTACTTCCTTCTGGCACACATTCTTTGCATGAATGATTCCCATGATCCTGGGAGGCCATTCAAGGTGGCTATCACCACTTCTGCAGTCTGGATCTTCAAATTCTTCAACTGTTTTCTCAAAGCCATCTTCTGATTTAAGTTCTTATCTTCAAATAGCTTGTTCAAGGAATCAAACATCTTCAGTGTCTTTGGGGAGACACTTGTGGTACAAGTTGATTCATGACTGAATCGGCAATGATTTTCTTGGCCTTGACCAAGTTCTTCTTGTGTAAGGCTTCTAGCCTCATCTCCCTCTGGAATTGGAACCTCTATACTCATGTAGGTGTCCAAACCATTTTATTCAAAGAGATAATATACTTATAGGATTGGGATTTGTCAAATTCACCAATCTTATAATCAAGCTGATGTGATAGATCACTTTGAAATGAGAACCTCAAATGAAAATAGCAAAGGATTAGATCTTACCGATTTGAGGTGTCCGTCTTGGTTCCAAAGCTCGCTGATCTAGGGTTTGTCACAGAAATCCTAATTTAAAAAACTTAGAATATTTCAGATATGATTGGATAGACATATAGATCTCTTCAAATGGAGCTGTCCAATGTACTCCATTTCTGAAAACAGTGGAGAGAAGCTCCCGGAACAGGAAGCCCTAATTTTCCAATTTCTTCAACAGAAATTCCTGTTACTGTTTCTATGATATCTATGAAATTTATACTCATATGTGTCAGACATTTTGTACTCAGGTAACCTTGCATGTCCCTGATCTAACATCATAGGTTTCATCAGAATTGGTTTCACCATTTGGGATTTACGATCCTTTTCCCAAGGTGACCAATTACAGGACTGTTTAGAACAGCTAAGTTCTATGGAATTCCACGTGTCACTGTTTCATCTTCTGAGTATGATATTCATACCACCGAAATTAAAGTCCATTCCCTTTCTATAACATCTTTGGGAATTCCATTTGGACCTCTGTAGCCAAATATATTGCAATTCTCCCCAGGTGTCCTGTTTAGGGATGAATTCTGGAAGAGGCTGGAACCCTAACCTGGAGAGAACATATCTCCTGGAATACAGAGAATATGAGGATGAATTTTGGCCCTAGTGTTCATCATGATTTTATCTTCATCCCCTGAAATTTTCATCTCCTGATCCATCACCAATATTAGAATATAGCGAATGTACCAAAACGTAGCAGTTTTAGTATTTAGGGTTTTTCTAGCTCGGGGTCAAACTAGGGTTTGAATTTCCTAGAGTTTCACCCAACCAAATTTCTTGATCCAGGTCTATAAAATTTGGTTTTGATGAGGAGAAAAATCCCATGCTGGTCTCACTAAAAAATTCCTCTTCTGTAGAAAGCCCTAATTTCCACATCGAAAACTGAAAATGCTCGGAATCGAATTCCGCTTCGACAGAAAGATGCGCCCTTCAATGGAGAGTCATCCTATCATACTTTTGCTGATGGATTGTGGAGAGAGGCCCAAAAAGTAAGAATCCCTGGCTTCTGAAGCTGCACAATGTCTTCTTCTCAGGTTAGCTCTAATACCATGTTAAATTTCCATATGCTTAGCTAAGAGATTAGTACTTTATTTCATAACAAAAGAATATAAATAGGATCACTGAAAGATAGACAAGCACAACCATACAAAAGGAACACAAAGATTTATCCTGGGAAAACCCTAAAGGGAAAAACCTAGCAAAAGCTTCCTCAATATAGATGCCCCAAAAAATAAAAGATAAAACCAGCAAGGAGATCAAAGCCTGATCCTCCTCCTTCTCCATCTACTTCTCTTCTCCACTAATGCACTACACAAGTGAGAGTGTGTGTCACAAATGAGGAGCACTACACCTCTATTTATATTCATCCGTTCACTTAAGTTAACTCATTTGACATGTAGGCTCAAGTTACACATGTAGGCTCAAGTAACCACACTGGGGTGCTAATGACCTACCTTTACAATTAGAGGGGACTAACTCATGACTCTTATTAGTTATTTCGATTAGGAGCATCGGGGTACAATGTATACAAGTGGTTCTCCCGGTAGGACCATCGGGGACCACAAAAAGATACATATAGAATATTCTTCAAAGTTACAATATTTCAACATTGACTATGTTGTGCACCTTGAGTTGGGTCATGACTGTTTTTATGCTCTGGGTCATGACTGTGTTGTGCATTTTGAGTTGGGTTGTGACTGTGTTGTTCACCCTGAGCTTGGTTGTGACTATTTTTGTGCTCCTTGAGTTGGGTCATGAATGTGTTATGCTCCTTAAGTTGGGCTGTGATTGTTTTTGTGCTCTTTGAGCTAGGCCATGACTGTGTTTGTGCTCCTTAGGCTGCTACATGACCTTATTTATGATCCCTATGCCTTTGACTGATTTGTGACTTGTTTTGGGGTCTGTTAGCCTTGCTGGTGGTATTTACTATGGCTATTTGAGGTTTGTTCTATGGGTGAGTTTGTGTTGGTACCTACTGTAATTTTAGATTGGCCCATGACCACTATTGGCTTCCCAGACTTGGGTTGTGACCCTTATGTTGATTATTAGAGTGGGAACTTACCCTTGTATGGTTATTCATACTTGGTCTATGATTCTTGGATGTCTCCTATGCTGAGTTGTGACATTATGTGTGCTCATTGAACTTGAAGGTGTGTGGACAGGGTTGTGACCTTTGTGGGATGTTTGGACAGAGTTGTGATCTCTATGGGATTCTTGGACAGAGCTATGAGTCTTGTGGGATGTTAGGACTCAGACTTGACCTTGTTGGGTTGATATGAGCTTTTGATAAGATCAGTAATTTTAGTTAGCTTCCACATTTTATTTTTCTTAGATGAATCATTGGATAACCTTGGTTTTTATGAACTCTGTACTACTTCAAATCCATTCTGAAACATAATGAACATTAAATATAAAAATCCTACAATGATAGGATTTCAAAACATTAGCCTCAAACTTATAAGTCTAGACAATATATAATATTTGATCATTTCAAAGCAATCTCGTTTGAATCACATTTAACATTATTAATTAACTTACCATTTGGTGATTCCGTTTAAGTTTGGAGGTTGTGAATCCATGCCGGTATGTATTTCATGCTCCAATTCCTATATACAAGAGTCCCTGATTATCTTAAGAAATGGAGGGATGCCAGTAACGTTAAATAAATATGGTGAAATAATATTAGACAAGATTTTCAGTAATCAAATTTCTTCATGGGTTTTGTCAATTAGCTAGAGGTGCTAGCCTACTTTTGCATTATGTGCTTGGGAGATAAATTATGATGCAAGCCATCTAAGAAAAAGGATGGCATTGGATTGTCTATTATATATGTTGCACGGGAACCTGTGCTCATACCAACAATTCTCAGGAATCAAGCTACTGCTAAGAGTTCCAACTAAAATAAGAAAGTCAATTTCCATGATCAGTAGTAAAGAATCTAAGTTTGAATTCCCCAATTTTGTGTTAGATCAGCATTGGATTGACTGTTGTATATGTTGCACGGGCACTTGTGCTCATACCAACAATTCCCTGAAAGCACATTGTTGCTAAGAGTTCCAACTAAAAGAAGAAAGTCAATTTCCATGATCAATAGTAAAGAAATTAAGTTTGAATGCCCCAATTTTTGTGTTAGATAGGATACAGATAGGTTAAGAGTGGCTTAAAATTTAAAGGTTGCATGGAAGCTTTAGCATAGGAAAAATTAGGCATATTTAGTCACATTTATGGAAGCTGTATAATATTTATCTCATGTGTAAAAAGAAATGGGTCAAATGTAAACTAAAAATTTATAAGGGCCACTAGGAGAAAATGTTAGAACTATTTATCCTTCGTGCAAGAGAAGAATTTTGGTTTCTTGTAGGTAGTTGGTAGAATACTAAACTGGGCCAAGAGAAGCACTAATAATGCCATTGGACACTCTTGGTTTGAGTTGGTGTCCATACCTTATGGGGGGAATTTCTTTTATGTAGTTTAAAATATCACCAAGCTCTGTTTTGGCTAAGATTTACATCTGTTGTTCAACTTCAAACTGTTGTTCTAAAGTTTCACAGTACTGTATTTCGAAATATATATATGCTATTATTATTCTATTATTGCTGACTTTTACTGCTGTTATTATTCTACTATTACCAACTTTTACTGCTTTTATTATAGAATTTGTTGTACTACAAATTGCTGAATATTATTGTTACCATAAGCAAACCCGGCTATATTAGAACTGCAATTTCAAAATATCAATATGATATTAGGTATTTTATAGGTTCTTAATAGTTGGCACATAACAAAAATCATATAAGATTTCAGTTACAAAACTGATTTCAAATTGGGCCCATAACACATGGCAGCCAACATTCAATCTGTTCTACTACAAAATGCTGAATATTATTGTTACCATAAGAAAACCTGGCTATATTAGAACTGTAACTTCAAAATCTCAGTCTAACAATAGCTAATTTATAGGTTCTTAATAGTTGGCACATAACAGAAATCACATCAGATTTCAGTTACAAAATTGATTTCAAATTGGTTCCATAACACATGGCAACCAGAATTCAGTATCTCAGTATTTTCTATGTATGTAATGTATCATACCTTCAAAGGATAATATCCCTGCATGCAGAGTATTTTGAGTCTGGGACAACAATTAAAGTGTCAATAGACATGTATCTTTTGATTATTTTGAGGTTGTAACTTTGAATGCAGGGCATTTTAAGAATTGCATACTTAGTAATCAGAGAGTGGCTAGAATCTTAAGGACCTTATGATTTTGTAATAGATGTAAAATAGCATCCCTATCTTGGGCACTAATTAATACAATTTTTTCTTTTCTCCATCGACCAAAAACAAATACCAATGGATTTGTACTAAAAAATGAGAAAGTTTCATGGAATTTTTGTCAATAACATATTTAAAAAGTCCCTAGAATGTGTTTCCAAGCAGACCTATCTCTAAAAATTATTAATAAATTTTCAAATTGACAACACTAATAGTCTCGAACATCTTATATGTGTCATTGATCAATCATGTGAAATTGATACCTCTCTAGGATAGAAATTCTTAAAAAATTAGAATACCCACTCAATGCTCATGTGATTACTGCAGTTTGAACAGGACTGGCATAGTCTATCTTTAACTTTTATTTTATTTTATTTATATATCGATTTGAACATGGTTTCTTGCCTTGATTGCAGGTTGGTGGCTGTTTAAGTCACCTCTGAATAAAATTATCACATAAGTATTCATACTTCTTGTCAGCAAGCAAACTCAAAGGTATTGTTGCTAATATTTCATCTCATTTCATTTCCATTTATCTAGTGGGTAAGAGTACTTAGAGCTAATTCCCATTATTCTTGATGTGAAATGGAATTAGTAGTATATTTATTTTTACTATTCTATATACATTTCAAGTGATGAGTTTCTTCATTGGATACTAAAGAAAATTACAAGGGATATGGTCCCTTTGGGGGAACCCTCTCTATCGGCCACGAGAATCTGGAATAAAAGAGTTTCCTTAGAGTGATGGATTTTATTGTTGTGGCTATGAAAGTGTGGGGTTCAATCCCTTTTAAATAGTTTGTCATCTTCTCCACCTTTTCAAGTGCCAGAAATTCAATTCTTCAGGAAATTGAATTTCACTTCAATCCTGGCTCTATTCCATACCCACAACACAAATTGCAATTGAAGGTACAGATGACCATATTTTTTTGTGTAATTTCATGATAAATTTTCATTTTTTCTATGTTATCTTGTCATTTTATTAGCCTCTTCCTAGTTCCATTTTAATTCATTTTTTTTCTTGTATACATGATTTAGGTCTCAGTCCTACTTTGTCGATCATTGATCATCCAATGTAGTTTGTGAAGTGGTTCTCAGTTTCTAGATTTCTTTGTGTAAAGCAGTGGGAATTCTATATTTTTTGTTTTGTTTTGGTTGGAAGACTAACCCTAATTATCAAATATTTAGGCCTTACTGAAGAGGACTTGCTAGGATTTTTTGGTTGTATTAAATACCTCTTGGCATACAAAGTTCAAACTAACCAAGCTCTTATTTACAACAAGTTTTACCTGGCATACAAACTAACCAAGCTCTTTTTTACAACAAGTTTTACCAAGTAAGTAAACCTACTTGACCCACAAATCAAGACCCATTGACAACGTAGACTGCATTTTTACTATATCCAGGCTCTATGATCTCCGTGCTCTTCTTCACCATTAGTGTTGTTTTCTCTCTCTCCTTGTTTTTCTATGTGAAACCTCCAAAACCCATTTCATGTACCATTCCCTTTTCTTTTTGCATTTCTCATTTCTCATTTTTGGTAACATAGCATTACATCTGTAGGCATTGTTGTAGGAAAACCAAGGTGGATGTGCAATCTATCAGAATGGAAACTAATAGTTTCCATATGCAAGTGTTTAGAATCCTGCTATTTCAAATGTGTTGGTTCTGGATGAGAAAACATGATAATATTGAAATGCATGTCAATAGGCATGATAGGAAAAACACATGACAAATTATACATAAAACAATAAAGGTGAAACAATATTTCAGGGACAATGATGAAATCTAATGTGTTAATATTGCTCATCTTCCCAATTCTTAAAGGGTTCTAGCTCAATGGAAGGGCCCTTGCCTTATAAGCAGGAGGTCGATGGTTCGATTCCTCCATGCCCTAATGATATTGCAATGTATTTATAAAGGTAAAAAATGTAGTAGTGCAAGATTGATGCAATATTAGACGCAACACTAAATGCAAAAGAGGATGTAAAAGTAGACGTCACACAAAACACAAAAGTAGATGCAAAATTGGACCTTATGACAGACGCAAATGTGGACACAAAAATGGATGTTACACTAATCGCAAAATTGGATGCAAAAAAAGACTCAACACTAGACACAATTAATGACTCAAAACTAGATGCAATACTAGGCCCAAAACTAGACACATCAGTAGATGCAAAAGTGGACTTCTAACTAGACATAAAATTGGACATTAAATTGGGCACAAAATATTGTGTATCGATGGACATAAAACCAGGCGTAACACCAGGTGCAAAACTGGAGGCAACACTTGGCGCAAACAAAAACTTAAAACGAGACACAATATTGGATGCAAGATGGGATGAAACATTGGATGTAAAGCTAGACGTAATATTGAATGTAAGATGGGATGCAACATTGGACACAAAATTGGATGCAATATTAGATGTAAACATGGTTGCAAAATCAGTCACAACACTGGGTGCAACATTGGACTCAAACATAGATGAAAAAAAAGACATCAATCAGGATGCAACACTAGGTGCAAACCTAGATGCAAAATATGACGTAAAACGAGATGAAACATCAGGCACAAACATGGATACAAGAAAATATGTAAAACAAGATGCAAATTAGATGCAAAAGGGGATGCAACATTATAAGTAAAATTGGATGCAAAACAAGACACAATATTGGGCCCAAAATTGGATGCAAAGCTAGATGTAACGCTAGATGCAAAATTGGACACATAATTTGATGCAAAACATGGTGTAAGACTCGATGAAAAACTAGGAGAAAAATAAGATGCAACATTGGATGAAAAAATAAGCGTCAAACTAGGTGCAAACAAGGATGTAACAAAGGACGCAAAAAAAGATGCAAAATTGGGCGCAAATAAGGGCGTAACAAAAAATGCAAAAAATTGGGCGTAAAAATGGAGACAAAAATGGATGTTAAAAAGGACGGGAAAAAAGATGCAATGGATGGCGTTTTATGAAACTATACAATAGCGCCAGGTTTAGCGTTGGATTGTTCAGCAAAATTGGAAAAAAAATTACACTAAAATCCGACGCTAGATCTGATACTAAATCCAGGTTTTGTTGTAGTGTCGAGTGATGATTCAGATCCATTGATGATGTCTCTGAGATGATCCAGATCTATCAGTGATGATCCAGATCCAGTGATGATGTCCCCATGATGATCCAGATCCAGTGATGATGATCTAGATCCAGTGATGATCCAGATCCAGTGATGATGATCCAGATCCAGTGATGATACAGATCCAGTGATGATGATCCAGATCGAGTGATCATCCAGATCCAGTGATGATGATCCATATCAAGTGATGATCCAGATCCAAGATGAAGATGACTTGAAGATGCAGATGATGAGATGATCTAGAGAATAAGACCAGTGCTGACAAATTATGTTAAGAGAATACCTTCCTAGTTAAGAGGGAGCGTTGATGTATATGTAACTTCAGAATGTATTCACTTGTATATTTCATGTATTGTACCCCGATGTTTATTCCAAGAAGTATCTGTAATGTAATTGAGTCATGTCATGCCTCGATGCTCCTATCAGGAGGTTCTATAATGTAAAAAATTCATGTCAAGTCATTATGGGTAACCCTCCTATTGATCAAGGGTTAAATTCCCTGCAGTTTCGGGGCACTAGGGTTATTAGACTCTCCTAGAGAATTCGGCCCTAGTAGGTTATTGTCAAGTTGGGAATTAGTATAAATAGAGAGTGAGCCTCTCTATTTATCACACACTCACTCACACTCGGTTGTAGCGCATAGCTGAGGAAGAAGAATACCCTGGGGTTAGGAAGAAAGAGGCTACTGCTGTCAGGAGATCATCTTACTATTTTGGGGTTTTACTTTTGGTGTTGATTCTATCTCTGAGGAAGTTGTGGGGTTTTCTCCACTTATGGTTTCCCCGAGGACAAACATTGTGTTCATTGTCTCTTTTGTTTGATTGCTATACTTGTTATTCTCTCAGTTAAAGATCCTAACATAATGCTACCTTGAATGGAAAAATTCTAACACACCCACACTGTCCCACTTGGCATGCTTGGGGGCAATGGCCCTTCCAGCTACACTTCCCCTCCTATCACACATGGGGGCAATGTCCCTTCCACTCACACAATTCTGTTCACCACACCTGGGGGTAGTGGCCCGTCCACAACGGTGCCACAAATACCCCTAATTATGCAGGTGCATCATGTCCCTGCAAACCCCACCACCATTGCTGCCCCATCTCACATCAACCTTGGGTCAAACCTTCCTTTCATGGCATGTCTCAAATTTCCTAACTTGGCTCAATTAACAAATGGCCCTATCTGCCATCAAACGTTTTAGCCTCCCATGCCAACCAAACTTCCCTCAAACATTCCCAAGTTCGAAGGGAAGGCAGGGGAGTGCCCCCAAAACCACATCATGATGTTTCACCTATGGTGCTCATAAAAAAACATTGTAGATGATTTGATTAGGCTTAGACTATTCCAACGCACCCTCATAGATGCTGCAACCAAGTGGCACATTGAGCTACCACAAGCCAAGTACCCGTATTTTAACTCCTTGGCTTTCATGTTCCTACAATATTTCCAACTCCCCATTAGATATGACGAAGGGGTGGAGATCTTGTTATCTTGCTGCCAGAATACTGCGACCCACATAACTGACCACATCCATGAGTGGTGGTGATGTCGTAGCTTGTGCAAGATTCATATTGATGACATGATCTTCCTGGATTGGTTCCTAAAAACTTTGCTACCACCTATAGCAAAGGACGTCGCATCCAAATGTCCCCAATCTGAAGAGGAGGCCATCTTGAAATCCCGATAGTTTGATATGATCTGCACACATTTTGGATACCTTTACACTATCATTCAAGACGCTCCCTGTGTAGGCACCTCCTACCCGGATGCACCGGGGGAATCCCATGATGTAGATGGCATCATAGGTTCTGTCTCCCACCAACCATAGCACTGTCCTACACCACTTGCAATACCACCACAACCAAGCAACACCCTTAGTGTTTCCTACCAAAACCAAAATCCAGACTATGCAAGAATGATGTCCCAGTCCGGAGCCACAACTTCTTATGCACAAACTGCACCAATGCAGTAGTCGCAAGCATTGCTTGGCCAACACAACAACATACGGGACAAATGCCCATGTTTGTGGCACCTTCCCCCCAAGTCTACTATGCACCACTTGTATAAGCTGCTCAAGCCCCTTCCCCAGCTCCACCTACTCCATTGGGTAGGTGTTTGCATAGAAAAA
The DNA here is from genome assembly GCA_001517045.1 of Pseudotsuga menziesii. Classification (NCBI taxonomy): domain Eukaryota; kingdom Viridiplantae; phylum Streptophyta; class Pinopsida; order Pinales; family Pinaceae; genus Pseudotsuga; species Pseudotsuga menziesii. The sequence continues at coordinate 314,805 of LPNX010466118.1, read as the reverse complement.
TCGCCCCAACCATTCAACCCCAAATAACCAACAAGGGCAATCCAGGAATAACTGAGCCCGAAACCAAGGAAACAACCAACCGTAGGGAGGCGGTCAACAACCAAATCCTCCCAAAAATGCCGTGGCAAACCGACCAACCCAAAATCCTCAACAACCAAATGCATCGAGACGCAACGCTCTGTTGTGTACAAACCAAGTGTGCACACTATGCAAGGTCTATGGGCACTACACATAGAAGTGTCCCTTCATGGTTAATGCTAAGCAGGCCATTAGGAACGAGGTTCAACATGGCACCAATACAACATACCAAGCCCAACCCAAACCAACACCACCAGGACCTCCTCCTATGGTGCTCCAAAACCATTACCAGTCCAAGGACTGGTGGCAACTGCACCTCCTCCCCAACCCAATCCCAATGCTTTGGGGGCACCTCTGATGGAAGAAATAGGTGTTCACCACCTGATAGCTATGACAACTGAAGAGGTCAATTTACAGACCAGACGAAATCAATATGGAACCAACACCAAACCTGCTGACACATCATCGACATCTACATCCAAAACAACCAATGCACCTCTTCAGTTACCCCCTTTCTCGTGCCCCCCCATACGCTAGGTTTCCAACAATGCCACCGCTAGAGCTACTATCAGCTACAGCATCATGGATGATTTGTCCCAAACACCTATTGCCATTAGAGGAAATTTGGGGTCTAAAATGGGCCTTATAAGAAAACGTGCCAACAATAAGTTCTTGTGAGTTGGAATTCAAGAACCAATAGAATTCCAATAAAATGAGTCAACCATAATGGTTGAATTGACATATTTGTCATAAAAAACTACTTTTTTTGTTCATATTTTCGACATATCTTTCTGTCTTTTTACTCAAATTTCGATCGAGAGAGCTTGTTGGATGCGGAATTCGATTCTGCATCCAACGAGTACCCACACTGCATACTTTTGACGGACCCCACTACCCCAAAAACAAGAAATACCTGAAAAATGTGATGATGATGTCATCATCACATTTTTCAGCTATTTCTTGTTTTTGGGGTAGCGGGGTCCGTCAAAAGTATGCACTGTGGGTACTCGTTGGATGTCATCATCACGTTTTTCAGGTATTTCTTGTTTTTGGGGTAGCGAGGTCCATCAAAAGTATGCACTGTGGGTACTCATTGGATGCAGAATCAAATTCCGCATCCAACAAGCTCTCCCGATCAAAATTTGAGTAAAAACACAGGGAGATTTGTTGAAAATATGAACACAAAAAGTAGTTTTTTTCTTTTTTCCTCCAAAATTAATAAATATTATTTTATTATTTTAACTATTATTTTATTTTTTTCCTTAGGAGGCCCATTTTAGACCTCAAAATTCCTCTAATGCATGTCCGCTCCTGAGGTACTCAAAACTTTCTCAACACAATGGAAAGCCTTACTAGCTACCCTTGGTGTTGTACACCCCTCTGACTCCAAGTTGATAACATTCGACACGAAGAATGGAAAACTGTAGATGCCATCAACCATTGCCTTCCAAATCCTGATGTATATACAGAAATTTGGTCATGCATCAGTGCATAGTGGATGACGGGGCATCCACGTGCATTATTTCTACCCTAGTATGGCAGAAACTTGGATCCCTAATTCTGTAACCATCATCTACTACTCTGTGGGATTGTGATGGCCATCCCACTAAAGCCCAAGGAATCCTTGCTCATGTTCCCATCACATTAGCCTAGAAGATAGTACTGATTGACATAGAGGTTGTCAATGCTCAATTGGACTATAAGCTTCTCGTCGGAAGAAGATATATGTATGCCATGAGAGCCATAGCATCAACTGTTTTCCGTCTCATGATGTTCCCCCACGAAGGGAAAATCATGACGGTTGACCAACTGACTTATCATGATCCACAAGGGCTAATGGAACCCACCAACATTATCCCTATGATCAACACCATTGATCCGCAAGGGCTAACCGCACCCACCAATGTTATCCCTGCAGTCAATGCCATGGTTGACAACACACCAGCCTCCTTATTGTTGAATGTGGGCCCTGGGTTGTTTGCTGATACCACCATGATGGATTCTTTCCCCTTAGTGTCACCACCACCGACACCAAATGAGACTGTAGATTTGTGCATGCTCTCATCCAGCATTGCTGCACCCAAACATCAACCACAGCTATAGCCCCAACCACAACCACAACACCATCCGCAGTCGCAACATCATCAACAACCGCAACATCATCCACAACTGCAACATCATCCATAGACGCAGCAGTATGTGTAGCCGCCACCACAACCTCATCCCCACATGCAACCATCAAGGAGTTATCTGGGCTCCTCCCCAGTCCACACAATTCCCTTCCTCTTTCCCCCATTTGGTGTCATGATCAAGCCAGTAATGGCCACCTTAAACTTAACCAATTTTACATTGGGAATTCCCGTGTGGTACCTTGATCAACTGGCCTTCCCCAAGTAGTCTTAACCCCCATGAAACCTATTGCAGTTGACTCTCAACCTCCACCCAGCCCGCAAAAACAAACCACCACACTTGCACCGCCCCACCCAAAAAAGGCCAGGGGAAAAAATGCGAAAGCTACTGTAGCAGGGATTTCTCCCTAGCTACAGGGAAGGAATGGCTACCTTCTATCTATAGGATGGAAGGATAGGTTCCTGGTGGTGGATGCCAAGAAAAATAAACAAACAGAACAAAAAAATGAAATGAAATGAAACCCCTCTGCAAACAAGGTTAGGGTTTAGCTCCAATGTCCTGCAAGAACCTATTAGAAAACTTGTAAACAAACAATAGAAACCTACAAGCAAATAGATGTTAGGAAAACTCAAATAAACAAAACAAAACAAAAATTATACCTTCTTTTGTTGGAAATGGGCCACCATGCCCTAGCTTGGAGAAGCACCTCTCTTGGCAATGGGGGAGCTATGGCTCAAAGTGTTGGACTATAATAAACCCACTCACAACTTAGGATAAAATAATTAATCATTATTTGATTAATTATTCACCCACTAGCTTAATTAGTTGGCATCCACTTGCACCTTAAAGTCAATTCATGCCATATATATCCTAGGAATGATTTACTTCTGATTCTGGGTTGATCCAAAATTAGTATACAGGACTTTATAGCAGATTCTGCTTGTTTCTGCTTTTCTATGGATAAGATAAAAGCTAGTCAACTAGGAAACTGGGAGCTTTTGTTTCCAACCCGTCCTCCATTAGTTTTTATCCATTTTCTAGGATTATCATGTTATTTCCATCTCCTTGACAACTCATTCATGCTTTTTCCAACTCGTGAGGTCCTTGATAGATTTAGCAAGTGCTTTATCCACCTATGGGGGTTTGGTATATTTTGGTAAGTTAGCCTTTTTGAGCTTTATGAGTTGTTTCCATACAATTCGACTTCCCTATGAGGGATGTACTATTTATGTACTCTATTATTCATAATTATTCAATGGAAGGATACACACCAATATTCATCTCTTCATTCATGCAATTCAGTCTCTTTTCTTCTCTCTTATTTTCCTGTGTATGCTTGTGAGAATTCTTAGTAGCAAGATCTATTTGCTGTGCTTCTTCTTAGCATCATTGCACATAGCATTGATCTATTATTTCTACACAAAGGGAAGATGGATGAGAGGGAGTGTGAGTGGCTTGAGAGGCGAATGGTCTCAAGGTATCCACTCGGGCAGCATAACAATATGCAAGGGAGGAATCTATTGAAAGTGACCCCCACCCCTCTATTTATAGCTTTTTTAGGGTTCTAAGCCCCTGGTCGGCTTCAACCCCTTTCGCTTAAACTTTAGCTCCTTTTAGAGTTTTAGGATCCTTTGAGGGGTTTTAGCCCCTTTTTGGAGGCTTTAGCCCCTATGAGAGCTATTTAGGCTATTTTTAGGGGTTTGTAAGCCCTTTTTCCTATTTTTAAGCCTTCTTGAGGGTGTGGGGGTTAAATGAGGTCAAATGAGGGTCATGCATGGGTATCCTTGGGTAGTGTATGCCATGTAGAGCTGAGTGAGGGATTTTTTGGGTTAAAATATTTCCCCCTGATGTGTGAGGGAAGGAGCTCATCATATGGTCGAAATACATCATAGGATTTTTTGCAGAGAGGTGGTGCTTCCTGGGCTGGGGCATGGTGGCTTTTGGTTATTTATTAATATGGTTCCCATCAATGGGTGAGATACAAATTATGTGTGACATGTATATGGACGAGGCAGGCATCCCCATGCTCGTAACAATGTCAAAAGAATGATGTGATCTATGCTCTATAATAAAAGAGCCAATCATGTACAATTGATGATACATAGTAGTTTCCTCAATGAGAGGTTGAATACAATACTGATTTGAAGAACTGTTGCATTGGACCCATGGAATTCTCATGGAATGCTATATCTTCATGACTGATGGCTTGCTAGATATGGAATGGTACATAGCTGTATGGACTCATTGATGGAGAGTCAGAGTCTCTATGTTACAAGTATACTGCATCAATCATAGATCTATATATAAGCATTACTGGGGATTCTAAACATTGTATTCAACGTAACTCAAAAATAACAAGGGACATAAACCTGTTTAGGTCCTTCGAATAGAATCATCAATGTCCAGGAGTCAGGTGACATCCAGGGTCCTCAACCAAATACTGCATGGACCAATATTCTATAGGAATCTCAATAGTGTGATGATGTAGTTGGAGTCGAGCATGTGAGAAACAACCATCCCAAGAGGCACTAAGGACTCCTCTCAAGTGGTCCAAGGAACTCATCAATGAGGTTAATGAAACCAAGATACAAAGACCTCTGGGTCTATCCTCTGGAATATGTGTTTTGTCGTCGATAGAGGGAGACTTTCCCCTGGTCAAGGAAATGATGTTTCCTTGACCAGAAGCATGAGGGAGATAACTGAAAGATGTGAGACAATCTGCGGACTGACCCACTGAATGGGGGGGGAGGGAAAGAGTTGAACAGGGGTAGGGGGAGTGTAGTAGACTCAAAATTCCTTTGTTCAGAGTGTGATGGAAGGGCTGACCAGGAAGCAAATGAAACTGACTCATGGGAAAGGGATCATAGTTGTAATACCGAGTGTTTGTGGCAGAAATTGTTTCCAAGGACAAAGAAACAAGCCAACACTATCTCAAATAAAACTCAATAAAACAAACTAGGTTTAGGGTTTCTGATGTATTTTCTTGGTTATAAACTTTGGGGAAGGACAGGGAATACACTCATGAGCAAAGTAATAACTGAATCATAAACAAAAGAAGACAAAGATGCATAATATTTTCAACCAGATCCAACAGAACACAATATTGAAGTTCATTCATAAAAGACAAGCATCACTAGCATATAAACATAAACCAGTAATGAGTATATCAATTAAGAAACTAAACAAGCTGAACAATGAAGCCAACATATAACTGAAGGGTGAAAAGTGTCATATATCTCATAATTTTATCATCAAATGCATACAAGAGCTTTGATACTTAACTCATGAACAAGTCTGAAGACCTCCTGAAGCTATCCCAAAAATCGAACCCTCTCAATGACTTTCTAACCTCTCTAAATACAGTTCTTTACAAAATCAGTTAGGGATCTAACCCTAACTGCCTTTCATCAACTCGATGAGATAAAGTAAAATGTACAATATTACAAAACATGATATTTTCTAAAAATAGTAAACACTAACTAATATGTTTCTCAAAAAGATAACAAATAACTGATTAAACAACTGACTCATAAGTCCTTTGCTGCCTCAGCAAGCAAAGCTATACCATCAAGTGCCTGAACTTTCTTCCTAGCTCACCTCTGTTCCTCTTCCAAGTCATCTATCCTTTTGGTGAGCTCCTCATTTTTCTGCTGCAAGTCCTTGACTGTCTCTTTCAACTCTGTGCATTGCAAGTCAGTGGTTCTTTTTCACTTTAGAACCTCTTTAGATACTGCTGTCAGCTCCTGAAAATGTTCATTAACATCCTGTAGATATTCTCTAAGCCTTCTATTTGCCATCATCAACCCCTCATTGATCTCTTTCATATAGTTCATCTGTTGTTTGTACTGCTTAATAGTTTTCTGCAACTTTTCCTTATCTGAATCAAATGACCTTTCTGTCATAATCTCTTGTTCATAACTAGGCATCCAAGGTATGTCAAACTTCTTAAACATGTCTGCGTATTTGTTTGACAGGTCTGTGGAAATATTAGGAATCTTAAGATCTTTCAAAATACCTCCTTGCCTAAGTATGAGTTCATCTTCCTCTTCCCATTCTTGATCTTCAACAGGAGGTACTTCAGCTTTTTCTTCCTGCTGTTGCTCTAAAATTTCATTTCTTATTTCAAGAAATATGGCAGACCATTGATGCTCGGGCTGGATTAACTCCTTTACTGACTGTGATGATCCTTTTACTTTTGTAGGATGAGAAGGTGAAGTTTTTGCAGCTGCTGTTTTCTTTCTTCTAATGCTCATTTCATCAATTTCTAGTTCTTTATCTGAGGAAATATCATCCAGGATAGTCACTTTTTGGGTATTCAATCTAGGATTGAGCAGCTTTTTCATGTTCAACCTTAGCTTATTCATTGGCCTGGTTTTAGGTCTGCAATATGGGGCTATCACTTGAAGCTTTTTCTTCTTCCTATTAGGTTTGACTGTTTTGATTTCTGAAGTGGAGAATTCTCTGAATGTTTCAGCCTTATCTTTAGTTTTAGCAATAGGCTGATCTTCTTCTAATAAATACCCTTCATCATCTGACAGAATGGTAATAGGACTCCTCTGCTTAGTCTGCAACTCCTCTTCATGTACAGCAACCTCCTCTGGAACAACAGCTTTAACTTCATTGGAAAATTCTGCTGGTGTCAAATGTTTCAAAGGATGCACTTCCTCTTCTGTAAACAATGAATACTTGCCTTTAACACCAGCTGAAGGCATTTGAGTTTTAGTCTTCACAGGCTTTGAGTTTCTTTTAGGCTTCACCTCCTCTTTGTCTTTAGTATTTTTCTTTTGTTCTAATTTCCTTACAAGGATTTTTCCTTTATCTGCCTGCTTCTTGATTTGTTGATCTTCTTGTTTCATTTGAAAACCTGACCAGAATAAGAAAAAATCCCAAGTTTTTCCTTCAGCTTGCAAGACAGTTCTAATGATCAACTTAATTAATCCATGGTGAAAAATTGATTGTGAAGAATGGTTTGTATGTCCCTTGACTTTGTTGGACATCTTTTGCAGGATTTTGTACAGGAAGAAGGGAAGACTCATCTTGGACACCCCCACCATATGCTGCAAAAGTATGAAGTGGTATTTATGGACAAAAGCATATCTGCCCTCACATGTTATATAGCTCTGCAGGATTTTCATAGGTTCGACCCATTCCCTTCTGAAGTTCTAGATTAAGATGCCCTTGTTCCAATGTGGAGTAACATTTGGTAATAAATACTTCTGAGCCTCAAAGGTGAAGGGCAGTTTCTTAAACCACATTTCCCCTTCGTTCTTAACTCCTATAGCCTCTGCTACTAGCTCTACTGTCAATCTGAACTTCAAAGTATCAAACACCACCATATCATATTTGTAACCTTGTGCAAACCTACAGGAAACTTTAGCATTGTAACCATCTATTCTCTTGAAGAAGTCCAACAAGCTAGCTTGTTGGAAAAGTTCAACACACTTTGGGAGTTTCTCAATCCAACCTATATCAGTAGGTTCAGCTCTATTCACCTTGCCACTCTTACCCATTTGTCTTCAGTAGCTGGAATTTGTGTGAGTTTAGGGTTCAATTGATGCCTTGACAGATGTTGTTTCTTCTCCAAACCTCTCAGGTTTCAATAACTTGCCTTCTTCAATCTTCACTGAATGATTCAGGTCATAGGCTGCTCTAAACTACTCATTAGACTGCTGATGAAACTAGGTATTATGCACACTGGATATTCAAATGTTAAGTCTTCTTTGGACTGTATAAATATAACCCTGTGTTGTAATGACAAATAAAACAACCTCATGCTCTGTTCATGTTTCTGTTTCAACTTGAATTCAACCCCAACTAATTATCTTTATAGCATGTAATAAAACTAGCTCTTCAGGTTATCTTAGATGTTCGGTTCCTTCATTAAAACTGTAGGTGAAAATTATCAGTCATTCATCCTGTCATGGAAAACAACTGACCACTGACCATTTCTAAAATGCACTAGACCACCTGTGTGTTAAGAGTCTGTGCAAAAAATAATCATTAAATAATTCTGGTGCTAACTATGAGCAATGTCTGAACTGAGAAGCTCGGAGCTGCTAACTGTTTAGATCAGCTTGTAGTTTCCAGGATAAGATGGAAATTGTTTAAATAGTAGAGGAAAAGATCTTAAGAATGAGCCTAGGTTTGCTCACTTCTTGCTCCCAGCATCCTATTTTTAAACACTAAAATGAGTCTGTTTAGCCCCTGATGAAATTAGGTCTTCATATATTCTCAGATGCTCGGCTTCTTCATTACATGAACACAGGTAACAAACTCATTTATGAAGTATAAACCACACAAAATACATAGCTCTTCACATTACTTCTGGTTTCAGGTTTCGACAGGATCATGCTCAATTAAAAACTGATATTTTTCAACCTTCACTCATCCTGCGTCTCAGAGCATCTTAGACAGCTATTTATTTTGCCGAAATTTCATTTAAAAGCACAGTTTAGCATTTCCCTTGATAAATTTTGATAGAATAGACCCCAGTGAAAAAGCCCCAAATTATCAGTTATATTGGCCTATCGTGGAATACCTTTTACATTCTTTACTGCAATTGCTTTGAAACACTCTTCATGCTGTTTGAGTATCGACCTGAAGGATACAGGTGTCTTTCAGGGTCTAATTTAATTCTAGGTGTCAAGATGAAGAAGCCCTAGTTTTCTGTGCGACCATGAAAACCTCCACTAGGCTTTGCAACTGTAATCTCCGTGTTTTTAGGCAGGCACCGTCATTCCACTAACTCCTCAACTTTCAAAAAGAGATAAGAAGTGACACTCCTCAGATTAAACTCGATTTAAGCAATTATCTATCATGATACGCTGTATCATAACTGATGATGACCACGATCTTCCTTCACGACAATAAACCACCTGTTCTCATGATGATTCCTGAGACAGCACGTAGAAAACTCTTCAAAGCATGTGATTAGTCACTCACCATTCGAAAATATGCCAAAATTTTGCTAAAAAATTGGAGGAATTATCGATCGCGATATTCTTGTAGCGCTCCTTTGTTGTTTTTTCCCACTTGCACTACAAGAATAAAATTAACCCTATTTTGGCGCTGTTTTACAACTTTTTGTCATTTTGCATGAAGTTTAAAAGCTATTTGAGTGATGAGTATGCTTGTAATGAAATTTGTGAGTCCATTATTTGACATGATGACTCTTAAAAACCCCTCCAAAACGTAAAGAATCTAAAATAAAGCAAAAATATAAAGGCCAAGTTCCAAAATTTCACATAACAACCAAAAAATTTCTTAAAAGAAGCAAGAAACCAAACTAAAGCAAATGAGTAACTTGAAATAAAATGCAAATAAAAAAAATTGAAGAAACAAATTACTGACTTAACATCTGGCTCCAGCTGTGGGATGAAGACCTCCCTGCGAGGCTTCAAGAACCTGTAAACCAGTGCCTTCTGTCTGCTACCTTATCTACTTGTCTGCAAAACTTCCATTGGGATATGGAGTCTTTATTATGCTTCACTCACTGGTATGTACAATGAAAAGTGAATCCCCTTATAGACTGTAAAAGTGCTTGAGAAATCATCGATTAACAGGACTAGACAACTCCTCACCTTCCAAAGACTGCAGGATTAAAGTATTATTCTCTAAAACCTTGGATACTAGGAAAGGGCCAAACCAGACATTGTCAAATTTACCATGCTTACCCTTTTGTTCTTTCCTTGCATCCCACCTCAGAACCATGTCACCAACTGAGAAAGTATTTTCTTTAATGTTCCTATCAAATCTGCTTTTGATCTTGGATCTGTACAACTATGCTTTTTCATCTACCTTTTCGCTGTTGTGCTGCAACTCAATCATTTCAAAAATTCTTCTTTGCATGTCATTTGGTTCCTCCTGAGAATTCTGGAGAAACTTCATCACTGGGATTCCCAATTGAACAGGGAAAACTACCTTTGTACCATAAACTAACTGAAATGTAGAAGTCCCAATTGCTTGTTTCACTGTGATCCTATCTTCCCATAATGCATACTTCAGCGTTGAATCCCATGATCTTTTGTTATGCTTGAGCAACTTCTTGATACTCTGAATGATGTTCTTATTAGAGGATTCATCCAATCCATTACCCTGGGGGTAATAAGGAGTTGAATGCTTTAGCATAATACCATTCTTCTCACAAAATGCTACCATTGCCTTAGAATTGAAGGCCTTAGCATTATCTATCACTAACTTCTAAGGACAGCCAAACCTACTCAGGATATTTTCCTCAATGAAATCCATGATTACCTTGTCTGTAGCATTCCTAGTAGGAATGGCTTCCACCCATTTTGTGAAGAAGTCTGTTGCGGTCAGGATCCAATGATGCTGCCCTGAGGAAGCTGGATTTATCTCTCCAATAAAATCCATACCCCATTGTTGGAAAGGAGCATTGACTGCAATGGGTTTCAGAGGAAAAGACAACAATTTCTGTTTTCCAGCAAACTTCTGCTAAGGAACACAGGCCCTTACCTGCTGATAAACATCTGCAAACAAGGAAGGCCAATAGTATCCAGCCCTAAGAATTCTGTAAGCTGTAGTTTTCCAATACTTGTGCCCTCCACAAGCACCCTCATGAGATTCAGTAATCACTCCTTCAATCTCTGATTTGTCCAAACATCTAAGCAGAATACCTCCTGGGTCCTTCCAGAATAATTGCTCTTCCATTAAACAGTACTTAGTAGCTTTAAGTTTTAAAGATCTAGCAGCCTTCCTATCCATATGCTCAGGACATTGCAAAAATAACAGAAAATGAACAATGTATGCATACCATTCTGATGATGAATAGTAGTCCATGATTTTCTCTTTTTCCAGTATTGCTTGATCTTCTTCAGGAACTGATTCTTCAGCCATGGCATGCAATCCCAGTTCCTGGCAGTTTGATTTAGCCAGCAGCTTGGCTAAACCTTGTCCCTTGACAATCTTGGTAGGTCTGATCTCAACATCATACTCCATAATCTTTGCAATCTACCTGCCTCTTTTCCCTTCACTATCAGGCTGTGTTAAGACATCTTTTACAGCAGAATTTGGAACAAATGAAATAAATTTTGAATGCAGGACATAAATTCTGAAAAATTTCAAAGCCTTTACCAGAGCATAAGCCTGCTTTTCCAATATACTGTACTTCAGCTTAGAATCTCTAAGAGTTTTACTGAAGAAGGCAATAGGCTGTTCCAATCCTTCTTTATTCTTCTGAAGTAAGACATATGCAATTGTGTCTTCTGATGCAAATGAGAAAGTAAGGAATTCTTTGGTAAAATCAGGACTTACTAGTACCGGTGCTTCAGTAAGAGCTACTTTAATTTTCTCAAATGCAGCCTTTTCCTCAAAAGTCCACCTGACTTCTTGATCCTTCTTCAGCATGGCTATGATCTGTTTAATGGTTTCAGCAAGTTGGGTATAAACCACTGTAGAAAATTGATTTTGCCAATGAATGATTGAACATCCGTTTTACTCCGAGGTAAACTAATCTTTAGTATAGCTTTGACTCTTTCAGGATCTATTCTGATGCCATCAGCAGACACCAAGTGACCAAGTAGTTTACCCTCTTGCACAACAAAATGTGACTTCTTTGGATTTAGAGAAAGACCAAATTTTCTGCATTTCAGGAAGGTCTGCCTCAAATGCTTCAAATGCTCATCATTTGACTGCGAGAAAATAGTAATATCATCCAGATAGATAACCACAAACTTATCTTTTTCTCCCACAAAGGAAATGTCCATTGCTCTCTGAAAGGTTGCTCCAGAATTCATCAAGCCAAAGGGCATCTTGTCATACATAAATGTCCCCCATGGAGTTGTAAAGGCTGTCTTCTCCTTATCATCAGGGTGCATTGCAATCTGATTGTACCCTGAGAAACCATCCACCATAGAAATCCTCTGTGCCCCAACCACCTGCTGTAATACTTGTTGAATCTTAGGAAGAGGATAGTTATCTTTTAGTGATGATCTATTTAGATTTCTGAAGTCAACACATAATTTGATCTCCCCATTCTTTTTTCTGATAGGAACAAGATTAGCAACCCAGGAAGAATACCTGAGAGGCACTATTATCTTTGCATCCAACAGTTTTTTCACTTTTTTTTCAATTACAAGGAACAAAGCTGGATTAATCCTCCATTGTTTCTGACGAAAAGGTTTGACATTTGGTTTTAAAGGCACCTTATGCTATATGATTCCTGTATCATAAGATTTTAGTTCCTCATAAGACCATGCAAAAACTTCTACATGCTCTTTTAACAGCTTGATATACCTATTTCTTTGTTCAGCTATCAATGATTTAGAAATTTTGACAATTCTAGGATGCTCAGCTGAACCAATATTACAATCTATCACATTCTCTTCTGAAGACTGAACAACAAGCTTTGAGGGTGTGTCCTCTTTTGTAAATATTTTTTCCAGAGGTACCAAACCTTTAGGAATGAAGTTGCTCTTTAGCTCAATAATTTTATGTCCAGCAATCTCATCTTCAATAAACTCATCTACCTGTCCATATTCTTCATCCTCATCCTCATCAATCAAGGAATTTGAAAACTCATCTGTAAGCTCTAGGAACCTTTTGATATCAATGTCATCCTCAAACACTTTCCATTGCTTCACATTATCAGGTACACAGGGTCTGTACCTCACCTCTATGGGATACCTTAACTGAGTGGTCTTAGGGATTCTGAAGTGTGTGGCAGCCAAGGCCAAAGAATCTGCAGTCTCATTGTGATTCCTTGGAATATGAGTGATGTTAAATGCTATACAATAATTTTCAAGCATATCCCATACCTCATTTCGATAGACTTTCAACAAACCCTGCTTCACTTGATAGTTGCTCTTCACTTGCTGAACAACCAATTTGGAGTCGCCATATGCAAAAATTTGTTGAATGCCCAAGTCTTTGGCAGCTTTTAATCCCAACAGTAAAGCTTCATATTTAGCAATGTTATTTGTAGTAATAAACTCAAGTTTGTACATTAGCTTTACTGTTTCACCTCCAGGAGATATAAGAAGAACTCCAGCACCAACACCTTCTTTACAAGAAGATCCATCAAAGTACAATTCCCATAGCTGATCTTCTTCTTCTCTGCTGTGTTTTACTGGCTGCTCTTTTTTGCACTTGTAACAGACCAGCAGAATTATCCTCGTCACTGAAATGTAACATGCACGTACCAAGGTCTTTATCAACAGAGTACAATGGGTGATTTGTGGGGTTTTTATCATCTGTCACTATGTAAGAAAATTGCAACTCTCTGTACAACCTTCTATTTTCTCCACCAAACATAGGTATGGTGGCATATGACAGGTCCATTTGTAAGGTTCCTCCAACCTTCTTTTCCCATGACCTGGAAAGAAGTAAGCCAAACTTTGGTGTAATGTTAGCTACCACAACATCCATTATCACACTTTTCATGGGCAACTGAGCCATACTGACAACCATATATTTAATTACTCCTAAACATTTCACTGCTCAGGAATCAAAGGCATACAAATCATGATATGGTTTGGTAATACTCAGGCCCAGAGCTTCCATAACAGCCTTTGGCATCAAGTTGTGGGATGCTCCTGAATCTAGTAAACAATTGTGTATCATCTGTCCATGGATTGTCAAAGTGATATAGAAAGGAGGTGAAGCTCCTGCTTCATTTTCAGTCTTCTCAGTCAATGTTGATCCAATGAAAATATTAGGACTCTCCTCTTGCAAATTAACTATGTCAGAGACAGGCTGATTGCTGGTTGGATTAAGCATTTTAATGACTGATTCCTTATATGAAGGATTTCTTATCAGTTCAGTTAAAGGTACAGGAATCTTTAACTTTCCTAATTCCTTCTCCAAACTGAAATTCTGGACAGATTTATTTACCTCTTCAAATTCTATTGTTTTCTTTAATTTTTCCGTAGCTTGCTTCTTCTCTGTCACAGGATCACCTGTCTGTTTAGTAGGATCAGTTGCAGCAGGAATAGTTGCTCTCTTCTTCTGGGCTTGGATCACCTGTTTTGGGCCTGATCTGAGATTTATAGTCTTCTTAGGTTCATTTTGATGAACAACAGCAGTTACAGCAGTATTTTCCAATCCTATATCATCTTCAGTTTCAAAAATGTCATCATCATAATATTTTGAATTCAGGAAATCTTCCTTAGTAACAAAAACCTTCAGATAATCCTTCTCCAAAATGATTCATATCTTGGTCAGTTTCTTCAAAAAGCACCTCCTCATCAACTTCTTCCTCATCTGCCACATTGTTATGAAGAGGTGGTGGCACTTTTTGGTCTTCATTTTCTCTTCTTTCTCGCTGGATATCATTGTTCCTTCGCTCCCTAGGCATAAAATGAGGAGCAAATTGCCTTCTGAACTGATTCTGATTGTTTGGATTTCGTTCACCTTCAGGAGCAGGCTTGTTGGAGTTTTTATCAAGCTCTAATTTGTTCAACTTTGCAGTCAAAATTTTTACCAACTTAGCCATTTCATCTATCTTCGCTTCAACAGAAAGTGAAGATGAAGCACCTGGAGCTGCCTCCTTTTTTCCTTTTCTTTCATACAACTGCTGAGGTGTTTCCTTCTTTAGTCTATTTGAAGCCAGTATGTTGGATTCCACCTCCAATGCTGCATCTTTCATGTTCAACAAAGTGATAGGCCTCCTCTCTCTCAGTAACAAAGAGAATTCATGATCAAAAGCATTTTCATATGTCAATTTAGCTGATGTTTCTGTAGGATTTATCTCAGTAGGAATCCTATTGTACATTTTGTTGAACCTCTTCGAAAAATCTGCAATTGTTCCATCCTTCTTCCTCCTAGGAGCTCCAAATTCTGTTATGTAATAGGTGTGGTCTTTTGTATCACCCCATTGTCTCATAAAGAGATCATATAGTTCTTCAATAATAGTAATAGAGTTGGCAGGCAACTCTCTAAACCACTTCCTCACATCCCCATCAAGGCTCTGGACAAACATTCTCATCCAAACATCCTTAGCCTCAATATCTTTATTATCACCATAACGTAGGAAAGCTTCCCAATGTTCTTCAGCTGTTGTTTCTCCTTCTCCATTGAACCTAGGAAAATACTTCTGATAATCTCCTCCAGGCAGTGCATTTAAAGGCTGAGGTAAGACCAATGGTGCATATTTGGCTGCAACCATCCGGTCCATCATGTCTATGGGAGGGTTTTGAGATGCCATTTTTGGACTAACTGGTTTTGAAGATGAAGAAGCTTGACTGTAAATTGATTTGAAAGAGCTTTTACCTAATTTCAACTGAAAAAAGAGGTATTTTACCAGGGGAGGCAGCTTTGGATTTTATAAAAGATTGAGGATTGGTAAAGATTTGGAAACTGCTATCAGGAATGGTTGGTTTTACCCAAGGTGAAATTTCTTCTTCTTTCTTTGCCACAAATGAAGCTAATGATTCCTTTAACTTCTCAGGGTCAGATAAAGAGGGTAATGACTGTGATCTTTTAAGATTTCTTGCTGTCCTCAATATCTGTTTAGGGTCTGTCACACCCAACTGCAAGGGTGAAGTAGGTCTATTTCTAGTTCCCACTCCTCTAGAAGCCATTGTGACAACTTTGGTGTAAAATAGCCTTCAAAAAGTGCTGGTTTAAGTCCACCTCTTAAACCAATAAAATAGATAAGTATCCCAGGGAAAATGTGCTTCAACTTCATCCCCGGCAACGGCGCCAAAGATGTTTGTGCCAGAAATTGTTTCCAAGGCCAAAGAAACAAGCCAACACTATCTCAAATAAAACTCAATAAAACAAACTAGGTTTAGGGTTTCTAATGTATTTTCTTGGTTATAAACTTTGGGGAAGGACATGGAATACACTCATGAGCAAAGTAATAACTGAATCATAAACAAAAGAAGACAAAGATGCATAATATATTCAACCAGGTCCAACATAACACAATATTGAATTTCATTCATAAAAGACAAGCATCACCAGCATATAAACATAAACCAGTAATGAGTATATCAATTAAGCAACTAAACAAGATGAACAATGAAGCCAACACAGAACTGAAGGGTGAAAAGTGTCATATATCTCATAATTTTATCATCAAATGCATATAAGAGCTTTGATACTTAACTCATGAACAAGTCTGAATACCTCCTGAAGATATCCCAAAAATTGAACCCTCTCAATGAATTTCTAACCTCTCTAAATACTGTTCTTTACAAAATCAGTTAGGGATCTAACCCTAACTTCCTTTCATCAACTCGATGAGATAAAGTAAAACGTACAATATTACAAAACATGATATTTTCTAAAAATAGTAAACACTAACTAATATGTTTCTAAAAAACATAACAAATAACTGATTAAACAACTGACTCATAAGTCCTTCGCTACCTCAGCAAGCAAAGCTATACCATCAAGTGCCTGAAATTTCTTCCTAGCTCACCTTTGTTCCTCTTCCAAGTCAGCTATCCTTTTGGTGAGCTCCTCATTTTTCTGCTGCAAGTCCTTGACTGTCTCTTTCAACTCTGTGCATTGCAAGTTAGTGGTTCTTTTTCTCTTTAGAACCTCTTTAGATACTGCTGTCAGCTCCTGGAAATGTTCATTAATATCCTGTAGATCTTCTCTAAGCCTTCTATTTTCCATCATCAGCCCCTCATTGATCTCTTGCATATAGTTCATCTGTTGTTTGTACTGCTTAATAGTTTTCTGCAACTTTTCCTTATCTGAATCAAATGACCTTTATGTCATAATCTCTTGTTCATAACTAGGCATCCAAGGTATGTCAAACTTCTTAAACATGTCTGCATATTTGTTTGACAGGTCTGTGGAAATATAAGGAATCTTAGGATCTTTCAAAATACCTGCTTGCCTAAGTATGAGTTCATCTTCCTCTTCCCATTCTTGATCTTCAACAGTAGGTACTTCAGCTTTTTCTTCCCACTGTTGCTCTAAAAGTTCATTTCTTATTTCAAGAAATATGGCAGAACATTGAGGCTCGGGCTGGCTTAACTCCTTTACTGACTGTGATGATCCTTTTACTTTTGTAGGATGAGAAGGTGAAGTTTTTGCAGCTGCTGTTTTCTTTCTTCTAATGCTCATTTCATCAATTTCTGGTTCTTTATCTGAGGAAATATCATCCAGGACAGTTACTTTTTGGGTATTCAATCTAGGATTGAGCAGCTTCTTCATGTTCAACCTTAGCTTATTCGTTGGCCTTGTTTTAGGTCTGCAATATGGGGCTATTACTTCAAGCTTTTTCTTCTTCCTATTAGGTTTGACTGTTTTGATTTCTGAAGTGGAGAATTCTCTGAATGTTTCAACCTTATCTTTAGTTTTAGCAATAGGATGATCTTCTTCTAATAAATACCCTTCATCATCTGACAGAATGGTAATAGGACTCGTCTGCTTGGTCTACAACTCCTCTTCATGTACAGCAACCTCCTCTGGAACAGCAGCTTTAACTTCATTGGAAAATTCTGCTGGTGTCAAATGTTTTAAAGGCTACACTTCCTCTTCTGTAAACAATGAATACTTGCCTTTAACACCAGCTGAAGGCATTTGAGTTTTAGTCTTCACAGGCTCTGAGTCTCCTTTAGGCTTCACCTCCTGTTTGTCTTCAGTCTTTTTCTTTTGTTCTAATTTCCTTACAAGGATTTTTCCTTTATCTACCTGCTTCTTGATTTGTTGATCTTCTTGTTTCATTTGAAAACCTGACTAGAATAAGAAAAAATGCTAAGTTTTTCCTTCAGCTTGCAAGACAGTGCTAATGATCAACTTAATTAATCCATGGTGAAAAATTGATTGTGAAGAATGGTCTGTATGTCCCTTGACTCTGTTGGAGATATTTTGCAAGCTTTTGTACAGGAAGAAGGGAAGACTCATCTTGGACACCCGCACCATATGCTGCAAAAATATGAAGTGGTATTTATAGTCAAAAGCATATCTGCCCTCACATGTTATATAGCTCTATAGGATTCTGATAGGTTCGACCCATTCCCTTTTGAAGTTCTGGATTAAGATGCCCTTGTTCCAATCTGGAGTAACATTTGGTAATAAATACTTCTGAGCCTCAAAGGTGAAGGGCAGTTTCTTAAACCACATTTCCCCTTCATTCTTAACTCCTATAGCCTCTGCTACTAGCTCTACTGTCAATCTAAACTTCAAAGTATCAAACACCACCATATCATCTTTGTAACCTTGTGCAAACCTACATGAAACTTTAGCATTGTAACCATCTATTCTCTTGTACAAGTCCAACCAGCCAGCCTGTTGGAAAATCTCAACACACTCTGGGAGTTTCTCAATCCAACCTATATCAGTAGGTTCAGCTCTATTCACCTTGCCACTCTTACCCATTTGTCTTTAGTAGCTGGAAATTGTGTGAGTTTAGGGTTCAATTGATGCCTTGACAGATGATGTTTCTTCTCCAAACCTCTCAAGTTTCAATAACTTTCCTTCTTCAATATTCACTGAATGATTCAGGTCATAGGATGCTCTAAACTACTCATTAGACTGCTGATGAAACTAGGTATTATGCACACTGCATATTCAAATGTTAGGTCTTCTTTGGACTGTATAAAGATAACCCTATGTTGTAATGACAAAGGAAACAACCTCATGCTCTGTTCATGTTTCTGTTTCAACTTGACTTCAACCCCAACTAATTAGCTTTATAGCATGTAATAAAACTAGCTCTTCAGGTTATCTTAGATGTTCGGTTCCTTCATCAAAACTGTAGGTGAGAATTATCAGTCATTCAGCCTGTCATGGAAAACAACTGACCACTGACCATCTCTAAAATGCACTAGACCACCTGTGTGTTAAGACTCTGTGCAAAAAATAATCATTAAATCATTCTGGTGCTAACTATGAGCAATGTATGAAATGAGAAGCTTGGAGCTACTAACTGTTTAGATCAGCTTGTAGTTTCCAGGATAAGATGGAAATTGTTTAAATAGCAAAGGAAAAGATCTTAAGAATGAGCCTAGGTTTGCTCACTTCTTGCTCCCAGCAGCCTATTTTTAAACACTAAAATGAGTCGGTTTAGCCCCTGATGAAATTAGGTCTTCATATATTCTCAGATGCCCGGCTTCTTCATTACATGAACACAGGTAACAAACTCATTTATGAAGTATAAACCACACAAAATACACAGCTCTTCACATTACTTCTGGTTTTAGGTTTCGACAAGATCATGCTCAATTAAAAACTGATATTTTTCAACGTTCACTCATCCTGCATCTCAGAGCATCTTAGATAACTATTTCTTTGGCCGAAATTTCATTTAAAAGTAAAATTTAGCATTTCCCTTGATAAATTTTGATAGAATAGACCCTAGCGAAAAAGCCCCAAATTATCAGTTATATTGGCCTATCGTGGAATACCTTTTAAATGCTTTACTGCAATTTCTTTGAAACACTCTTCATGCTATTTGAGTACCGACCTGAACGATACAGGTGTCTTTCAGGGTCCAATTTAATTTCGGGTGTCAAGATGAAGAATCCCTAGTTTTCTGTGCGACCATGAAAACCTCCACTAGGCTTTTCAACTGTAATCTCCGTGTTTTTAGGCAGGCACCATCATTCCACTAACTCCTCAACTTTGAAAAAGAGATCAGAAGTGACTCTCCTCAGATTAAACTCGATTTAAACGATTATCTGTCATGATACGCTGTATCATAACTGATGATGACCACGATCTTCCTTCACGACAATAAACCACCTGTTCTCATGATGATTTCTGAGATAGCACGTAGCAAACTCTTCAAAGCATGTGATTAGTCACTCACCATTGGAAAATATGCCAAAATTTTGCTAAAAAATCGGAGGAATTATCAATCGCGATATTCTTGTAGCGCTCCTTTGTTGTTTTTTCCCACTTGCGCTACAAGAATAAAATTAACCCTATTTTGGTGTTGTTTTACAACTTTTTGTCATTTTGCATGAAGTTTAAAAGCTGTTTGAGTGATGAGTATGCTTGTAATGAAATTTGTGAGTCCATTATTTGACATGATGACTCTTAAAAACCCCTCCAAAACGTAAACAATCTAAAATAAAGCAAAAATATAAAGGACAAGTTCCAAAATTTCACATAACAACCAAAAAATTTCTTAAAAGAAGCAAGAAACCAAACTAAAGAAAATGAGTAACTTGAAATAAAATGCAAATCAAAAAAAAATTGAAGAAACAAATTACTGACTTAACACCGGGAATGTCACTGCAGATGGGAAATACTTGGGGGAGGTAGATACTTTTGGTACTAATGGGATCCAAGGAAGACACATTGCAAAGTACTATGAACTAAGGCAACCCAAAGTGGGAATGCTGCCAAACTGTTTTCTATGGTGTGGTGTCTAGAGACACCATTGTGGTATGATCCCATGGATTTTTGGCAAGCCCAAGAAAGTAAATGCTTG
Source organism: Pseudotsuga menziesii (assembly GCA_001517045.1). Lineage (NCBI taxonomy): Eukaryota > Viridiplantae > Streptophyta > Pinopsida > Pinales > Pinaceae > Pseudotsuga > Pseudotsuga menziesii. The sequence continues at coordinate 294,242 of LPNX010466118.1, read as the reverse complement.
ATGGTGCTTTCAATTTTAGAGAGTCTGAAAGCACGAAGAAGACTCTAGTTGGGGGCTCTTTTTCATTGGTAGTCTCCTGTGCCCGGAAATGGATAAAATTATGCACAGGAGAGCTCGCCCATCCATTTTTAGGGGATGGGACACTTATTTACCATTGGGAGTCTAGTCAAGCTGGAAAAGGTTAAACCTATACTAACTGGATGGTCATTCAGATACTTTTACGAGCATGAACAAAACAAAGTTTGCTCGATAATATTTTCTTGCTAAGAAGGATGGAAAAGAGCTTAACAACAACCCATGGTGAGCTTTTTCGTAAAGTTTGGCCCCTCTTCCCAAGAAAGCATAAAAATGTGTAGAGGGGAACTGTCTTGGCTTGAATATGCCAAGATGGTCCTTTTCATTTGATGGTCTACATAGTCCGCAAAAGGAGATAAACGAGACAATGTAGACACCCTTTTCTATACTTTAATGAGTGGGAAAGGAAGCAGTTGCGCTCAGTAATATTTTCATTCTTTTAGGAGTCAGAAAAGATCTTAAAAGAAACTCTAGTATGTTCAATAGATTGCAGTGGCATAGGCGGTTCCCCATGTCGGGACGGTGGACAGTGGTCCAAATATCATTCGTGGGGTATGGACGGAGCAGGTGGCTATTAAACATACCAATACATGCATAGGATAGATCGTGTCAAAGGCACATGAGTCGGTGCGGAAGAGACATGCAAACTGAAGTGGATCTCGGATAGAGGTCAGGAGAGTCATGTGTGAATTGTGGTGGACGGACCTGACTACATGTGATGTGAGTGCAAGTCTGGAGGCAATTATATGCCAAGTACATGCAAAGGAAATGATCCATCTTCCAGACGATGGTCCAGATATATGCATAAGGTGTCGTGGAAGGAGTAGACAACTATGTGTTAAAAACCAAAATGATATTCCTTGATGGGTGGTTGCTTGAGAATGCACATGATTAGCGGTAGGAAAGTGTGATGCAAGTACAGGTCTGCAGACACTTGCATCACCATGATGTGGCTCATAAATCAAGGTAAATTCGAGGGAGTCGTCCTAAAATTTGTTTTTTAAACATGAGATGATGGTCTCATAAGGAGATGGAAATTTGAGCCCAAAGGTGTGAGAGGTGTCTCAAATCGGTTCTGGGTGACTTTGGATTAGTAGCTAATGGTGTTTCCCCTGACTTGTGGTGAAAAAATGTTGAAAAACAAAAAGGGAAAAAACTACACTATAAGGGACTCATAGTGGTTATATCAGGCATAGACTCTCTTGTGGTGGAGCCCGTTGCACGGCTTCTTCAAGAGTCGACCATCTGAGTCAGCGAAGAGGTATGCCCCCTTGTTGAGATGAAGGTCATTGGAAAGGCGGGATGACAGAATCTGGTCTTTTATGGGAAGAACTAATTCCACACTATGGTTTAAAGGGAATGGGGTAAAACTGGAGATGGTCTTACAGATCTCTCTGTCATCGCGTAAGTGGTTCTGTGGTAGATCAGGTGGATCTTCCACAAGCAATGAGACAGAAGGGTGACCGGTGCTAGCAATCATGTAAATGGTATTAGTTGTGGCTTTGGTGTCCTTTCCCCCAGTCTCTATTGGAGGAAGAGGGGAAGGCCTCGAGACGGGAAGAGTCTTTGATTGACCCAGAGGTAGGTGCAACATCATCTCAATTGGATGGACATGAGTCAACACATCCTGGGGCCTTAGAGGTAGGGTAGGTGGTTCAAGGTACCACACAGAAAATCCCAATGTGAAGTCCTATAGATTGAGGGTTGCCAAGGCAAAATTACTTATGATCCTGGATGGTAGGAAAAGGAAAAGGATCATGTTGATCAGGAATGAACCCCACTGTTTCCCTGGTAACTGAGGTTGAGGTTGTGATTTAGGTTGTGGCTACGGATGGAGCTACGGTTGCGGAAACAATGAAAGAGACAGGTCTGATGGACCATTGGTGGTGGTGGAGACAAGAGGGTCTGTAGAACTGGACATCATGTAGATGGACATGGTGTCTGAATAAGGAGGTAGGGGGTGAAATTATTCGATCAAGGTGATCTTAGACTCAAAGGAATGTTGACGAAGGTTGGCTAAAGACATTCAGAACTCAGACCAGTCTTGGCAGCGGTGAGAATAGTGTCCATACAATCCGCAAAGGGTGCATGCATGGTTTGTTCTCAATGACTTGTTTCTCACTGTTGGCATGCTTGGAAGTTCAACCATGGGGAGGTTTTTAGTTGTATCCATGGCATCCAAATGCGTGTGGATTATAGGAATCTCAGGTCAGTTCTAAGTTGGATGGCCCTATTCTTCACAGATGGTGCCAAGCGGGATCTGCCGAGGTTCAGTGGTAGCTTTCGCATTCCCCTGGCCCTTTTTCGGTGGGGCAGTGTGGGTGCGAGTGCGGTGGTTGGTTTTTGTGAGCTGGGTGGAGGGTGAGACTCGACTGCAATGGGTTTCACGGGGGTTAATACTACTCGAGGCATTGGTGGTTGAGTTGGTGGATCAAGATAACACACATGAACTCCCAATGTAAGGGTGGGTAAGTTTAAGGTGGCCATCACTGGCTTGCTCATGACACCAAGTGGGGGAAAGAGGAAGGGAATTGTATGGACTAGAGAGGAGCCTAGATAAATCCATGATGGTTTTATGTGGGGATGAGGTTGTGGTTGCGGATGCGCATAATGCTACGACTGCGGATGGTGTTATGGTTGTAGTTGGGGCTATGGCTATGGTTGTTGTTTGGGTGCAGCAGTGTTGGATGAGAGCATGCACAAGTTTGCATTCTCGTTTGGTGTCAGTGGTGGTGACACTAAGGGGAAAGAAGCCATCATGGTGGTATTGGAAAATAACCCAGGGCCTACATTCAACAATGGGGAGGCTGGTATATTTTCAACCATGTTGTTGATCGCAGGGATAACATTGGTGTGTGTGGTCATCCCTTGCGGATCAATGGTGTTGATCGTAGGGATAATGTTGGCGGGTGTTGTTAGCCCTTGTAGATCATGATAAGTCGGTTGGTCAACCGTCACAATTATCCCTTTGTGGGGGAACATCATGAGATGGAAGACAGTTGATGCTACATCTCTCATGGCATACATATAACTTCTTTCGAGGATAAGGTTATAGTCCAATTCAGCATTGACAACCTCTATGTCAATCAGAACTATCTTCCCAGCTAATGTGATGGGGACGTGGGAGAGGATTCCTTGGGATTTAGTGGGATGGCCATCATAAGCTCAGAGAGTTATGGAGGATGGTTGCAGAATTGGGGATCCAAGTTTTTGCCAGACTAGGGTAGACATAACGCACGTGGATGCCCCATCATCCACTATGCACTGGTGCACAACCAAATTCTGGATAGACCTTGATATTTGAAAGGCAATGGTTGATGGCATTCACGGTTCTCCATTCTCCATGTTGAATGTGATCAACTTGGAGTCAGAGGGGTCTACAGCCCCAAGGGCGGCTAGTAAGGCTTTCCATTACGTTGGGCAATTTTTGAGTACCTCAAAAGCGGACATGGCAGTAGGTGTTTGGGCCAAATCATCCACGATGTTGTAGCTGAAAACAGCTCTATCCATGGTGTTATTGTCAACCCGACGTATGGGGGGGCATAGAAAAGGGGGTAACTGAAGAGGCGCATTGGTTATTTTACACGTAGATTCTGCTGACGTGTCAGCGGGTTCGGTGTTGGTTCCGTACTGATTTCGTCTAGTTTGTAGATTGACCTCTTAAGTTGTCATAGTTAGCAGGTGGTGGACACCTGTTTCTGCCATGGGAGGTGCCCTCGGAGCATTGGGACTATGTTGGGGAGGGGGTGCAGTTGCCACCAATCCTTAGACTAGAAATAGGTTTTGGAGCACCATAGGAGGAGGTCCTTATGGTGCTAGGTTGGGTTGGGCTTGGTCCATTGTGTTGGTAGCATGTTGAACCTCATTCCTAATGGCCTACTTAGCATGACCCATGAAGGGACACTTGAATGTGTAGTGCCCATAGACCTCATAGAGTGTGCATGGTTGGTTTGTATGTAATGGGGTGTTGCATCTCGATGCATTTGGTCGTTGAGGATTTTTGGCTGGCCAGTTTTTCGTGACATTGTTGGGAGGGTTTGGTTGTTGACTACCTCCCTGCAGTTGATTGTTTCCTTGGTTCCAGGGTTGGTTATTTCTGGCTTTCCCTTGTTGGTTATTGGGGGTTGGCTGGTTGGGACAGTTTTTCCATGCAAACACATATCCCAACAGAACAAGTGGAGCAAGGGCAGGTTTTGAATGGCTTGCACCGACAGTGCATAGTAGACTTGGGTGGGTGCTGGTGCCACAAATGTGCACATTTTTCCTGCATATTGCTGTGTTGGCCAAGCCAAGGCCTGAGCCTGCTGTGGTGGCATAGGTTGTGCATAAGAAGTTGTGGCTCCGGACTGGGACATCATTCTTGCATAGTCTAAAGTTTGGCTTTGGTAGGCAACACTAGCAGTGTTGCTTGGTTGTGGTGGTATTGTAGGTGGTGTGGGACGATGCTATGGTTGGTGGGAGATCGAGCCTATGATACCATCTGCAGCATTGGATGCCCCCAGTGCATCTCAGTAGGAGGTACCCACATGGGGAGCATATGGAATGATAGTGTAAAGGTACCCAGACTGTGCATAAATCAGATCAAACTACTGGGCTTTCAAGATGGCTTCCTCTTTGGATTGGGGATGTTTGGATGCGACGTCCTTTACTATAGGCGAGAGCAAGGTTTTAAGGAACCAATCCAGGAAGATCATGTCATCAAGTTGGATCTTACACAAACTACACTGTCACCACCACTCATGGATGTGGTAGGTTATGTGGGTCATAGTATTTTGGCAGAAAGATAACAACATATCCACCCCTTCATCATATCTGACGGGGATTTGGAAATATTGCAGGAACATGAAAGCCAAGGAGTTGAAATCTAGGTACTTGGCTTGTGGTAGCTCAATGTACCACTTGGTTGCAGCACCTGTGAGGGTGTGTTGGAATATTCTTAACCTGATCAAATCATCCATGATGTTGTTTGATGAGCACTATAGATGAAACGTCATGATGTGGTTTTGGGGGAAATCCCCTGCCTTCCCTTCAAACTTGGGAATATCTGAGGGAAGTTTGGCTGGTATGGGAGGCCAAAACGTTTGATGGCGGATAGGGTCATTTGTTAGCTGAGCCAAATCAGGCAAGTTGAGATGTGCCATGAAAGGAAGGTTTGACCCCAGGTTGATGTTAGATGGGGCAACCACGGTGGTGGGATTTGCAAGTGCATAATGCACCTGCATAGCTGGGGGTACTTGTGGCACCATTGTGGATGGGCCAGTGCCCCCAAGTGTGGTGGGAGGGACACTGTGGGTGGAAGGGTGACTACCCCCATGTAATACAGGAGGGGCAATGTAGGTGGAAGGGCCACTACCCCCATGTGTTGCAGGTGTGACAACTTGAATGGTCAATATGGGTGGTGGTAGCTAGCTTATGACAGTTTGCATAACCGTGCTAGGGCCACCTGTAGGTTTATTGGTGATAGTTTTTGGTGTGGACATGGGTCCAGTAGCAATTGCTATGTCGGAAAATGTTTTCAAGTTTTCACCACCCATGGGGCTTGATGGTGCAGTGTGCAGATCTGATTTAGAATGATATGGGTCTGAATCTGAATCAGAGGCTGTGTGGCCTTCTAATGGTGTGGGAGGTCATCGAGAATGGTCTCGATGATGTCAGTTTAATGACCTGAACTGTGGTGGTTTTCCTCTTAGGCGTGAGGGATCAATCATGTCAAATTTGTATGTCAAATTGGTGGTAATGATTTTTGGACCCCAGTTTCAATGGCTTCTTATTGGCTACAAGTGGTCACTCAGCCACCAAGACTACCAGAAGAAAATGCTTGGCTTTTTCCTCATGGGAGTTCTACTCAATCGGTGGGGGTTGTTGCCCGTTTCGCTTGGCAATTCCTCTCAGCGACCAGCTACTTTGGGGTTTCCGTGGTACTCCTCACAATGAGTTTCTGGGCTGATCCCAAGTACTTCCCACGGTTAAGGTAGTCAGGGACTTATGTCCTCAAAGACTGCAGATTTTTAATTTAGTGTAAATTGTAAATTTTATTGGCTCACTCAGCGTCATAAATTGAGTTGGGTTGATTTATATGGTATGGTGTGTATGTCTTTTGTTTTTCTATTATATATGGTGGCTGCTTAATGGTTTATGAATATTCTGCAGAGTTCATAACATTTTGAATGAAAGCAGTAAATAGTAATTAGATATTTTTTAGACATGTACCATTTGTAATCCTGAATCATGATAGCCTGACTAGGTGACTACCTTACACCTATATTTCTCTTCAACCAAGAGAAGGTGCTGGGCTCTCAACACAATGGGACTAAGCCCATCCATAGATACATAGGTCACCCTCCGGATGTAAGGTTGGTCAACATGGAGGATGTTGAGCACCATGAGAAGCCCTCCTTCTCTACCCCCTCTACCTTCCAAGTCACCCATTTTTAGTGGCTTCAAAAAATATTAGGTGAAGTGCCTATTACTATACGAGCTTCACCCTTCGTCTTATCCCAAAGTACCCTGAAGGGTGATGACTGGGTAGAGGAGGAAGGGTTAGGAAAGATGTTGATTTTAAGTATGTTTTAATAGACTATGTTCATTAACCCATTAAGTATTGATTTACACTTTGATTTAATCAAGCTTTGTTCTATAAATGAAATGGACATAAACAGAAATAGAAACATGAATAAACATAGTTTGGATGTACAGATGTGGATGAGCCGCACTGACAATCCTTAACTATTAAAAAATCGAACTCTGAGTGATAGATCACACTTTTCAAGTCAAATGTGGTGAGGGGGTCACCAAAGTTTTCTAGAAACAAGCGAGGGGGTCACTTAGAATTTGCAGATAGAAGCGGGATGACTTCTGGAAGGGGGTCACACCTTTCGAGGCTAAATAGGTGACCTGGTCACACCTGTGAGGCCAAAATGAGCTACCTGGTCCCCTTTTGGGCCCGATAAGAGCGACTTGCTCTGGAAATTGAATTTTTTTTGACCCCGTGTCAGATCCAATCGACAGTAACCTGTACTGTGGGAAAATGGACTCGAATTTTCCTTGAAGAGGCTTGCCAGTAACTAGAAATGTAAATAAACAAGAATCTAAGCTAGATTTTAATAGAAAATTAAACTAGGGAAAAAAATGAAACTAAAAACTGAAACTTTGAAAAATAAACCCAAGGATCCTATGGGATCGACCTGGTATGGTCGCCAGTTTTGTAGCAGGGATATCTCCCTTGCTACAGTGCAGGAATGGCTACCTTCCGTCTATAGGATAGAAGGATAGGTTCTTGGTGGTGGATGCCAAGAAAAATAAGCAAACAGAATAGAAAAACAAAACAAAATGAAACTCCTCTACAAACAAGGTTAAGGTTTAGCTCCAATACCCTGCAAGAACCTGTTAGAAAACCTGTAAACAATCAATTGAAATCTACAAGCAAATAGATGTTAGGAAAACTCAAATAAACAAAACAAAACAAAAATTATACCTTCTTTTGGTGGAAATGGGCCACCATGCCCTAGCTTGGAGAAGAACCTCTCTTGGCAATGGGGGAGCTATGGCTCAAAGGGAAGATGGATGAGAGGTAGTGTGGGTGGATTGAGAGGAAAATGGTCTCAAGGCATCCACTTGGGTAGAATAATAGTATGCAAGGTAGGAATCAATTGAGAGCAACCCCCACCGCTCTATTTATATCTTTTTTAGGGTTCTAAGCCCCTAGTCAGGGCTTTAGCCCTTTTTGGGGGATTTTATCCCCTTTCACTCAAAATTTAGCTCCTTTTAGCGTTTTAGGCTCCTTTGAGGGGTTTTAGCCTCATTTTGGAGGCTTCCACCCCTATGAGAGCTATTTAGGCTCTTTTTAGGGGTTTTTAAGCCCTTTTTCCTATTTTTAAGCCTTCTTGAGGGTGTGGGGGTCAAATGGGGTAAAATGAGGGTCGTGCATTGGTGTCCTTGGGTAGTGTAGGCCATGTAGAGCTGAATGAGCTATTTTTTGGGTTAACAAATCATGCTGATCCTTGACAGATCCTGCCTTGCACTGTTTGAGAAGAACAGGGCCATCCAACTCAAAATTGCCTTGAGATTCCCATAATCCGCGTGCATTTGGATGCCATGGATACAACCGAAAACCTCTCCATGGTTGAACTCCCAAGTGGGAAAATAGTGAGAAACAAGCCATTGAGAACAAACCATGCTTTCACCCTTTGCGTATTGTATGGACACTATTCTCACCACTTCTAAGAGTTGTCTGAGTTCCGAATGGCTCTAGCCAACCTTCGACAACATTCCCTTGAATATGAGATCACTCTGATTGAAGAGGTCCATCTCCCACCTCCTTTTTTAGACACCATGTCCATCTACATGATGTCTAGCTCCACAGACCCCCTTATCTCCACCATCACCGACGGTCCATCAGACTTGTCTCTTCGTTGCTTCCACAATGATGAGGAGATACTTGAAGCCTTAACCGCTCTGGAGTACCCTTGGGATGACATGCACCAACCACAGTCATAGCTCCATCTGCAACCATAACCCTATCCGTAGACGCAACCTCAGTTACTAGGGAAAGATTGGGGTTCATTCCCGATCAACACAATCCTTTTCCTTTTCCTTTTTCTACCATTCAGGATCATGAGTAAGTCTGTCTTAGAAACCTGCAATTTATAGGATTTCTCACTAGGAGTTCCTATGTGGTACCTTGAACTAACCACCCTACCTTTGAGGCCCCAAGATGTGTTGACTCATGTCCAACCAATTGAGATGATGTTGCAACTACCTCCAAGTCCATCAAAGACTCCTCCCGTCTCTAGGTCTACCCCTCTTCCTCCAATAGAGACTGGGGATAGGGCCACCAAAACCACAACCAATACTATTTACATGATCCCTAGCACCCGTTTCCTTCCCGTCTCATCAGCCATGGAAGGTCCACCTGACCTATCTTGGCACCACTTAAGCGATGACGAAGATATCTGTAAGAGCACCTCCAGTTTTACCCCATTCCCTTTAAACCATAGTCTGGAATCGATTCTTCCCATAAAAGACCAGATTTCATCACCCTGCCTTTCTAACAACCTTCATCTCGGCAAGGGGTCATACCTCTTTGCTGACTCATGTGGTTGACTCTTGAAGAAGCCATGCAATGGGCTCCTCCTCAAGAGAGTCTATGCCTGATATAACCACTATGAGTCCCTTATAACGTAGTTTTTCCTTTTTTGTCTTACAACATTTCTACCACAAATCAGAAACCCTCATTTAGGGGCAGCACCATTAGCTGCTAGTTTAGAGTCACCTGGAGCCTATTCAAGACACCCCTCACACTTCTGGGCTCAAATTTCTATCTTCTAATGAGACCATCGTCTCATGTTTAACAAGTAATTTTCAGGACCACTTCCCAGAAGTTACCTTAGTTTACGTGCCACATCATTGTGATGTAATTGTCTCTGGACTTGTACTTACATTACACTTTCCTACCACCACTCATGCAGGTTCTCGGGCCACCACCCGAAAGGCACATCATTTTTATTTTAACACATAGCTGTCTAATCCACCCAGTGCACCTTACACGGGTTTCCGGACCATCGTCCGGAGGACAGATCATTTCCTTCACATACATTTGGCATATAACTACCTCCGGAATTGCACTCACATCACATGTAGTCCAGTTCGTTCACCACAACTCACACACAACTCTTCTGACCTTTGTTTGAGAGCCACCTCGGTTTGTGTGCCTCTATCGTGATCTATCTCGTGCATGTATTGGTATGTTTAAGAGCCACCTGCTCCATCTATACTGCATGGATGAAATTTGGACCACTCTCCACTGTCCTGACATGGGGGCACCACCAATTCCTTCTCGATCAGTTGACCATATTGGAGTTTCTTTTAAGCTCTTTTTCTGACTCCTAAAAGAATGAAAGATTGTTGAGCGCAGCTGCTTCCTTTCCCTCTCATTAAAGTATAGTAAAGGGTGTCTACATTATCTCGTTTATCTCCTTTCATGAACCATGTAGACTCCCATATGAAAAAGACCACCTTGGCATATTCAAGCCAAGACCGTTCCCCTCTGCATCCTTTCATGCTTTCTTAGGCAGAGGGGATGAACTTTACGAAAAGACTCACCATGGGTTGTCATTAAGCTCTTTTCCATCCTTCTCATAAAGAAAATATTGCCGAGCAAACTTGGTTTCATTCATGCTCATAAAATAATCTGAATGACCGTCCAGTTAGTGTAGGTTTAACCTTTTTTGTCCTGACTGGACTACCAACGGTAAGAAGTCTCCCATCCCCTAAAGGATGGGTGAGCTCTCCTGTGTATACTTTTATCCTTTTTCAGGCACAGGAGATTACCAATGAAAAAGAGCCCCCATTGGAGTCTTCTTCATTCTTTCAGACCCTCTAAAATTGAAAGCACCATAGAGCATTTACTTTCTCAAGCTCACAAAAAATCCACGAGATCGTACCACAACAGCATCTTTAGATGCCACCCCACATATAACAGTTTGAAAGCATTCCCACTCTGGGTCGCCTTTGTTCAGAGTACTCTGCAATGTGTCTTATTTGGATCCCATCAATACCAAAAGTATCTACTGCCCCCAAATATTTCCCATCTGCAGTGACATTCCTGGTCTTACAACTATGATCCCTTTCCCATGAGTCAGTTTCATTTGTTTCTTGGTTCACCCTGTCGTCATACTTTGAACAAAGAAAGTTCAAGTCTACTACACTCCCTCTGCCCTCAACTCCTTTCCTCCCCCCCCCATTTAGTGGGCCAGTCCTTAGATTGTCTTAGATATTTCAGTTATCTCCCTCGCACTTTTGGTCAAGGAAACACCGTTTCCTTGACCAGGGGCAGGTCTCCCTCTTTCAACGACAACAAATGTATTCCAGAGGATAGATCCAGAGGTCCCTTGTATTATAGATATTAGATCACATTATTCTTTTGACATCGTTATGAGCATGGGGATTCTCACCTCATCCATATACATGTCACACATTATTTGTATCTCAACAATTGATGGGAACCATATTAATACAAAAACCAAAATCCACCATGCCCCACCCTAGGAAGCACCACCTCTCCCTAAGAAAATCCTATGATGTACTTGGGCATACGATGAGTTCCTACCCTCACACATCAGGGGGCAATCTATTAACCAAAACAAATCCCACAATGAGCTCTACATGAACTACACCACCTAAAGACATCTACGTATGACCCTCATTTGACCCCATTTGACCCCCACACCCTCAAGAAGGCTTAAAAATATGAAAAAGGGCTTAAAAACCCCTTAAAAGAGCAAAAATAGCTCTCATAGGGGCTAAAGCCTCCAAAAAGGGGCTAAAACCCCTCAAAGGAGCTTAAAACCCCCAAAAGAACTAAATATTAAGTGAAAGGGGCTAAAAGCCCCAAAAAGGGGCTAAAACCCCTCAAAGGAGCTTAAAACCCCCAAAAGAGATAATTATTAAGTGAAAGGGGCTAAAGCCCTAACCAAGGGCTTAAAACCCTAAAAATCTTGGGAAAAAGTATAGTAGAGGGGTGGGGATCACTCTCAAATCACTCCTTCACTCCCTATCATTATGCTGCCCATGTGAGTGCCTTGAGACCATTTACCTCTCAATCCATTCACCCTCCCTCTCCTCCATTCCTCCATTGAACCATAGCTCCCCACTTCTAAGAGAGGTGCTCTCCCAAGCTAGGGCATGGTGACCCATTTGAACTAGAAGGTATACTTGTATTTCCATGTTTTTCTTTGGTAGACTGTAGTTTTCTAATAGTATTTGTTTGTAGGTTTATTGCTTAACATGTTATTGTAGGTTTCCATTGATTGCTTGCAGGTAATTTGGTTTTCTAACAGTTGCATGCAGGGTCTTAGAGCTTAACTCTAACCTTGTGTGCAGAGGGGTTTCATTTTTCTCATTTCTGTTTCAGTCTATTTTCTTTCTGCTCTTGCATTCTCACAGGAACCCTACCCTTCCATCCTATAGACAGAAGGAAGCTGTTCCTGCTCTGTAGCTGGGGTGAAAGCCCTACTACAAACCCAAAACTGGGAAAAACCACCATAATAGATATATTATCTCCCTTGACCTAAACCAACCAAACCAAGCCAAGTGAGCTAGCCACCACTCACATCTAGACCACTTTATAATGTAGCCTCTTCAAGCCTTATAAATGATTCTTACATGCAATACTTTGGGACAATACCATGCGCCACCAAATACCATTAGTCACCCATGGGCTACACAAAACCATGTGCCTAAAAACTATGTCCTAGAACTCTACCACATTTGACTCATTCTCATGTCAAGTCTAACCCTAACATCAACACCCAACATTTTCAACATTTCCTTTTCCTCTTCACAGCTACTGGGAAAGAAATTATTACTGGGAAGTATCTTATCTTTGATTAACATGCAATTAGTGGAAAATATAAATGTACCATGTTATTTAATGTTCATAAAATCAACCATTTTCAATGTTGATTGTGTGACAAGATTCCTCAAAATATAAGGTTGTTGATGGTAAATTACCTCAAAAGTGTTAAGAAACACATGTATGGCATGCCATACATTGCTTTAAAGTTGTATAGTAACATTTTCAAGTCCCCAACTGTGTATAATTTGATTTATTAAGTCCAAAGAGAGGGTGGTGGAAGTTGATTTAAGTATTTTGAAGAAGGATTTAGTGATATGAACGCCATCTCCTAGCTAATTGTCCCAGAATGTATGTAACAACATTTCAACCATGTCACTCATTTGTCGTAATAGCTCATCAATACTAAATTCTACTCCATTTCCTCAATTGCGAACATGTGAAAAACTACTATTTTACTATATGTTAAATGTCCAACATCAAAGATCATTCTCCAATACTTGTGTTGTATCAAGTCAGAAACTTGTGGTGTATCAAGTTAAGGAACTTGTGTTAGGACATTGTGTTGTATTAAGTCCTATCTATATCTTCATGATTTGAGGTGGGATCTAGTTTGTGATATTTTGTTGTATCAAGATTGGAGTCTTGTGTTGTATTAAGACTGTAGACTTGTGTTGTCTCATGTTTGGACTTATGTTGTATCAAGTCATGTTATTATACTATGTGATATATTGCTAGTCATGATCACTAAGTGCTATAAGTCTCCAGTAGGGATTAGCCATCCCTAGAGTGAATTACTTTAGCATTTGACTATATGACCTCTGGTAATATATATGATGATCAGTATGGAATAATTATTCCGAGTATGATATGATAATATGGATAAATAAATACACATATGGACCATGCAGTAATTAATTAATGATAATGAGATAAAGCATAGAGAAAGAGAATGGATCTGGATTGCCTATATTTACCTCCAAGTGAACTCAAATTGTAAAGACTTCAATAAATCCTCAGTTGTAATAAAGCATGCATAAGTTAACTAAGAAGTTCCATGCAAAAGATAATAATAGAAATTAAGCATGGATGACACTAATTATAAAGCACCAAAGACATTAATTTTTCCTCCCAACTTTATGGTCATACACTTAGTTGAAGATTGAGCTCAGTTTAGTAAGTTCACATTTAGTACAGATAGTTCACATTCAGTTCAGTCAGTTCGCAATCAATTCAAGTCAGTGAACATGGAGTTAAATATAATTATCGAAAGAAGGGTGCGTATCTTGTACATGATATATAATCCTAAGTGCCATCTTGGTATTAGTGCTATGGATTTCACTAATTTTTGCATGGAGAGAGTTATAGTTAGCTCCTCCTTGTCTATGCGCCATGTACTGCTCTCATTAGTTTACGTGATCCTCCCATTCACCATCTTATGCATGATAGGTGTTTTAACTTGTTATTAAAGTTTTGGGAACTTGGAAAGTTTAATATTATGATGTATTGGATCTCTCTTCTCTACTACTAAGGTAATATCTATTATCAGACAATGTGCTTTTGTGTTGTAACCATTCTCTGTAAATCTATCTATCATACTCAAAGAATTGCTGCCTTTTTCATCCTCCCTATTTGGATGGTTTTTCCAAGGTATATCTTGTCTCTTATGGTTGATTGATTTATGTGGATGATATATTTATGAGATTTATACGTGGTTGATATATTTATGTGGATGATATATTTATGAGATTCACATATGACTGATATATTCATATGTGGTTGATTTATGAGATGCATATGGGCTGAAATTCATTGACAAACATTTTAAAGTTCACGCTTCTTCAATTTTTCTCAAACATTCACATGCTATAATAGTATAGGGAGTGAAGGAGCTAAATTTTTTGTAGCAATATAATCCTATGTAGATCATAAATATTTGAGCAAAATATTGCATTCATGACATCAATATCCGTTCAACCGGAAGACCACCTTGAAGGTACTTCCAACTTCAACACATGGGAGGAAAGAGCGTTGAAAATTATTCAGGAGCATGATCTTGATTCATTTGTCACTTCTCTAGTAGAGGATCCTACCACCAATACAGGGAGAATCCAGAGCAAGTCATAATGCATCATTCCTTCCACTATTCTAGTTAACAAAATCCATGAATCATTTCTAATCCAACCATGAGAAATAAGCAAAAATCGTTGAAAACCACTTCCGAAATGGGATGATTTATCTTAATAGTGAGCATATTTCAAAAATTCACAACCAGTTGGGAGATATGATCATGAATTTGAAGATGAATTTTTCATAATTTTTTCTATGGTCGTTTTTCAAAATTGAACGAATTGTTTGAATGACTTAGAGATTTGTGGATTGGATTTTATCCTTCTCCAATGGATTTTGTGTATAATAAGAAATAAGTTCTTCCTTAAAATTAAGAAAGAGTTCACTGATAATTTTGACAAATCAAACTCTAAATTCTTCTCTTGTGGAAAGGAGGGCCACTTTGTGGAAGAGTGCCATGCAAGGAAGAAGAATGAAGAGAGGATCCATGCATCCAATGATGTAAAAGGACGTGATCATTCTCAGAAGAAATCATATGAGGAAAAGGATGATCAAGGAGTATCTCCTTTAGTGAAAAAAACATTCAATTTAGTGTGCATGGGATCCTTATTCCCCATGTAGAGTTTCACTACCTAGTGCATGAAGTAAGTTTTTGCAGTGTATAAAGGACTTTGATGTTCTCCGCAAGGGTGCAGAGATCAAGAGAGATCCCACACAAAACAATAAAACATGAGTACTTTATATTTTGGTTATCATAATCTATTATAAACCACATCTGTATGTTTATGAATATGTTTCAATACTGTCATATAGAGATCTATATTCCCAAGATTAGGAATTGTGTTATAGTATAACATGTTAAGCATATGTATTGTTGTCTTTTTGTTATTGGAAAATGGTGAAGCTCATGAAATATTTGTTATGCATAAATATTTATGAATTTGGGGTTCCATAAAATTTCATGAGAGTTGAATACAAAACTTAATATTAATTCATTCTTTTGCCTAAATTTTGAGGGGAGAATTTTGGAAGAGAGACTTACATGGAAGGAGTTTGGAGAAACCATACTATTCAGAGGATCAAAATTTGTTAGGTATGGTGAACTAAACAAAACCCCATGTAGTATAAATTTCAAGTATGTAAAATATTACTATTGATCTTATTATCCTATTTAGTTTTTAACTATATTTAAAAAAAACCTTCATGGTTACCTTCAATGTTTCAACCCTTATTTTCTCGTTTCTTCTTTTTCTTTTAATGTGGCTGCAAAATTTTACATTAGGGTTTAAATCCAACTATCGTTACAAAATACCCCCTTAAAACGTGACTTGGTGTAATCACCAACCCCCCTCAAATTATTACCAAGAGATCTCACATACACCCCATATCACCTAGGTCTATCTTCCGACTTTACCGGTGAGTTACTAGGTCTTACAACCATATTCCCATTTTACATGCTGACTACTCCATAATTTTTTTCATGTGTCTTCATGGTAACTACACCATCACCATCCACTGCTTCATCCTATTGCTTTTCTTTGCTTGGTTTTTCCATGATCCTTTTGTACCTGCATCCAACCTTGTCATTTCCATCCACATAAAAAGAATCCATCTATCCGATTACATGGGTCCTTGATCGCTGTAACCGCTAGTTCTCTAGGAATTCTCTTCACATACATGGTTCATCAATAGTGGTCCCACAACTGAGATTAAACCATGTCACATTCCTCCTACAATCGAAGTCTCAACCTCTCCCATCCACATCAAACTAGGCTATGAGTACACCTTCCACCCTCGTACCTACCTAGTGGTTCATTCCACACTTGGTGCAACATCCCTTCTCTGTGCATAAGAGGGATGCCTTGTGCTTATAACACCCAAGGAAATTACATTAACCAGGAACCCACAAATACTTCTAGGGTGTTGAGTACCACTGAACATGAACTCCACAATTAACTCAAAAAACCAGGTACAACAAAACGAGCACAACTATATGTCAAACCATGGATCTGATACCAGTTCTTATGATTTAAAAGAGCATCAATATAATAATGAGATAGCATAAATACACATAGAAACACATTTAATATAGAAACATAATGTTTACATGGAAAATCCAAAACCAAGAAAAACCACCATAATAGATCTATTATCTCCCTTGACCTAAACTGACCAAGCCAAGCCAAGAAAGCTAGCCACCAATCACCTCTAGGACACTTTACAATGGAGCCTCCTCAAGCCTTATAAAGGCTCCTTTACATGCAATACCATGGGACAATACTATGGGCCACCAAATACCATTGGCCATCAATGCCATGGAAAAATACCATGCACAGCTGATAAACCATGTTCCCAAACCATGTGTTAGACCTAAACCACCTATGAATTATTCAAGAGTTAATATTAACCCTAAGCATGAGGGGGTTCACTAGTTAGGAAATATCATATAACATCCATTCATATTGGGGGTTTGAATAATTTAAAAAAACTCAAAAATATATTGCCTCGTATTAAGGGGTCAAGGGGGTATTTTTAATTTGACATAGTAATATAGATATTGGGGGCTATTTTATTTGGGTGGGGTGAGGAATAAACTCCAAATCATGGGATGTATTAACACCTCCAAATCATGGGCTCAATTCACACCTCCAAATTATAGGTTGGATTCATATTACTCCTAGTTTTTTCTAAGGAATAACCTCCAAATCGCAGGCTATATTTCTACCTCCAAATCATGGGATGGATTCATAAGTCCTAATTGCTGCTAAGGAATAACCTCCAAATCCTGGGTTGGATTTATACCTCCAAATCATTGATCTTATAAAGTCTTATTCTTTTTAGAATAATTTTTGAGGTTGGGGTTTAGGTGGGTATTGAGATTCAATCAAACCCTGCTCCATGACAAGTAAGAAAAGTGAGATCAATATTTCTTGGATCACTAGAACCAACCAAAATTAGATCGATATTTTTTGACTAATTATTTCTTTCAACCTTTTGTATTCTTCTTTAACATTTTCACATTGCCACTTAAGAATAATTGTTAGATTGAGTTATATTTGACACTCATAATTGTAATTTCAATTCATATATGCAAGGCATCTATCTTAATATTCCATTCGAACTGACATGAAGATAGGTGAAAATCTAAATCCTTCTTTGCATACCCTATGTGTTATCGTTACCATGAAATGGTATCGTACAAGTTTCACCATCTGTGTATATTTATAACTATTGCATGCTTGAAACTTAACTATGTAGATTTTTTCCTCTTGTGTAAAATTAAAAAAACTAGATATAACCCAAGAAAAAGTAACTAAATGTTGTTAATTCCTTTGATTACAAGAATAAATGCCGAGAAAGTGGAGGAAATTCATTGCATCTCACGAACAACCCAAATCCAAGATATGCAAATGATCACTTGGTGTTATTGGAAAGGAAGAGGATTTTTTCTATGTTCATTTGGGTTCAAACGTCAACGATGTTTGTTTTGATAGGAAGGTAGGGAAGTCCAGTCATGAAAGGATTTTAATTTTGCATTTTTATAGATTTTAATTTATTAAGCTTATAGAAAACATGAGACCTCTATGGATATACTTGTATTTACATGATATAAAACTGGTATATTTGGCAGGTTGTGATGTGATGTGAAACATTTGCATTTCTCATATTTTCTAAGGATTTCACTTACTATTGGAATAGCAGTATTCTACATTATTTTTTACATTGATCTCTTGTATAGGTTTTAGTTTATGCATTTTTCCTTTCCCATTAATATTTCATTGGGTCTTTCACTATCCAATGCTACAAATTGATCACTTGCCCCTGCAATCCTGGTAGATCATTATTAGCATTATACTATTATTTTATTTAGCATAATGTTTGCTTATACTAAAATGTGTTAGGGATCCTGTTGTTACAACTTGATAATATGATATAAAGGGGGTATTAAAAATGGGTTAATAAAAATGGATACCTACAATACAATGGGTTTTGTTAATTGGAAAGGTATATTGGAAGGGGGGTTCAACAATACAATTTTGGGAGGCGTTTTTCAATATTTAGTGAAATTAGGGATATTATTTAATATCCTATGAATGATAATGCTATATAACAAGTCCAGTGAGTGAACCCCCTATGACCCTAACCATGGATTTGATACCAGCTCTTAGGATTTAAATGAACATACATATAATTAATAAAGAGATAAAACATAAGCACAAGAAACCATTAAATATAGACGCACAATGTTTATGTGGAAAAACCAAAAATTGAGAAAAACCACCATAATAGATCTATTGTCTCCCTTGACCTAAACTGAAAAAGACGGGCCAAGTGAGATGGACACCACTCATGTCTAGGCTACTGTATAATGGAGCCTCCTCATGCCTTATAAATACTTTCTTACATGCAATACAATGGGTCCCCAAATACCATTGGACACCAATAGCATGGTAAAATACCATGGGATACAAGAAACTGTGTGCCCAAACCATGTGATATACCTCAACCACTTTTGACTCATTCCCAAGTCAAGGTTAATCCTAACAATCCCCCATTTAAACTTGACTTGGAGTAATCATCAACCCCTATCAACGTTTTACCAAGGAATATCACACACACCCCTATCACCTAGGTCTACCTCTCGAATTTATAGTGATTTACCAAGGGTATGCATTCCTTACCAGGTCTTACATCCATATGCCCATTTACATGCAAAATGCTTCATTAATTGTTTTCATGTGTCTTCATGGTGACTACACCATTACCATCTGTTTATTCATCCTCTTGCTTTCCCATGCTAATATTCTTGCCTATTTTATTCCATGCTCATTTTCTACTGGGATCCAATCTTATTATTGATGTCCATATAAAAAGAATCCATCTACTAGATTACATGGGTCCTTAATCACTGTAACCGCTATTTCTCTAAGAGCTATCTTCACATACATGGATCATCAATATTGGTACCACAACTAAGATTAAAACATCTCAAATTCCTCCCCAATCATAGACTCAAACTCTTTGATCTACATCAAGTTAGGCTACGCGTACACCTGCCACCCTCATACCTACCTATTCGCTCATTCCATACTTAATGAAACATCCCTTCTCTATGCACAATAGGGATACCTTATGCTTCTAGCACCTCAAGAAACTACATTCTAACCATGAACCAAAAAACACTGCTAGGGTGTCGGGTACCACAGAACATGCACCCCATATTTAATCCAAAAAAATAGGTCACATAACACAAAGAGAACAAATATATGCCAACCATGGCTGTCATACCAATTCTTAGGTTTTAAAAAAGCATACACATAATTAATAATGAGATAACACAAATCCACATAGAAACACATTTAATATAGAAACACAATGTTTACATGGAAAACCCAAAACCGAGAAAAACCACTATAATATATCTATTATCTCCCTTGACTTAAACCGACCAAGCCGGGATAAGTGAGCTAGCCACCGCTAACCTCTGTGAAACTTTACAATAGAGCCTCCTCAATCCCTATAAAGGATTCTTTACATGCAATACCATGGGAAAATAATATGGTCCACCAAATACCATTGGCCACCAATACCATGGAAAAATACCATGGGCTATAATAAACCATGTGCTAGACCTAAACCACCTTTGACTCATTCCCGATTCAAGGTTAACCCTAACAATTCCCCCATTAAGCTTTACTTGGGGATATTACATACACCCTGTTATAGCGGGTTTCACCACTCCAGGTGAATCACACTTTGTATGGCCTTCCCCTGTCCTGCTGCAGACTCTTTAGACCCCATGGACCATATTTTATCCTTGGATGTTTCCTTAATCATCCCTAAAACTATATAAAAAATGATATACGCAGATTTTTACCTGATAACTACGTACATACGCGGGTTTGATTCCTATAACCGCGTACATCAGGATGTGTGCATAGTCCAAATCCTTTTGGAGTTTTCCTTGACATGGATCTGACTCATTCGACTCCTGGCCTTCCATATGCCTTGAGATCGCTCGGATTCAACCCTTCATTATCCCTTGTGAATCTATATAAGGAACCCCTTGGTACATTGAAGGCATATAGAGAGATTGAAAGCAACGAAACTATAGTCCATTGTTGCCGGAATTTATGCTTGAGTCTGCATCCTTTTGTCCCTTTGGACCACTTTTGTGTTCTTCCCAAGCTTGCCTTTTGCTAGTAAGCTTGCTATCGTGAGATGGAGGATTGAGGTGGTGGAGGCCCAAGTGGGGGATTCAGTTTCTCTGGTTCGCAGACTTGCCGTCGGAGGTTGTATCTATCTTGTAATCTCTCATTTATATTAATAAGAACTATCTTTTCCTGTCCAATGATGTGTATTTGATTGAATATTGTATCCATTGGAATATGTCAAATGCTTTTAAATTATTGATTATATATGCCAGAATAGATCTAACACCATGATATATAGTATGCTTGTATTATTTACTTGTTGTTGAGGAAGTATTATATCAATTCAAGCTGAAGATTGGAAAGCTCAATGGGGATCTACTTCAACCGTCCGGAATAAGGTACGAGGTCTGACCCTTTAGTGTTAGACATTTTATTTCTATTGCATATTGGGAAAGATTGATTTCTAGAGTCAAAGCTATCTGTTGTGGTACCCCAAGCCATAGGAATTTCTCTCTGTAACAGAATTGACAACTCCGCTGGGGATGTTCCTTGTTTTTCTTTGGGGTTAGGGGCACAATGGGCTTGATATTCTTAACTTGCTCTTGGTTTCTCTCTATTTCTGTGTCACATTTTATAGTATGTTTTTCCATTGACACTTCCCTTTATTGGTTTGGCCTTGGCCTGCTTTTTACCACTACCTTCTCTGTATACGTGGATTTTTGGCTAAAAGCCACGTACATACGTGGATTTTTGGCCAAAAGTTGCATACATATGCAACTGTTCTTTATACAGTCGCGTACATCCTCCCTTTTGGTGAGTTTGATGTTGTGGGAAGTTGCTGGGTGGGTTGTGAGTGTGGTTGGATCTTCCTTGGGTCTGATGTTGTCTATTGGATGCTTCTTTTGTGACCGGAGACCGCTTTTTCATTGATTTTTCTTTGAAAGTAGTTTTAGTCATTTTTCCTTTTTGTTTTTCCATTAGTGCATTACTCTTTTTTGTCTTGGTGTCTTGCTGGGCTTGTATTTTATACTTGCTGCAGAGACTGAGAGTTTTAGATGACTTTTATTGCATTTTTCATTCTTTTATATTGAAAAATACAAAGTAGTTGCACTCTTAGTTGCATCTTAGATATGGATTTGAGGAGGTACTTGCATTGGATTGCTTGGATGAGAGTTGTGTTTAGGTGTTCATATAGGAAGGATTGCATTGGCATTCGGAAAGGAATATATATTTATGCATCTCATGTAGTGGCATACCCTATTTTTCCTTTGACAAAGATTGCACTTAGCATTGTTTGTTATGGTTTGCACTTTTATTTCACTGCTGAGTCTTTATATCACTAGTTGCACAGCCATTTCCCTTTGAGTAATCACATCCAACTAAAATCAACGCTAATTTAAATGAATTACACTCTTTTCTTTTCTAGGGTGCACCAACAAGCTTAGGTTTTAGGATCTTGGAATAGTTCATTGTAAGTCAATTCTCCAAGATCACTAAACAACAACATATAGGTGTCTGTCCAGGTGAGTGTGTGAAATCCTTGGTATAACCATTGTTCTCAGGATCCTCCTCTCAAACGGGAGTTAAGCATGAGGCAGTGTGAGTGGTTATTGATTGGGATGACCCCTAGTCATAACTGAGTAGCACCGGAGATATTTCCAGGATTGTATTCGTATCTGGGGGCTCTTTCGAGAGTTTCGGGCTTTGCTACCCTGCCCATGCGGTCAATCCCGCCTGCGACTATCCGCCTGAGCTTTGATTATATTGAGGTGACCTTAGTGACCTTACCTAGGATATCAAGGGGGTACTTGCAAAGTTTATTCTATAGGTGTCCTAGCCAGGTAGAGGTCAGACAGCATAGTATCTTTATGCGTTGAAGCTGAGGGCCACTATAATTGGTTACATACCTCTGCTTGTAGTGTATGGGAGTTTCGATCCTCTCCTAGGCGAGACATTCCTGCTGCATTCGGGAGATCACATATCCTCCCCTTGGTTTGCTTGTATTTTGGCTGTAGATTTTCTTAGGAGTGTGCTCTTTGTGCACTAGTTGGCCTTTGGGATCACGGTTACTTGAGTATATTTATGCTCTCTTGAGTTTGGGTCCTTTTATTTTCTGCATGCCTGGTATCCTATCGCCCTTCCTCGGTCCTAGTACAGACCCTGGTGTCAGACTTGGGGGCATCACAGCCCCTTTCCATGCTCATAGATTTGGGAATGGTAATCTTCCATCCTCTACTCCATTTGTGGAGGATTTTTTCCCTTCGCTCAGTCTTTACACCAGTGGTCACCCTCACTGGGGTGGTAGTGTATGTGTGAATGTTGGGTCTACACCTTAGTTTCCTTTTTATGTCTCATCGTTCACCGCATTGTTTCCTTTGGGTGCTGTTGTCATGATCATTCCTCCCTATATCCTATAGTGGGGATTCTTTATTGACTATTTTGGGTTGTTTTGGTCTAATATGGTTGTCATGTAGGATCCATTTTTGTACACTCTCTCCGAGGTTTCGACCCGTTCGTGCCTATCATAGGTATTATGTGTGAACTGGCATATAGGTTAGGATTTCACATCCGCTTGCACTTATGCATTGCCTTATGACTATTCCATCTTAACCTTAGGTACGAACCCATTCCATGGTATCACAGAACCTTCATGCTGCTGTTAGAAGTGGTACTATGTGAATGGTAGAGATTTCCTTTACATGGGTGCCCTAGTTAGCTCCCCTTTGCATTTGGTTCCCATGCCGTGAGTCCTCTCTTAGGTGTGGGAGTCTGTTGTATAGTATTGCCATGACATTTCGCAAGAGCCTCATACTCCTCTTGATCTTATGCTGGCCTGTTTCCCTCCGGACTCCCCTTATGTCAAGTTGTGAATGCATTATCATGAGCTTTTCCTGCCTTATTGAGCTTTATGTCAGCTCCCCTGACATTGCGTTTCAGCCATATAGCCCGAGCTTGTCTCATGTCTAGCCATGCAGAGCCATTTTTTATATCCTTCGTAGCTTGATTCCCTTTTTACCGGGAGAGGATTTTCCCTCGAGTGTCGATATCCTACACATGTATCCTTGCATTGAGCATAGGTATGTTCCACTGCTTGGAACTAGTTTGTTTGCCCTTATGACACTCGTCTCCTCCTAGTTTGTAACTATAAAGTTAGTTTATTCTTTTTTCAAGCTTTTCAAATAACTAAAAAAGTCCAAAAATATCAAAAAACCAAAAATCCGGACAAGGAAAGATGTTATCTTTGGCAGCTGTTGAGTCGTGTCGCCTTCGAACAGAGAACTATATATCACATCGATTGGTTGGGTTATATTTTGACTTAGGAGTTGTACTCGTTTATTTGAGTTTATCTCCACCGACTGGTTAAGCTTCCAGTCCTTATGGAGCCTCTGTTGATGCCTCCTGTGTCATAGAGATGTCCCAGTTTTTATATCGAGTCTATGCTACCTTCATTCAGTCACCATACGCTGTTATGCTCTTGTTCAAAGGAATTTGAAACCTGTGTCGGCCATTCCTCAGTTACCTTGACTTTGCATGTCAACCATTCCCGGTATAGTTACTAGTTCATGCACTTTATGATCGAGTCCTACCACATTAGACAGCTTTGCTGAGTACCTCGTGTTGGATGATGGGGGATGCCTTAATGCCCTCCTTCTAGTGGATTTCATCCCATCGACTTCATATCATTTATTCTGGGATTGGAATCTAGAGTCCTTTTGAGTGCCTTGAGACTTGCAGTCATCAGTGGTAGGTTCTCTCGCCATCGACAGTTTCTTGGGAATACATCAATGTCCCCTGATCGATGGATTCTCTCAAGTGTTCGACCTCAACACATCTATTCACACTTGTTAGTTTTCACTCTAGTACCTTGATTCCCATTATCATTATCGGTGGGTAATCTCGCGTCTGTTAACTTTATACATCAATGACCGGTAATCAGACGATGGACTACTATGTTTGACCTCGACACCTCTATTCACATAGTAGGACATGTACTCGTAGCAGTTTGTGTAGAAGACCTTCCAGACTGGTGGCATCTCTTATATGCTACCTCCTTGATCGTGTGAGTGTTCATGATATTTCATCTCTCGTGACTTGATTCCATTGTATGTCAGACATTTCCAGCCATTATGGAGATCTTGATCTATTGTATACCTTCAGCCATTTTGGAGATCATGGTCCTTTGTACATCTTCATCACGGAGATTCTGATCTATGTATATTGTATGTGGTGATGACCACATATGTGATATCATGTTTTATGCCTATTCATGGCCATTGTACTCTTATGTATCCGGGACTTCTATATGTACTTGCAGTTATATGCAGAGTTGTATCATTGTACTATGCTGATTGGGTGGCTGGTCTTCCATTTGGGAACCTTCATCACTCCACTTCTGGGATGGACTTATAATGTATTTCGGCCATCGTATAACCCCTCTGACCTCACACATTAGGGGGCATCTATTATAGCGGATTTCACCACTCCAGGTGAATCACACTTTGTATGGCCTTCCCCTGTCCCATTGCAGACTCTTTAGACCCCATGGACCATATTTTATCCTTTGATGTTTCCTTGATCATCCCTAAAACTATATAAAAAATGATATACGCGGATTTTTACCCAATAACCGCGTACATACACGGGTTTGACTCCTATAACCATGTACATCGGGATGTGTGAATAGTCCAAATCCTTTTGGATTTTTCCTTGACATGGATCCGAATCATTCGACTCCTGGCCTTCCATATGCCTTGAGATCGCTCGGATTCGACCCTTCATTATCCCTTGTGAAGCTATATAAGGAACCCATTGGTACATTGAAGGCATATAGAGAGATTGAAAGCAACGAAACTATAGTCCATTGTTGCCGGAATTTATGCTTGAGTCTGCATCCCTTTGTCCCTTTGGAGCACTTTTGTGTTCTTCCCAAGCTTGCCTTTTGCTAGTGAGCTTGCTAGCGTGAGATGGAGGATTGAGGTGGTGGAGGCCCAAGTGGGGGATTCAGTTTCTCTGGTTCACAGACGTGCCATCGGAGGTTGTATCTATCTTGTAATCTATGATTTATATTAATAAGAACTATCTTTTCCTGTCCAATGATGTGTATTTGATTGAATATTGTATCCATTGGAATATGTCAAATGATTTTACATTATTGATTATATATGCTAGAATAGATATAACACCATGATATATAGTATGCTTGTATTGTTTACTTGTTGTTGAGGAAGTATTATATCAATTCAAGCTGAAGATTGGAAAGCTCAACGGGGATCTACTTCAACCATCCGGAATAAGGTACGAGGTCTGATCCTTTAGTGTTAGACATTTTATTTCTATTACATATTGGGAAAGATTGATTTCTGGAGTCAAATCTGTCTGTTGTGGTACCCCAAGCCATAGGAATTGCTCTCCATAACACACCCCCCTATCATCTAGGTCTATCTCCTAACTTTTCTGGTATGTTACTAGGGGTATGCATGCCTTACCAGGCCTTATAGCCATATTCTGATTTAGATGTAAACTGATCCATTAATTTTTTTCATGTGTCTTCATGGTGACTACACCATCAACATTTGTTGCTCCATCCTCTCTCTTTTCCATGCTCTCTTTCTTTCTTATTTTATACCATGATCCTTCTGTACCTATATCCAACCTTGTCATTGATGTCCATATAAAAAGAATCCATCTACTAGATTACATGGGTCTTCAGGTGTTGTAACCGCCAATTCTATAGGAATTTTCTTCACACACATGGTTCATTAATATTGGTCCCACAATTAATTATAAACCATCTCACATTCCTCCCACAATCAAAGACCCAACCTCTCTGATCCACATCAAGCTAATCTACGAGTACATCTTCCACCACCATACCTACCTAATGGTTCATTCCACACTTTATGTAACATTCGTTCTCTATGCACAAGAGGGATAGCTTATGCTTCTAGCACCCATGGAAATTACATTCTAACCAAGAACCCAAAAAATATTGCTAGGGTGCCAGGTACCACCGAACATGCACCCCACATTTAATTAAAAAAAATAGGTACAACAGAATGAGCACAAATATATGTCAAACCATGGCTCTGATACCAATTTTTATGATTTGAACAAGCATGCATATAATAAATCACAAGATACAAAAAATAGACAAACAATCATTAAATATAGACATACAATGTTTACTTGGGAAACCCAAAACCGAGAAAAACCACCATAATAGATCTATTATCGTCCTTGACCTAAACCGACCAAGCCAATCCAAGTGAGCTATCCACCACTCACCTCTAGGACACTTTACAATGGAGCCTCCTCAAGCCTTATAAAGGATTTTTTACATGCAATCCTATGGTCCCAAAAACACATGCAGAGAAATAAATCATTTGACTCATTTTTGAGTCAAGGTTAACCCTAACAATCCCCCCTTTAAACTTGTCTTGGAGTAATCACCAACCCCCCTCAAATTCTTACCAAGAGATCTCATATACACCCCTTATCACCTAATTCCATCTCCTGACTTTACCGGTGAGTTACCAAGGGCATGCATGCCTTACTAGGTCTTACAACATTATGCCCATTTTACATGCAAACTATTCCATATTTTTTTTATGTGTCTTCATGATGACTACACCATCACCATACCTTACTTCATCCTCTTGCTTTTCCATGCTCTCTTTCTTGCTCATTTTATGCCATGATCCTTTTGTACCTACATCCAACCTTGTCATTGACATCCATATAAAAAGAATCTATCTATCGGATTACATGGGTCCTCGGCTTCTGTAACCGCTAGTTCTCTAGGAATTCTCTTCACAAACATGGTTCATCAATCTTGGTCCCACAACTAAGATTAAACCATATCACATTCCTGCTACAATCGAAGACTCAACCTCTCCTATAAACATCAATCTAGGATACTAGTATACCTACAACCCTCATACCTACCTAGTGGTTCATTCCAACTTGGTGCAACACCCCTTCTCTGTGCATAAGAAGGATAGCTTGTGCTTCTAGCACTCAATTAAATTGCATTCTAACCAACAATCCCAAAATACTGCTAGGGTGTCAAGTCACCGAACATTCACCCCATAATTAATTCAAAACCAAGTACAACACAACAAGCACAACTATATGCCAAACCATGGCTTTGATACCAATTATTAGGAATTACGAGCATAATAAAATATAATAACTTGCAAGAGAAATACAAGCAACCATGTTTATGTGGAAAACCCAAAACTAAGAGAAACCACCATAATAGATCTATTATCTACATTTGACCTAAAATGACCAAGCTGATCCAAGTGAGCTAGTCACCACTTACCTCCAGGCCACTTTACAATGGAGCCTCCTCAAGCCTTATAAATACTTCCTTACATGAACAAGCTATACAACTTGACGAGAACCCGTCATTGTTCTCATTTTTTGGGGAGTCAATTTAAGTAGTTGTTTTTGCTACCGTTTCAAAAAGTGTGTATACTGGTAACACCATTTTTCATTTCAAGCCATTTTTTTGAGATTTTCAAACTTCTTGGTCATAAAAAAACTATAATGTTTCATTACAGGCACATTTTTTCATATTAAAAAAAAATATATACATTTAGTACCTAGTTACAATGCAAAAACATATACATTTTTGAATTTTTTAACATTTAGAAGCTAATAGGAATGAAAAATAGATACATTTTGGAAGTTTTTCCTTTAAACATTTCTCTTAAATAACTCATTTTTGGGGAAAATTTGAAATAAAAAAGAGAAAATAAAGACATTTCAAACAATTTTTAATATTTTTTTAGTTATTTTATGCGTAAAAATGATATTATTTAGCGTTATTTTCCATAAAGTGATGATTCACATAAACTCAACAAAAAATATACCATATAGTTGTAAATAACATATGAAAAAACATAATAGTTATTCTCAAAATAAAAGATTAAAGTCAAAACATTACATAAATATCTTATCAAAAACTTATCAAGTTTGACATTTTCCTCAACGACATGAAACTAATCAAGAATATCATGCAGAGTAAAATCTAAGTTTGACATTCTCCTCAAAGTCATGAAACTAAACAAGAATATCATGCAGACCAAAATCTTCATCGAAATTGGCATTTTCTACAGCTTGGCTCTCTTCCTGGACCTCATTGTTTTCTTCCATTGGTTCTTCTACTTCTGTGAAATGACCAAAGTGATTATTTCCAAACATCCCTTTTAATGGTGGTTGAGGCTCTTTTGACATCTTTTCCACAAGTGACTCACAAAATTCCCCTTTCTTCAAACCAACTTCCTGAATTTCATCTGGAAGAAATTTCATAGCATTGATTCTTTGCTTGATATGGTTGCATTGTAGTGGATCATTATATATGGATATGCAATTTTTTCCTTTATGTAAGGAGCATGTTATTGTTGTACCTAATCACCACATGCATAAAAAAATAAAGTTAAATAGTACAATGAAACATAAATTTAAAGAATATATAGTATAGATATAACATAATGACACTAGTTTCATATGTAATATCAAAAATATTACCCGATCCTGAGAACAAGTCTAAAACCCAATCTACTTCTTTTGAAAATGTATCTATGAGATAATTAATCAATGCTTGTGGTTTCTGGTAGATGTTTACAATCTCTCCTTTCAATATATTTCTTCATGTGTCAACTTTTTAACCATGACGTTATAAGTCAATATTTGACTATATTTTCATTCACTCCTTGCATTGATTAAAAGAGATTCATGTCTCTCATCTTTTCTCCAACATGCAAGATGTATGCTTTCAGTATCACTCATAAATGGATCACTACTTGAGCCACAAATATTAGGTTTATGCCTGTAACATAATTAATTAATAATGTAATTAACTTATAGAAAAATAAATTTCATATCTAATTTCAAATGCTTAATAACACACTACAATTATCTTACCAATACAATTGCTTCCTAGAATTTTCTTTATCCTTGAAGGTTGTTAGCACTGCTCCTTCTTGTACATCTGAATGGAAAACAAGAAATCTCCATATAGGTGATGTTGTGACATCGATAAATCCCGAAACCATTTTATTGAATAATTGGTAAGTATAAGGCTCACAATCATAAGTAATGTTTTTTATATTGTAGCCATGAGGGATGTATTCAATTAATACAGAGGACTCCTTCTTAGGAACAATATTTTCAATGTTTGCACAGTCACTTTATATTGCACAGTGTCCAACCCATTCCAAACATGATTATCAAGGGTATTATCAAGTCCGACATTTGCAAGGCATTTCCTTCTTTGTCATTCTATTTTGGCTCTTTGAATATGAATTTTGAAAGACTATGATACTAAACCCTTCATTGGAATATTTGAGAAAAAAATTATATGTATAAGTAAAAAAAATATAAATGAATTGGCTTGCAAATAAATTAAATAGAATATATCATAAATCAACATACCTTTTTGTATGCAACAAATGTTTTCTCAAGTTCTCTATGGAGCTCGATTTTGGATAGTTGCACCTGGCATCATCCCAACTCTTCTTCCCCAACATTTTAACCATATCCTCTTGTATTTTCATGTAAACCTTATGACTACATGATGTAGAAATAAATTATGTTTACAATCATATATAATGATATAACATAATGCTTAATTAATAAAACATACTAAACTAAAAAAATAAACTTGAAAACATAAACCAATCCACAAACTTACTTTTCAAATTCATTGCACATTTCCTCCATGGATAATTCACCCAACTTTACATGTGAAAAAATTGTAGATATAAGTGTTTCATCCTTCACACCTTGCAATTCTCTCCAAGGTGTTATAGTCATATATTCTGGCAAATTCTTGATATCAGGGCCTCCTTGCCCGCTACTCCATGCAGTTGCTTTAATTTTCTTTACCTTTTGATTTTGTATGCCAATATTAACCCACATGTTAAATATCTCTTCAATCAAATCCCATATTGGCCCCATTCTAAATTCCAATTGAAAATAGTTATCTACAACTCTTAATGCATTTCTTCCTTTCAAACCTTTATGTTTCACTTCATCCTCTTTAATTGGGAAACCTATTTCCATAAAACATTATTTCAAGAAATCTGCATCAACTTTCGATCCATCCCCACCACATATTTGTTAAAATTAATTGTGGATAAATCTAACCCTCTGAATGAATGTCATGGACATCCTATAGTCACTATCTGTGTTATGATCCCATGCCAATAGTTTTGCTTCCACGTCTGTTAAACCAACATAAATTATGCATTTGACTGTTTGAAAAATGGGTTTTTTTTGGAAACTCTTGCATCATTTGTCTTTTGGCCTCTGTTGAATGATTCCCCCCCAAAACATAGTTGTTGTAATAAAAAAACATTGATTCATCAAATGCATCTCTAACAGGAACATCTTTCAAGTCAACAAGAACTAGGTAGTCAACCACATGTGCATAAGGATTGAGCCTCATTAATGATTTCAAGTTATGAACATGCAAGCGATTTGGTTTCCTAATTTGATACTTTTCTTGAACTTTTGTCGGTCTATAAAGTGTCTTAACATTTAAATCAAATGTATGTCCATTGTGAACCAACTTAACCCTCCACAATCGATCCCAAATGGCATTTTTTGTTGTCTTAACAACACTGTCATCTAGATCATTGCTTGGAGTGATGATTTCCAAACTATCCCCAGAAATTTCACTTTGATTTTCAGTGCTAACATTGAATGAACATCTTGTCTCCTCCTTTTATGTCTTGAAGCTAGTGTATCTAAATGAACAAATTTTTGATCAGGAATGAAAGCACCCTCATTGATATTTTTTAAGAAGAGTGTTTCTTACTCTTACAAGCAGAAGTAACATCCTTATCAACAACAATCTGTTGATCAAGTTTAGTTGGGAGAGATATTTTTTAAATGTAACATTTCCTTTCTGTGTTTGTACTTTTTCAGTTAGTACATTTTTCACTCATTTCTTCCTTGGTGTTTCTCCATTCTGAAGAGTACCATTAATGACATCCATATGGTTTTCTTTAGTCGAATAAATTCCATTTAGAATATGAGAAAGTGGCATGGAAAATTCCTGCAAAATAAAAACATCTTTTTATTAAAACTATTAAATTGTCATATCGTACAAATTATAAAAAATTTAAAAACATACAAACATATAAAAACTTACACTTTTGTGCTCAATATCGTGCAAGATTCCCGCACAAAATTCAGTGAAAATTTTGTTGATTTTATAGTTTGAAACCTTCAAACAATATCATATTTTTACATAGGTCTTAGCTTGTTTCACTAGTGCATAAACAAAGTATTTACCTGGAACCAAACATATATATCACAATAATCCTAATGAGTGATAATTATTTTTCACATAAGCAAATGTCGCACAATATAAATGAATACTATCTGGGTTCCCTTTATATTTCTCTTTCAGAAACCAAGAATATTACATTTTCTCTTCCTCTGGTGCATGTTTCCATTCCCTTGCATTTTTGGATTTTAAATCCCTGATGGGCACGGATTCGCCATGAGAAACATTATGTGATGACTCAATTGTTTTTCCAATGACTTCATTATTGATCTTGCTCTAGATATGTTTACAGATACCTTTCTTGATGCCATTCACCCTATACAAGAAAAAAAAATTAGTTTATCTTTAAAAAACAACATAAATATAATTGCGCGACCCCTTCGACTTCGCATTCCCTTTGGATGAAATGTGCTTAAATTTTATGTAATTTTGTTTTGGGCTTGGCCTTGGGTGGGCACCCAAAATTGCCATTTTTATTTTTATTTTTTTATTTTGAGGTTGGGATTCGATGGAAACTTTGGACGCTTAGGGGCTGCACACCCCTATGGGCAGCGCGAGGGCTTCACTTGTTGACCAATATCCTATCACGTTAGTTCATATTGTGGTTTTTAAAATTATAAAAAATCAAACCAATATATTGCAGGTATTGGGGGGATGAGGGGTTTAAGGTGGGGGTGGGTAGGGTGTTTTATAAGGATTGAGGTATAAAAAGGGGTGGGGACGAGGTTTTAAGTATTAGGAGGGGGTTTCAAAAAAATTATTTTGGGTCAATATCTCTCGAAATTAAGGGTATTCTTTAATATCCCATCATCGCACGTACTATGTGAGAGGTTCACTAAGTGAAGTCCCCATGATGGGCAGCTGGGAGGAGAGTTGT
This sequence comes from Pseudotsuga menziesii, assembly GCA_001517045.1. NCBI lineage: Eukaryota > Viridiplantae > Streptophyta > Pinopsida > Pinales > Pinaceae > Pseudotsuga > Pseudotsuga menziesii. Next base: position 261,411 of record LPNX010466118.1, on the reverse strand, counting down.
GCTCCTCCAATCGGGTGCCCTTTGGGAACCCAAAGCACGCACCAATAGGGCCTAGAATTCTTAGAATCACACGTCCTATTGGGTGCGTGCTTTAGGCGTCAAGGGGAGGAGCTGTGATCCTCAGATCGGGCGCACTTCGGGCACCGAAAGTGTACCCCAATCATGGAATCATGATTCTCAGAAATGTGCATGCCCAATTGGGCACACAATTCTCAAAATAGCGCGGCCCTATTGGGGCACGCTTTGGGCGCCCAAAGTGCACCCGGTGGGAGGAGCACAACTCTCCTCCCTGCTTCACATAGGGGCACGTAGTCCCCGCTGCACTTAGGGGCACGCCAACCCTAAAATAAAATAAAATATTGTAAATTGTGGGTGCCCACCCAAGGCCAAGCCCCCAAAACAAAATTACATTAAATTTAACCACAGTGCATCCGACAGGCACGCAAAGCCAGAAAGAAAAAAAATTTTAACCCTTGTGCATGCAAAGGGCATGCCAGTCTAAAATAAATAAATAAATAACATTGCACAAAAATTTAAATTAAACTAACCTTGAAAATCGCCTCAGTGGTATTTAAAATCCTTGGAGATTGCAATAATGTTTGTAATCGTTTTTTGCAAGAGGTGATTCTAGAAACCAAATCACATTTATGTTGCATATATTAAGTTTAATTAACTACTACATGAATGTGGGATTTAAAAAGAATGATAAAAGAAAAAAAAATTAACAAGATGAAAGAAATAGACAAATTTATTATAAGAAAACTAACATGTAAAGCACTATTAAATTGCTCCAAAATCAAATGTGAATAGAAAGAAAATGTGAATAGTAATTCACTAATGCATTATTACTAAATTTAAACAGGATGGCAATAAATGAAATTTTACTTGTGTTATGAGTGTGGGATAAAAAAATTAATGTAGATAGAAAATATATTATTACAAAATTTATAGAGCATAGTTTACATGTGATTTAATTAATATTGTTACAAATTTTTTATATGAAATATGATATTAACTTCATTAATTGTATTAATGTGTTACAAATGTGCAATTTGTTTTTGTAGCAAAATTTTGGAGGGAAATTTTTGGGGGGAAATTTTGGAGGAAACAATTAGTTCTTTTCACTATAGAATTGTTGGAGGTTGACAGTTGCACCATTCTACTTCTTGTGCGAGGAGAGTGGGAGATACACCATTATAGTTTTTAGTAAAAAGTCATGGACTCATCTAAAATTATCTCAATTTCTGGAAATGGAGGAAATTTTCCTTCGAGACAGGATTTGAGAGGAAGTGGTGATTATTTTACTCCTAGCAAGGATTTTAAAGGAAATAATGATGATGATGAATACCATCCTCCAAGTGGATATTTTGAAGGCATTGAGCAAGATGATGATAATTTTCCTCCAAGCGAGGATTTTCAAGGCACCAACGATGATTTTCCTCCTAGCCAAGATTTCCCTCCAAGCGAGGAATTTAAAGGCACCAAAGTTGAATTTCCTCCAAGTGAAGATTTTTATAGGGCCAATGATGATTTTGGTGAGGATGAGGGCACCAATAATGGTGTATCTGATTTTCCTCCAAGCAAGGATTCTATTGGCACTTCTAATGATTTTCCTCCAAGTGAGGATTTCAATGGGACTGATAATGTTTATCTTGGAAGCAAGGATTTTGATGGCACCGATGATGATTTTCTTCCAAGAAAGGATTTTAATACAACAGAAGATGATTTTGGTGAGGATGAAGGAAACAACAATAGACCTGAAGATGAATTTCCTCCAAGCAAGTATTTTGATGGGACGATGATGATTTTCCTCCAAGCAAGGATTTTCATGGGACAAATGATGATTTTAGTGAGGATGAAGGCACCAATAATGGTGAAGATGATTTTCCTCCAAGTGATGATTTTGATGGAACCGATGATGGTTTTCCTCCTAGAGAGGTTTTTTATGGGACAAATGATAATTTTGGTGGGGATGAAGGAAACAATAATGGTGAAGATGATTTTCCTCCAAGCGATGACTTTGAGGGAACCAATGATGATTTTCCTCAAAGCGAGGATTTTAATGGGACAGATGATGATTTTGGTGAGGATGAAGGAAATAATAATGGTGAAGACGATTTTCCTCCAAGCAATGATTTTGATGCCACCGATGATGATTTTCCTCCAAGCGAGGATTTTAAAGAGAAAGATGATGATTTTGGCGAGGATGAACCTTCTAGTGGTGAAGATACCAATATTGTCAATGATGTTGATTTAACCTCAAGTGATAAACATGATACCAATGAGGATAATCAATCTTCTACTAAATTTGGTGATGATAATGTCAATGAGAGAGATGATATTGCTCATAGTGATGAGGACACTCATTCAAACAAGGATGATGCATTGGTACATGAAACAAAAAGGTAAATTGTACCAATGAGGAAGATTAAATGTAGGACTAGAATATATTATATCAATCTAAAGCATTCTATTTATACAAGGTCTAGAAAATATTTGATCACGAGTCCAAGTTCTATTACTGATTTGATTTCAAGTGAGTGTTTCCGAAAACATTGTTTGAAACAGATGCACTACAATTGTTCCTTGGAGAAAAGGCTAGCATATATTTCAATGAACAAAAATATACAAAATTCATATTTAGTGGGGTGCATGATTTCCACAAAGGCAGTTTATGATTATCACATTGGAATTATTTTTCTTTGTAGAAGGGCATTCAAAAGAATTCACTCAATTGGTAATATTAGACTATCAAGAATCCAGACAAGACCAAAAAAGGATCCAACTTTTTATTCTAAAGAATATCATGTACAAGCTAGTGACCCAAAACAAAACATTGCAATACCATGGATGCGTGAATTATTTTCTAAGCATAGAGAGAGTATTCCAGATGGAGAAAGCATACACATTCCAAATAATTTCTCAAGGCATGAAATCTACAACTTGTACAAGGAATTTGTTCAAGAGGCCGTAGGAAATACCAATTTCATCATATATGCATATTTTACAAGACTATGGAAAATAGAGTTCAACAATGTCTATATTCCTAAGAGGTCAAGGATGGGGGTTTGTAGTATATGTGCTTCTAATAAACAAAGAAGGGATAAATCAGAAGGGATAGAAAGAGGTGTGTCTCTAAAAACTCTTTTTCTCTTATACATATCAATTATAAAATCTCATCAATGTTTTTATTTTATTTTATTTGTAGATTCCATTATCAAAGAACTTCAAGCACATCGTAATCAACAATCAGTTGAATGAAAAAGGTTATATAAAAATCACAAGAAATGTTATGATGATCCACATGAGTATTTGGATTTGATAATTTATGCCGTGGATAAGAAGAAAACACTTTTTCCATATTTTGTTCATGTACCAAAGAATTTAAATGAGGAAATTTTTATTCAGTTTCACTTGGTTGGTTGTATGGGTTTTAATGGTCATATGCCCCCAAGGGTTTACTTTACAGCTCCAAATATTTATAATGATGCAAATTTTACCATCACCATAATTCACCATGTAATCCTCAATAGTCCGACAATATTCCTTGAGTTCTGTATCTGCAATTGGAAAACACTAGCCGAGAAAAAAATCAGATCGTGTTTGTTGAGTATATAGTTGTCATTGATGTCAAAGGTGTTCACAAATGACAAAGGAATAACCGGTGGATATGATGGCAAGACAAACTTAGTGAAATAATAAGGTAGTGATGGCATGGCATGGCATAGTTGAGGATGTGGCATGACACATTTGATGACATGGAATATGATGGTGTCCTAATGATGATATCACTAAGGTAGTGATGGCATAGTTGAGGATGTGGCTTGACACATATGATGACATGGAATATGATGGTGTCCTAATGATGATGTCATAAAATTTCATTTATAACAAATGAAATGGATGATGTCATGTCCCCTCCTGCCTTAGAGGAGAAACATGACCATATCCCCGCACATTTGATGAATGTGCATCCAGCTCGAAGTTCAATCTACTCAACTCTGTGTAAAAATTCCCCAACATCCCAATAGAAGAGAAATTGATCCTGTCAGTGATCCATTCGACGATCCATGAAGAAAATCTCAAAGGAGATCGAACAACATAGAAATACCACAACTGAAATCGATGGTCACAATCTGTTCTACATCTGGAAACACATCAACAGCGGAGACTCAATCCCGAAAGAGTCAACGGTACAAAAAACTTGAATCTACGAAATTGAGGAAATATGAAAATTTTGGTCCCTCATCCCTCACCCCGCATTCCGCATCCCACATCCCGCATGCGGATAGACCGTTGTGGAAATAATCAATTGTGGAATTAGAGATTGTGAAGCCGCATCCCGCATCCCACATTCCTGCATGCGTAATGGTGGGTTGTGAAAGGAAATCAATGAGGAAGGGAATCCACGGAAGGACTTTTTTGCATCCCGCATCCCGCATCCGTAAGTTGCGGAAGGAGATTTCTACGGAAATTCAACCTGCTAACAAAAGTCTTGGACAAATTGATCATTCAGGCCATCATCAATTCGACCATATAAGCACCATAACTTAGTTTTAAAATGCATTGAATGAAACATACATAGATGCATACAATTTCAATTATACATCGAAATCAATTCATCAATTCAACACATTAAACATGTTCATCATAGTTCATGAAGCAAATACAATTTGTAGAGATTAACACAGGGATACTTATATTTGAAAGAAGTTGTTCCACAACCAACTACATCGTTGCAACATGCCACCCAACCATAGTCCAGTGTGCTCATCAATCTCTCACCAGCACTGCCATCCCTGAGCTGGGCTTGATTCCCACAAGGAATAAGGGATACTAGCAGGCTCACAAATATTCAAGAATACAACCAAACTCAGCCAATCCAACATAGTTGGGTTTATCAGGCTATAAACAAACAAGCTAATATACTTCTGGGTTTATCAGACTGCAGTCAGTCAAGCCAACATTCTCATTAAGGACCAGCCAAGCCAATGAACACATGGGTTTATCAGGCTGCAAAGGAAATAGAAAACTTGAACTTCTAAGCTAGTGATCTCAACCACTGAGATGTGGACACTTGCACTAGATCATGCTTGGCTCCTAAAACATCTACACACCCAACACAAGGAAGCATCCCCTTCTCTTATACACAGTCCCTTAGGCTATTCCTTCCCTTCCAGTGTTGTTCAGGGAGTGCAAAGAAGAAAACAAGCCCCTCTAGATCTATTTGTGAGGTCCCTTCCTACACTAGGTTTATCAAGCTAATTCATATCCAATTTCACTCCAAACCAGTTTAGACCAAGGAAAAAATATGCACACATAGAAGACCACAATGTTAAAACAACAAAACAAGATTCCACTCCCTCTATGATAGAGGATACCATTGCACAACCACGCTCAGGATGGTAACAATAGTCGAACAACACAAAACAAAACATAGTTCTCCAAAACAGGATGAACAACACAGAACAAAACACGGTTTTGCAAAACAGGTGAACAACACAAAAAAAAACATGGTTATGCAAAACAGGAAAATGCACAGCGCACATGCAGAGGATGGAATAGGGAAATATCCGAATTGACCACTACGTTTTGGGTGAAATACAGATGATGGACTGCGGATGCACAATGAGGAAAAAGAAACTGATAACGTTGAAGGATGGATGATCAAAACGTCCTGCTGCTCCCCACAATGAGAGGGAAGATGAAAACATGAGTACGTGAGGGGAAAATGGGCATACGTTTTCTGGGTGTTTTCTTTTGACACATGGATTTTCCCCCGTGGCTCAAGGTTAAAAATTTCCCCTCCCCGTTCCTTAGGAAATCATGCCCCCATCTCATTATTTGTTGCATTGACCTAGTTGGTTGTGGTTTTTTAATTTAAATTGCATATTTATATGATTTCCAAAGTTATATACTATGCTTGACTCAACACCATATACCGTAGGCATCAACTTTGATCACCTATACACAAAACATCAATTAGTGGCAGGGCCTTGGTCTTGAGCTCCTTTCCATGATTCCATACAATATTTCATCATATATATATATATATATTTAATGCAAATGGGGTGTTACATTCTGCTCCCCCTTTAACAACACTATCCTTAGTGCTTTACAAAATTGAAAAAAAAAGCTACATTGGCACCACCCTCAGTGCTCTACAGAATTGAACAAAAATGGATGTGCCAATTGCATGGCATCCTCCATCTCCCATGTATCCTCTTTAGGACCATAGTGCTCCCATTGCACCTTTACCTATCCTATGGCTCGGTTCCATAGCATTGTGACCTTCCTGGCGAGGATGCACATTGGCTTGATTTGGAATCCTCCCTCGGGTTCCACCTGAATCACATCTTAATTTATCACATGGTTAGGATCATGTACATATCTCTTAATCAAAGAAACATGAAAAACATTATGAGCCCTAGTACTAGCAGGTAATGCAAGTCTATATGAAACTGTCCCTATTCTTTCAAGCACTTCAAACAGCCCACAGTATCTAGGTGACAGCTTGGCACAACTTCCAAGCTTGAAGGAACTTTTCTTGTCCCTCACTTTGAGGTAAACATGACCCCCAACACTGAACTCTCTGTTCACCCTATGCTTATTTGCATAGCTTTTATGTCTGTCCTGGGCTACTTTCAAATTTTACTTGATCTTTACAACCTCTTGCTCCATATCCTTGAGCAATTTTGGACCAAGCACAACCCTATTCACTATATTATCCCAAGTTACTGGTGTCCTACACCTCTTTCCATACAAAGCTTCATATGGATTCATCCCCAAAGATTCTTGTTATCCATTGTTATAAGCAAACTCTACCAAGTGTAAATAATATTCCCACTTGGTTGGTTTATCCATCACATACATGTGAAGCATATCTTCAAGCACTTGATTAACTCTCTCTATCTTCCCATCAGTCTGAGGATGGTAGGCAGTGCTGAAATTCAACTTCATCCCCAAATCTGCAAACGATCCCTTCCAAAAATTGGAAGTGAACTTGACATCTTCGTCATAGAGTATTTCCTTAGGCAATCCATGCAATTTGAAAATCTCTTTCATGAAGATCTTTACAATGCCATCAGTCTTATATGTAGACTTAAATGGTATAAAATGTGTTTACTTTGTCAACTTGTCCACCACAACCATGATGGAATCATGTTGTCTCCAAGTCATTGGAAATCCTATAATAAAATCCATGGAAATAACTTCCCATTTCCATTCTGAAACTGGAAAAGGATTCAACAAACCTGCTGGGTGTTGATGCTCAACCTTCACCTGCTGACATTTCATGCACCTTGAAATATATTCAGCCATGTCCTTTTTCATTCCTAGCCAAAAGTACTGCTTTCTAGCTATATCAATTGTCTTCTAATATCCTGGGTTTCCAGAATATGGAGCTTGATGGATCTCATCCATAACAAGCCTCCTCAATTCTGCTACATTTGGAATATAAATTCTGTTCTTATAAGTAAGGAGTCCATATTTTTCTAATTTATATCCCTCATACTTATTTTCAAGGCTACAAATTGTCTTTTACCTACACATACAATTAATCTTCAACAACATGATTAACAATATGTTGTCTCAAATCTGACTGGCAAATACTAAGAGATTCCACATGCATTTCCTGCACCTTCCTGCTGAGTGCATCAACCACCTTATTCTCTTTTCCTTTTATGTGCTTGATTTCAAAATCAAACTCACATAAAAAATCCAGCCATATAGCTTGCCTAGCATTCAGAGTAGGTTGATCAAACAAATACTTCAGACCATAATGATCTGTTCTTAGCTTTAATATTCTACCCATCAAGTAATGCCTCCACATCTTGAGAGCATGTACTATGGATGCAAGTTCCAGATCATGAGTGGCATAGTTCTTCTCATGGTCCTTCAACTTTCTTGACTCATAACATACTACTTGGTTGTCTTTCATAAGAACTCCTCCAAGTCCTTGACTGCATGCATCAGTGCACACCAAAAAAAATTTCTTTGCGTCTACAACTTTCAAGACCGGTGCACTTGTGAGAAGATTCTTCAACTGCTGGAAGATTTATTCACACCTCAATGTCCATTCAAAATTTATCCCCTTTCTTTGAAAGGAAGTGATGGCATGTGCAACCTTGGAGAATCCTTCAATGAATCTCTTGTAGTATCCTACAAGTCCCATAAAAGATATTACATCTGTCACATTTCTTGGAGTAGGCCAATTCATAATGGATTCAATCTTGTTAGGGTCCATAGATATACCCTCTTCTGATATAATGTGACCCAAGTACTGAATTCTATCTTTATAGGAGTCACACTTGTGCAACTTTGCATACAGCTTATGCTCCCTGAGCAATTGTAATGTCAATATCAGATGCTCTTCATGCTCTTCCTCATTCTTATAATAAATATGAATGTCATCAAGGGAAACAAGAACAAACTTGTCTAAATACCCATTGAAGACACTATTCATAAGGCACATAAATGTAGGTGGTGCATTTGTGAGACCAAATGGGACCACTACAAACTCATAATGTCCATACCTTGTTTTGAAGGTTTTCTTATGAATGTCTTCATCCTTGATTCTCACTTGATGGTAGCCAGACCTCAAGTCAATATTGGAAAATACCTTTGCTCCTCTCATTTGATTAAAGAGGTCATCAATTCTAGGCAAAGGGAAATTATTCTTCACCGTGGCTTTGTTCAGTTGTCTGTAATCAATACACAATTTGAGTGTACCATTTTCTTCTTCACAAACAAACTGGTGCTCCCCAAGGAGACACACTCGACCTGCTATACTTATTCTCCAATAAATCTTGCAGCTGCATCTTCAACTCTAGTATTTTTGGTGTACTCATCCTGTAGGGTTTCTTGGACACTTTTGCTGCTCCTAGCACAAGTTTGATTGTCAATTCAATGTGTCTCTTTGGAGGAATCCCTCGAATGTCATCAGGAAAAACATCCCTAAATTCTTGCAATATAGGATAGTCCTCCAACCTAATAGTTTCATTCTCTGCTACCTCCACAACATGAGATGCATACACTCTACAACCCTTCCTACAAAACTTCTTCAACTGTATTGCTGAAATTTGCCTCACAGAAATCACATTTGGAATGCCTCTTACAACTATTGGGTTCCCTTCTTCATCCATGCATTCAAAATTCTTATTGTGACACTTAAGCTTTACCCTGTGAGCTTCTAACCAATCCATTCCAATGAGAACATCATCGGAACCCAGTGGTAGACCATTCATATCTACACAAGTGACCAATCCATTCATCACCAATGGACATTTTTACACCACTTCACTAACCTTTCTCTTAGTTCTAGTGGCTAGCTGAACTAACCACGATTTGCTATGCTTTACTTTCTTAAAAGCACAAATCTCCACTACTCTAGGAGCAATGTAACTATGAGTAGAATCGGGGTCAATCAAAATAGAAACATATTGCTCAACAATATTACCTGCAACTTCAACCATAGTTGATTGGTGATCTACTTGACGTCCTCTAATGCTACATCAAACAGTCCTCTAGTGCTGCATAGATTCTAGAAACGACCGTTGCTACTTGACCCACTGTTTCTGCTTCTTGAATGTTGTAAGCTAGCCTTCCATTATCACTCTCAAGTGGAAAATACCTCTACATGTGGGGTCCTCCACATTTCCAACATTGGAGTGGTGTTCTGTTCTGTTGTGGATCTCTTGGCTCTTCTCCCACCACTCTAGTTGGTTGTTTCTCAACTTGGGATGGATACTTCTTCTAATTCTTGAAGCTAGAAGGTTTAAAACCTTTTTTCCTTTCGTCAGAATTCTCATTCTTTTTTTCCTTCCATGTCTTATGATAATTAGGTTTTCCTTTCCTTTTCTCATAGCAATACTTAGCTTTCCTTATCACTTCTTCCAGAGTTCTAGGTTCATAAGACTCAATTATGTCTTTGTAAGAATGAGGGAATCCACTTAGAAAATGTTGGATTTTTACTTTTTCATCTTTAATGTACTTGACATACCTCAACAACTCCAAGAACTTATTTGCATATTCTTCCATGGTCTACTGACCCAATATCAGCTCATGGAATTCTTTGATCTTATCATCATAGTACCTGCCAGAGAGGTACTTCTGCTTGAAATACTTCTAGAACTGTTTCCACACAATATTCCTTTCATTAATCTTCTTCACTTTCTTGAAGTGCTCCCACCATATGGATGCTCTTCCAGTCAAATTGAAGATGGCTACCCTAGCATTCATATTTCCTGAGAAGTCTTGCACTTGGAAATATATCCTCATCCCAAGAAGCTAAGCTTCGGCTTCTTGACCATTCTTTATCTCGTCGTTGAAGGTAGGATGCCTTGCCTTCCTAAATTCATCACGTGAACGGTTCTGGTAACGCCTCTTTCTCTGATTCTCACAAGAAGAAAAACCTGAACCCCCAGTGGATCCTTCAGAGTCAGATGACCCACTAGGAGATCTCTTTCTTCCTCTAGCAGTGCTATTACTTCCTTCTGGTATCACTATCTGGTCCCTAGCGTTCATCCGCCTCTGAATGTCTGTCAAACTCTGCAGCATGGATGCATTCAGCTGATTCTGTTCCTTCAACGCCTTAACCAATCTTTCATTTTCTGCCCTGTGACTATTGCATCTCCACCCTTAGGATTCTAATGGTGGTGAAAAAATCTAGAGGAGTATATTGAAACCTCCTCCCATTAGACTCTGTCTCAGCATTTCCAATTCGGACATTTTCACCCATAGCATATTCCTTGTATTCATTGGGGTTTTGTGCATCATCGCACATGTCGGTTCTCATGGCTTAGCCGAAGCAACTTTACCAAACTCCACTATCTGGAATGCCGCCCTGTGACTATAGTTCTACAAAATGTGTTAATAAATGGAATTGTTAGATAATTTCAAAAATCAAAACCTTACCCACTACCCATGGCATTTTTCTTTGTTACATAGCTTAACAATATTTTGAAACCATTTACCAACAACTCTGTTAACTTTTTGACTTCGCCAATTTAGGCCCTAGCGCCGCAACCGGCAGCTCTGATACCACACTGTCACGTCCCCTCCTACCTCAGAGGAGAGACACGACCATATCCCACACATTTGATGAATGTGCATCCAACTCAAAGGCCAATCTATTCAACTCTATGTAAAAATGCCCCAACTTCCCAATAACAGAGAAATTGATCCTGTCAGTGATCCATTCAATGATCCATGAAGCAAATATCAGAGGAGATCAAACAGCGTAGAAAGCTCACAACTGAAATCGACGGTCACAATCTATTTCGCATCTGGAAACAGATCGAAAACAGAGAATCAATCCTGTAAGAGTCAATGGTGTGGAAAACTTGAATCTGTGGAATCGGGGAAATATGAAAATTTCTGTCCCTCATCCCGCATCCCACATTTTGCATTCTGCATTCTACATCCTGCATCCCGCATGCAGATAGACCATTGTAAAAATAATCAATTGCGGAATTAAAGATCATGAAGCTACATCTCGCATTTTTGCATTCCCGCATCCTGCATCCCACATTCCCACATGCGGAAAGGTGGGCTGCAGAAGGAAATCTACAGGGAAGGGTGTTTCCACATCTCACATCCTGCAATTTGCAAAAAGGAAAGTTGCGGAAGGAGATTTCTACAGAAATTCAACCTGCTAACAAAAGTCTTGGAGATATTGATCATTCAACCATCACCAATCCGACCATATAAGCACCATAACTTAGTTTTAAAATGCATTGAATGAAATTTACATAGATGCATACAATTTCAATTATACAACGAAATTAATTCATCAATTCAACACATTAAACATGTTCATCATATTTCATGAAGCAAATACAATTTATAGAGATTAACACAGGGATACTTATCTTTGAAAGAAGTTGTTCTGCAACCATCTACGTCGCTACGATGTTCCACCCAACCATAGGCTAGTGTGTTGATCAATCTCTCGGCAAAAATACTACCCCCAAGCTGGGCATGATTCCCACAAGGAATAAGGGATACAAGTAGGTTCACACATAGCCAAGAATACAACCAAACTAAGCCAAGCCAACATAGTTGGGTTTATCAGGCTATAAACAAACAAGCTAGTATACTACTGGATTTATTAGACTTCAGTCAGTCAAACAAACATTCTCATTAAGGACCATCCAAGCCAACTAACAAATGGGTTTATCAGGCTACAAAGGAGATGGAAAAATTTAAATGCTAAGCTAGTGAGCTCAACCACCGAGTTGTGGACACCTGCACTAGATCAGGCTTGGCTCCTAAAAAATCTACACACCCAACACAAGGAAGCATCCCATTCTCTGCTATACAGTCCCTTAGGCTATGCCTTCCCTTCCAGTGATGTTTAGGGAGTGCAAAGAATAAAACCATCCCCTCTAGATCTATTTGTGAGGTTCCTTCCTACACTAGGTTTATCAAGCTAGTTCATATCCAATTCCACTCCAAACCAGTTCATACCAAGGAGAAAATATGCACACACAGCAAACCACAATGCAGACCACAATGCTAAAACAGCAAAAAAAGATTCCACTACCACTGTGACGAAAGAGACCATTGCAATACCACGCTCAGGATGGTAACAACAGGAGAACAACATAGAACAAAACATGGTTATGCAAAACAAGATGAACAACACAGAACAAAACATGGTTCTGTAAAATAGGCGAACACCACAGAACAAAACACGGTTCTGCAAAATAGGCAAATGCAAAACACACATGCACAGGATAGAACAAGGAAAGATCCAAATCGACCACAATGTTTTGGGTGAAAGCTAGATGATGGACTACGCATGCACAATGAGGAAAAGGAAACTAAAAATGTTGAAGGATGGATGATCAAAACTTCTCGCTGGGGCCCCACAACGTGAGGGATGATGAAAATGTGAGTGCATGATGGGAAAATGAGCATATGTTTTATGGGTGTTTTCTTTTGACACATGGATTTTCCCCATGGCTCAAGGTTAAACATTCCCCCTCCTTGTTCCTTAGGATAGCATTCCCCCATCTCATTATTTGTTGCATTGACCTAGCTGGTTGTGGGATTTTAATTTAAATTGCATATTTATATGATGTCTAAAATTATATACTGTGCTTGACTCAACACCATAAACCATAGGCATCAACCTTGATCACATATACACAAAACATCAATCAATGGGAGGGCCTTGGCTTTGAGCTCCTTGCCATGATTCTATACAATATTTCATCATATATATATATATATATATTTAATGCAAATGGGGTAAAAAATAGATTGTTACAGATGAGATGGACATGGATGATAAGACAACATGAATGACTGATCTAAAGACTTCCAAGACAATGTCGAAAGTTTGATGTAAACAATGGTTAATGAAACAAAGAACATAGGTCGAGTGGAAGTAGAGATGCAGTATGAATGACAAAGCTGGTTAGAGAAATGAAGAGTGGAACTGTAGAAGAGTGAAATGAATAGGAGATAGAATATATGTAACAATCGAAGAACATAGAAACTATATCTGCAAGAGTCTTTATAAGTTCCTTATAACCAGTAGCATGATGAAATTCTATGTGTATATAAGTCTTCAAAATTGTTAAAAATAGTCGTAGAGGATTTCTGCAAAGAAATCATGTAGATCCGCAAAGTCATGGTGATATCCGCATTCAATATAAAATCGACGGTCAGGAAGCATCCTGCACGAGATCCGACAGTTAAGGATCAGTTCCACAAAAGATAGTCAAAAGGATGAAATTCTACTATCTAGAAGATTCGACAGCTGAGATTAGTTCTGCTAAAAAGAGATTGACGGTGCAGAAAGAAAAATGCGAAAAATGGAATTGTAGAAATAACGTTTAAAGATTCTATGAACCCACAACTTGAAACCCGCAATTCGTTAGATCGGATGACTAAGACTAGTTCCGTCAAAAAGATATCGACAGTGTGGAAGAAAAATGCGAAAAGGGAATTACGAAAATAATGTTTAAAGTTTCAATGAACCCATATCCCACATGCCACAATCCAGGAGATGGAAGGTTGAGAAAGACTCCGCAAAAGATCGACGGTGCGGAAGAAAAATTGCAGAAAGAAGCTTGCGGAAAGGAGTTTGTGGAAAGGAAAAAGTGGACAATCCACATCCTACATCCCGCAATCTGGAGATCAATGGTAAAAAAAAATCTCGACGAAGATCAACGGTGGGAAATCGTTGATGAGGAAACCATGGTGTGGAAATATGATTTCGAGGAGGAAATCTATGTGCTAGATCGACGGACCAGAGATATTCAAAATTAGATCAACGACTTGGATTGATTCTGGAGAAGATGATCTGGATTTATGCAAGAACGCAACATAATACACAAATAACCATAGAAACAAATATGCAGCAGAAATAACACTTCATTTCATTAATCAATAACTGAAACTTGTTTACATACAGAATGAAAATAAACTAGCTAGAGTGCTGGTAGCTTATCTCTGAGAAGAGATGTGGCGGCTACATGCCTCTGAACTCTATGTTACAATGGGGCTTGAAGGCCTATATATTATTGAGAAACAATGGAAACCCTACACATCCAAAAACCTAACCCTAGGAGGTGAAACGCCTTAATGTGGGCCCCGTTGGGTAACTTGGTACATCAATTTCTTGGGGTCGTAACTTTAGCATACTACCTCTGTTTGATGCGCATGATACATCGTTAGAAAGATATGTTTAAGGAATACATCCATAAATAACAAATATCTAGTTCGGAATGGACACTACATATTTGTTTTACCATTCGATGCCAAAAAAACATCGTTTAAAGCCTCAAAACGGCTCCGAAAGTTTAGGACCCGAAAACTGCCAAAAATAGTAAATTGTGCTACAATTAAGGAAACTGCAAAACTGAAAGAAATAGCGGTGGGGGTATAAGAGGAATAGGTGGGTGGCCACCAATATCCTACTATATCATTCCTCCCCCCTTAGGAAGCAATGGTCCCCACTGCATTGAGTTCCTCCATGAGATGAGGAAACTTTTATTGAACTTGGTCCCCGGTGAGGCACTTTCTTTGGTGAAGGAGTTGGCCTGCTTTGACAACTTGATATAGTTGGATCTTCTGCTAGCGGGTGTTCTTGATATGTGTGTCCATAATATAATTACTTATGGCTTGTTCCATGTACTCGAGGTTTAACTCTGTTGGTGTGAGTTGTTCTGCCACGTCTGATGTGTCCAGTAGAGGTGGAAAGTAGGGCCAAAGGCGGTCTACATTGAACACTGGGTGAAAACCAAGGAATGGTGGAATATTGAGCTCTAAGGAATTGTCCCCGACAGCCTTGGTGATGGTGTATGGTCGGAGTAGGTGAAACTTGCCGTGGGGTCCAGCGAGGCGCTCCTTCTATAAATGTAGCCACACTTTGTCACCCACCTAGAAGTTGTGTTGCACCCGGTGCTGATCATGTCGCTGCTTGTACTTAGCATTGGATCTGTCCAATATGTCATGAACCTATTGGAAAATGTGCTAAATGCACTCAATGAAGCTGTTTTCCTTGGAAACTTTAGATTGGATATGAGTTGAATCATCCTGAGTAGCTGCAAATGGCATGGCTACATCAATGGGACATAGTGGCTGTAATCCCAAGCCCACCTGAAAGGGGCTGTGGTTGGTTGAACTGTGGAGGGACCGGTTATAGCTATGTTGTACATAGGGGAGGCTCTCATCCCATGTGCATGGATTCTTTGAGTTGTACATGCACAAAATGTGTACAATCATCCTGTTGATGACCTTTGTCTGGCCATCAGTCTAGGGATGGAAAGTTGTTGACTTTGTGAGCTTGGTGTCTAGCATTGACCATAGGCTAGACCAAAATGTACTAAGGAACCTGCTGTCCCGGTCTGAGATTATAGACTGTGGGATACTAAAGTGTACCCACACTCATTCAAAGAAGAGTTTAGCAGTGGCTTCTGTTGTGATATTCTTCTTGCAGGCCGCCATTATGGCCATCTTTGAGAATCATTGCCATGCTTAGTAGAAGGAAGGCCTGACATGTAATCCATGGAGATGGATTCCCAAGGTCGACTAGGGTTAGGCAACAGAGTATAGAGGCCTTGCTTCTTGATGGATGGTTTGGCAATGGCGCAGACAGTGCAGGATCAAATGTACTTCCCGACATCCTGTCAAAGGTTCAGCCAATAGAAATATTTCTACAGTACTGCCACTATTTTCTTGACCCCGAAATTCCCATTGACCTAACTGTAGTGCGCTTCCCAAATCATCTTGGCATGCTTGCTTGAAGGAACACAAAGGTGTCCCATGTGACACAGTAGTACATCCTGGAGGTGAAATTTTGGAACTTGGTTTCTCTCCAAGAGTGTCTGGTATGTGTGGCTAAATTCTAGATCACTCTTATAGAGAAATGGCCAATCAGAAGTCTCATTCCCACAAGAGTTGAGCACGGTCATTATCGCCATGATTGGTGGTCGACTAAGGCAGTCTGCAACATTATTGGTGCTTCCCTTCTTATACTTGATGTTCAAATGAAACTGTTATAGATATGTGAACCACTTCTGATGGTAATCATTCTGTAACTTCCCTTATGTCTGCATGAATTTCAGGGGTCGGTGGTTTGTGTGGATGATCGTTTCCTTCCCCAAAATGTAATGCTTCCATTGCTGGAAAGCCTGTACAATGGAATACATCTCTTTGTCATAAGTGGGATATTTGCAAACTATGTCTCACTTTGTCTCACTATGATATGCCACTGGATTCCCTTGTTGAGTAAGGACTTCCCCAATAGCATAGGCAGAGGCATTTGTCTCGATCTCAAATGGTTGTTGCAAGTCTGGTAATGTGAACACTGGGACACAATAGAGGCGATGTTTCAATTTTGCAAACGCCTTCTGCTGAGTTTCTGACCAAAAGAATTTTTCTTTCTCTCCTCCCTTGGTGACTTTACTCAAGGGCCAAGTGATATGAGAGAATCCCAACATGAACCTATAGTAGAAATTAGCAAGGCGCAAAAAGATGCGAAGCTCTGTTAGAGTAGTTGGGGCTGGCCAATCCTAAATGACTTGGATCTTGGTTGGATCCACATGTACCCCACATTCATCAATAATGTATCCCAGATATTGAACCCGGGTCATGCCAAAAGTGCACTTGTCCAAATTGGCACACAACTTGTGCTGCCGCAATGTTTGGAGGACCTGTCGGATGTGGTGGAGGTGCTCTTCCCAAGTCTAGTTGAAGATCGAGATGTCATCCAAGTACACTACTACAAATGAGTTGGTGAATGGCCGCAAGATGTCATCCATCAGTCTCATGAAGGTTGCAGGAGCATTCATCATTCTGAAAGGCATGACCAACCATTCAAAAAGGCCCTCCTTGGCTTTGAAGGTAGTCTTCCACACATTGGTCGGCTCGATCGGTGCCTGGTGATACCCGGAATTTAAGTCGATCTTGCTAAAATAGTTTTCCCCTTTCAGCTAGTCTAGGAGGTCATCAATCCGTGGGATCGGGTACCTATTCTGGACAGTGATCTTGTTTAGCGCCCGATAGTCAATACATAGTCTCCAAGTCCCATCCTTTTTCTGTACCAACAGGATCGGGCTCCCATAGGGCGATGAACGGTGGGATGTGACCCTTCTGCAGCAGCTCCTGAATTTGCCTCTTGATTTCATCATTCTCCATAATAGAACGATGATAGATCGGTCCATTGGGCAGTGACGCACCTCGGGTCAGATCGATGGGGTGATTGACCTGACAGTGGAGAGGCACCCCGGTGGGTGAGGTGAGTATGTCCCGGTACTCCTCCATGACCTTGTCCATTTGTTGTTGTCGTGTAGAGAGGACCTATCTGGAGGTTGTGGCCATGATATTTTTCTTGCCCTGAGGGAGGATCATCAAGAAAACAAACTTCCCAGTTTTGGAAATGAGCTTGCTACATTGTTTTGCAGTAACCGAAGAGATAGCAGTAGGGGGTGGTACCTCTGGTATCCTGTACAAATTATTTCCTAACGTAATAATAACAGTGCGAGGCCGGGACTCATACACAGCATGTCACTTCCATAATTATGGTTGACCTAATAATACATCACAAACATCAAGTGGAGTAATATCACATAATACCTCATCAGTGATGGGCTTGATGCTGTAGGGAAGGCAGCATTGCTGGCTGACGCGAAGATCTCATCCTTGGTGAAGCCACCCGATGGTGTACGGATGTGGGTGTGTTGTGGTTGGCAAACCCAACTGCTTCATGACCTCTACTAAAATCATGTTCTTTTGGCTCCCACTGTCAACGATGAACTGTAGTGGGGAACCCTTTACCCACATCTGGGAGTGGAAAAGATGCTCCTCCTCCTCTAAATATTCTGGTTCTTCCTTTTGGATCTTCGTGGTGGCAACGGTGGCGTTGGGATCTGCATCGATAATTATCTTCCCTCTGTCATTCTCATTCTTGGGTTTATATTCAATGTCAGAGTATGTATCTGATTCAGAAGCCTTTATCTCAGCCACCAGTGACTGCTTAGCCCGGCACTCACTTGTGTTGTGAGTGAGGCTCTTATGGAACTCGCACCACTTTCCCACTTCCTTCTTCAGCTTTCTAGTGTTTCTCTTTGCTTGTGGTTGTGGAAAGTTTTCTTGAGTCACCATGCCTTGGCTGTGTCCTTGGTTTTGCAGTTTGGGGGCACCTTTCCCTTGCTTCTAATTCGCAGATCCAAAGTCTCACTTTTTCTGTTTGAATTTTTGCTCAATTTTGGCAGCATACCGATATGCCGTACCAAGCGAGGAGATGTTGAGGAACTCCATTTCCTCCTAAATGTATATGTTTAGAGAAATGCGGTACTTCAGCACCAAATTTTTCTCTGAATCTTTGATACCCAACTTGGTATGTAGGGTATGGAACAAATTCATCCGCTCATGCACATCTTGATCTCTTTGCTACCGCAGCGTAGTCCATTGGATGTACTTGTCCTCATAGCTCCCCACCAAATAATATTGTCCCTTTATGGCATCTTGAAATGAATTCCAAGTGGGTATGGCTGAGAACAGAGAGGGTTCCTCCTCATCCTTTCTCTCACAGTAGGTTTCCCACCAATCTTTGACATGGGGGGTGGCTTTGAGTAGAGAAAAAGTAATATTTTCCTGGTTAGAAAAGTCATGAACCGAGAAATATCCTTCTAATAGATTCAACCATTTATCTACAGCGTCTGCATCTATTCAACCATAAAATATGGGAATGTCGAAGTTTACTTGTACCTTAGAAGGGGTTTCACCTCTAGAGTGGCTGCTAGATGCAGATGCACCGTTAGTGGGAAGTCGTTGAAGGATCTGGGCGAAGTTATCCATCATCAAGTTCCTTTTTTTTTCAAGGGCCTCCTCGAGCAAAATTTTGATAGGATATTCCACACCCTCATATTTCTTTTCATCCCCCATGGGTCGCCGTTGGGATTTGTGAGGCTGATCTTGCAAAGGTTCAACTAAATCGATCCCCAACTCTTTATACCACGCCCTTGTTGGGGACATGCAAAGAAGGATCGAGAAAGAGTAGATTTCTCTAATACCATTGATCCGGATTTATGTAGGAACGCAACAGAATACACAAATAACCATAGAAACAAATATGCAGTGGAAATAACACTTCATTTCATTAATCAATAACTGAAACTTGTTTACATACAGAATGTAAATAAACTAGCTAGAGCGCTGGTAGCTTATCTCTGAGAAGAGATGTGGCGGCTGCATGCCTCTAAACTCTATGTTACAATGAGGCTCGAAGGCCAATATATTATTGATAAAAAATGGAAACCCTGCACATCCAAAAACCTAACCCTAGGAGGTGAAACGCCTTAATGTGGGCACCGTTGGATAACTTGGTACATCAATTTCCATGGGTCGTAACTTTAGCATACTACCTCTGTTTTATACGCATGATACCTCGTTAGAAAGATATGTTTAAGGACTACATCAATAATAAAAAAATATTGACTCTAAAATAGACTCATATATCCCTGACCATTCGATGCCAAAAAAACGTCGTTTAGGGCCTCAAAATGGCTCTAGAAGTTTAGGACCCGAAAACTGCCAAAAATAGTAAATTGTGCTACAATTAAGGAAACTGGAAAACTAACAGAAATAGTGGTGGGGGTCCAAGAGGAATAGGTGGGTGTCCACCAATATCCTCTTGGATCAAAAGGAGATTGCAGAAGCACCAGAAAACGTTAAGCTGATCCGCGGAGATGAATTCTAAGGTGCGTCCATAAATGGTAAAGAAGAATGTCCAACATGAAACTCAGAGATGGAAGGTGAAGACCATGTTTTGTGAGATAAATGTGTACATATGAGCCTACAATGAAGACAGCCTGCATAGAGCTCACAGAGGAAGAAAAGAATCCCACAGGCATGAGAAAAAGAGAATCCCAAAGGTATGAAGATAGAGTATTCCCGCTGATGGAGAAGAGGAAGTCCACATGCATTGGTTTGATGAGTCCTGTGATTAGAGAAGAAGAGAAATTGCAGATCAGAAGTGATCAAGAAGGTTTAATTAATTATTTAATTAAAAATCATTAGTCACATATTGTTGAAAAGGTGTGACAATCAGATTTGAAAGGGCATGATTGTGAAAGGGTATGTTTCCAGAATAAAGAGATGCGTCCATAGGAAACATGGAGATACTTATAAATAGAAGTATGAGTGAGAGAACGTGTCTGTGTCATCTATATCGATGTATCCATAACATAAGATAGAGACCAAGATGTGACAGAGGAATGGAGGCAAAATAAATCTAACATATTACATAAAACATATTAGGGTGGCAGGGTGGTGCTAGGGCAGGAAAGAGGCCTACGTGGGGTTGTCGAATCCTTCTAGCAGAAGCTGGTAAATAGGGTGTAGGATAGTCCTATCAGTCATAACTTACAAAATAAGGTGTCATATAATCCTTTCGGTAGCAACTAATAAACCAGGGGGTCGTAGCCTCCTTCCAGTGGTAGCTGGTAAATAGGGTGTCGTAGCATCCTTTCAATAGTAGCTGATAAACCAGGGGGTCGTATCCTCCTTCCAATAGTGGCTGGTACATAGGGTGTAATACCATCCTTGTTTGTAGTAGTAGGAAAAACTATTTGTAAATAACAATTTTGTAGTAGTAGGGCATATTGGTGGTTTACCCTATTGGGCTTCCACGTTAAAATTGTGTTCTGTGTATTCTTGTTGTTATGTGTTTTTAATGATAGAAATGAAAAGTGGTTTAATTAGTAAAAATATAACAATAGTGATTCAACCCCCCCTCTTAGTATTAACCAATAAACTAACAATTGGTATCATAGTGGGTTCCTTCACTACAATTTAACCACTGGAAGGAAGATCGCATTAAAACCACTATGGATCAACGAGAAGAGATTTACACAGTAAATGGATCTCCAATACTTGGAAAATAAAAATACATATTTTGGAGTACAATAATGAAAATTTATCTGATGGCATTGGGATATGATGTATGGAATTCAGTGATCACTGATTACTTCCCACCAAAGAGGATAAGGACTCCAGCTCAAAAGAAATCCAAGAAAAGTAACTCAATGGAAATGGCTTCAATCCTTGATGGATTACCTGATGATGCCAAAGAGAAGATAGGTGAATGTAAATATGCAAAGGAACTTTGGGACAAGATAAAAGAACTCTACTCAGTTGAGCAAAGAGCAGAAGGAATACTTGCTATTATCGAGGATGTTAGTAAAGATGAAAAGATAAGTGAAGATGAAGAAAATTTATTTATAGGGACAACAAAATCAGATGAGGAATTAGAAGTGGACATAGAATCCCAATACATGGCTGATGTAGATGACATTGAAAAATGTAGGAAAAAGAACAAAGTCTTGAAATAAAAATTGTCAAAATATCAAGAAGAGAGGAAGTCAAAACCCTCCAAGGAGAGCTACACTATTCAAGACAACAAGTGTTGGCAAGTATGGAAGAGGTCAAGAGATTAAAACAAGAAGTTGTTGAATTCAAGGAAGAAGTAAAGAAGCTAAAATATCAAATGACTGTTAGTGAGAAGTTCAAGGAAAGTAATGAAGCTCTTAATAAAGTCCTCATCTTACAAAGATCCCCCAGGGATAAAACAGGTCTTGGATATAATCAGAAAGGATCAAGCTCCATCATTCATGAAAATGTTAAATGTCAACATGATTCCACCAAAGATACACCCAGGAAACAAAATAATCACAAGTAAATGAAGTCTAGTTATCATAATTTTTCTCATCCTCCCAAGATGAAAAAAATTAGAAGACATGCAAAAGAAAAAGTCATTACAAGCATAAAATCCATAGATTCTCCGAACATATATTCTATGGATATTGTCATTGCTGTCACAATTTTGGTCACAAGGCTGATGATTGTAGAATCAAATAACAAGATGAAGGGTTGATAAGGAAATAAGACACCAAAATATCTAATGGAAAAATACTTATTTGTTTAATATGTCACATTATTGGACACTTTGCAAAACATTGCAAGAATAGTACATGCATATCTTCTCAGGAAACTCAGAAAAAGGTATGGAAGATGAAAACCAAGGAACAAAGAAATAAAAAATGAGTAAGAAAAGTACCTCTTGGAAAAATATGGAGAATAAAGGAAGACTCCAAAGATATAGAAGAAATAAAAATTTCAAACATTAGTGAGGTCGCCAAAAATGATGATGAACATAATTATGCCACAGGTAAAAAGGGCATCCATTATAAAGAAAAACAAGATGGAGATGTAAAAGGATACACCGATAAAAATGAAGGTGATCAAGAAGGATGTAGTGATGACTGTGGGATCCTTGCCTAAAAAATATCTCATGATTTAAATAAAACCCTGTAAATAACATTAGAAAGAATCATATATTCAAGGGGAGTTAAAGTCGGGAAATTCCAATTGGTATCTAATGTTGAAGTATATTGAAAGCTATATTATTCAAAGATGATGGGTGATCAAGGTTGGTTTATGGATGACATAAGATCAAGTATGAAGTAGCGTGAGAAATACAAATAATGTATACATCTTGGAAAATGAAAACCAATGCTACTTAAGTATGGTAGAAGAAATTTGGTTATGGCACAGAAGGTTGGGAAATTTAGGTTTTGACAATCTTGCCAAAATAAGCAATGAAGGAAAACTGTGAGATTCATTTTGGAGAGAAGCTGAATACACAGCTGTCTACATACTTAACATAGGACAACTTAGAGTGAATAAGGATAAGGCCTCCTATGAATTGTGGTATGGAATACCATCCTCAGTCAAATATTTTAAAGTGTTTGGCAGTAACTGTTACATCAAAAGAAACAAGGGTGACTTGGAAAGTTCGAATCTAGGACTGATGAATGAATCTTTCTAGGATACTCATCCAACAAAAGGGCATATAGGTGTTACAATAAAAAGTTACATAAAATTGTAAAAAATGTTGATGTGAAAGTACATGATATAAAGCCAAGGAAAGAGAAAAATATTGACAGTATTGAAAATACACGTGATGATGAAATAAAAGACTTGCAAAAGGACAAGAGAATTATTAACGAAGAAGAAGAAAAAAGGAAAAGGTTGAGGTTATGATTCTTTGTGTCTAAGATAGTGAGACCATAGAAACTATGTAATAAACTGAAGTAATCTCAGTGTTGAGGATCTAGATTTATGGGTATCTGGATAGTTTATAATATCGATCTAAAATCCAAAAGAATCCAGCAGTATATGCTAGGTTTTTATATGAATATCTAAATGCACAGGCTTAAGGAATTCTGGTAAAAGTGGAAGTCAGTTAACTTACAGGAAGAATAGACCATTAGATATGGCAGCAGGAACAGAGTTTTAAAAAAAAACATGTATCCTAGATAGAAAATGGAAGAGTGTGAAAAAATGTTGAGTGTAAACTCTGTCACAAAAATTTTGACAAAGGAGAGGAATACAGTGACAGGTGGAGTCCACGAATCTATTAGTTAAGCTATCATCCAAGAACCTGTTGCAAGAAAGGAAGTGTTAAGATAAATGATAATACATTGATTAAATAACACAGTTCAATTAACAAAGGGGAGATATGATGATGGGGGGAGTTGTCAGAAAGTAGAAAGACAGGAAATCCTATATCAAAATAGGTACATCATTGGCATAACAGGTTATCCTTTGACGTTGTTGTCAAAGGGGGAGAATGTTTATAGGTTGCCATCAATGCTAAAGGGGGAGATTGTTGAGTATATAGTTGTCATTGATGTCAAAGGTGTTCAAGTATGACAAAGGAATAACCAGTGGATATGATGGCAAGCCAAACTCAATGAAAGACTAAGGTAGTGATGGCATGGCATGACATAGTTGAGGATGTGGCATGGCACATATAATGACATGAAATATGATGGTGTCCTAATGATGATATCACTAAGGTAGTGATGGCATGGAATAGAATAGTTGAGGATGTGGCATGCCACATATGATGACATGGAATATGATGGTGTCCTAATGATGATGTCATAAAAGTTCATTTATAACAAATGCAATGGATGAGATGGAAATGGATGATAAGACAACATGAATGACTGATCTGAAGACTTCCAAGATAGTGTCGATAGTATGATGTAAACAATGGTTAATGAAACAAAGAACACAGGTCGAGTGGAAGTAGAGATGTAGTATGACTGACAAAGCTGGTTAGACAAATGAAGAGTGGAACTAGAGAAGAGTGAAATGAACGAGAGATAAAATATATGTAACAATCGAAGAACAGAGAAACTATATCTACGGGAGTGTTTATAAATTCCTTATAATCAACAACATGATGAAATTCTCCATGTATATAAGTCTTCAAAACTCTTAGAAACAGTCATAGAGGATTTTCACAAAGAAATCATGTAGATTTGCAAAGTCATGGTGAGATCTGCATTCAATCTAAAATCAATGGTCTGGAAGCATACCGCATGAGATATGATGGTTAAGGATTGTTTCCGCAAAAGATAGGTAGAAGGACGAAGTTCGACAATCCGAAAGATCAGACGGCTGAGATTAGTTCTGCTAAAAATATATTGATGGTGTGGAAAGAAAAATATGGAAAGGGAATTGTGGAAATAAAGTTTAAAGATTCCATGAACTCACAACCCGCAACCCGCAATCCAGTAGATTGGACGGCTGAGACTAGTTCCACCAAAAAGAGATCGTGTGGAAGAAAAATGCAGAAAGGGAATTGTGGAAATAACGTTTAAAGTTTCAATGAACCCACATGTCGCATGCCGCATCCTACATCCCACATCCCACAATCTAGAAGATTGAAGGTTGGAACAGACTCTACGAAAGATCGACAGTGCGGAAGAAAAATTGTGAAAAGAAGCTTCCGGAAAGGATTTTGCAGAAAGGAAAAAATGGATAGTTCACATCCCGCATTCCGCAATATGGATATCAATGGTGGGGAGTCGTTGATGGGGAAACCATGGTGTGGAAATATGATTTTGAGGAGGAAATCTATGTGCTAGATCAATGGACTAGAGAGATTCAAAATTAGATCAACGTCCTGGATTGATTCTGGAGAAGGAGATTGCGGAAGCACCATGAAATGTTAAGTTGAGCTACAAAAATGAATTCTGAGGTGTGTCCATAAATGGTAAAGAAGAATGTCCAACATGAAACTCATAGATGGAAGTTGAAAACTGTGTCTTGTGAGAGAAACGTGTACAGATGATCCTGTAATGAATATATCCTATAGATATTTCGCAGAGGAAGAAAAGAATCCCACAGGCGTTAGAAAAAGACAAGCCCGAAGGTCTGAATATAGAGTATTCCCACTAATGGAGGAGAGGAAGTCCACCGAAATTGGTTTGATGAATCCCGTGATCAAAGAATAAGGGAGTTTGCAGATCAGAAGTGATCAAGAAGGTTTAATTAATTATTTAATTAAAAATCGTTAGTCACAGATTGTTGAAAAGGTCTGACAATCAGATTTGAAAGGGCATGATTGTGAAAGGGTATGTTTCCAGAATTAAGAGATGCATCCATAGGAAACATGAATATACTTATACACAATATATGAGTGAGATAAAGAGTCTGTGTCATCTATATGTATGTAGCCATGCAAAAGACAAAGACCAGGGTGTGACAGAGCAATGGAGGGAAAATAAATCTAACATATTACAGAAAACATATTAGGGTGGCAGGGTGGTGCTGGGGCAGGAAATAGACCTGTAGGGGGTTATTTCCTCCTTCCAGCAAAAGCTGGTAAATAGGGTGTAGGAGCATCATGTTATTCATAACTGACAAAACAGGGTGTCGTAGAATCCTTTCAATAGCAGCTGATAAACCAGGGGGTCGTAGCTGGTAAATAGGGTGTCATAGCATCCTTTGAGTAGTAGATGATAAAATAGGGGTTCATAGCCTCCTTTCAGTAGTTGCTGGTAAATAGGGTGTAATACCATCCTTATCTTTAGCAGCAGGAAAAACTATTTGTAAATAACAATTTTCTAGTAATACGACGTATTGGTGGTTTACCCTATTGGGCTTCCACCTTAAAATTGTGTTCTGTGTATTCTTGTTGTTATGTGTTTTTAATGATAGAAATAAAAAGTGGTTTAATTAGTGTTGGGTGTTATATCGTCTATATTAATTCACATAATATTTAATTATCGACCGGGTTTGGTAGGATTAGATTTGACACAAAATATATGCGAAGGTAGAGGGATTCCTATGGTGTCATGGAAATATTTTAACAAACAAAAGATCAAAAGATCTTTCAAAATGAAAAACTGAGTCAAACTCCTAAGAATTCAACTATTAAGCTAATTGAACTGGAACAAAATACTAAACCAAATGATTGATAATTTATTTTATAAGCAAATAACTTTAGACTGAAAAGGATACTGTCAATAACTAACTTTTCAAGTGAAAGACTAGGATGCAAGGAAGGCCTAATTTATAAGTAAGTAGAAAACTTAATAAAGGAAATAAGTAGAAAACTTAATAAAATAAGTAAGTAGAAAACTTAATAAAGAAAACTTGATAAAAAGAAACAAGTACAAAAATTAATAGGAATGGCTTTGAATTCTATCCTACAAGTCTCTTTCGGTAATCACACAATGAAAAAGGAACAATCTACAAAGTACTAGTATATTTTCCTTAGGATAACACATCTAATACTAAGTTTTGCATGTAAACAGATAAACAAATCCAAAGGCATGATTACAAAATAGTACAACATTATTAATTAAAGGAATCAGAAACAAAATAAAAAAAACAAAACATAACATAGCTCCATATATGTTCAAGGTGAGAGGATAAAACTTTAATAAATAACCTAAAAGAATCTGATTTTAACTTTAATGTTAAATAGAACTATCATCTAGCTATTACTACCAAAGCATACTTCAAATAATAAAGAAACAGAACTTAAAACAAGTTCAAAACACATTAAAAACACTTAAAATGAAATGATGAACTTAATGACAGACTGAACTGTAGGTCTAAAAGGGGTGTCTGAATAACAGTTTAAACAGGTTGTCCGAATTACAATCTGCACAACTAAAATCACAGAAAATAACCTAAATGATCTAATCTTCAGCTGAATTTGTGCACATGTAAATACAATGTAGAGAGGCAATAAATAAACCTAAATAATCAAGTTTGACAATGAAACAATCTTAAAATACTTCATGAATATAAAGAAATCATTGCATATTAAGAAACAAACTGGAATTTAAATCGAATAAACTTATAATAGAAAGGAAATAAACATAATTGAATCTATTCTAACTTGATAAAAGAAATCAATTCTATCTACTTGCAAATAAAACTAAATAGTAAAGCTGGAAATGAAATGACTGAAAGAAAATTGAAAGCAATCTATGTGCGTAACAACCTATTTAACTTTAGAAATAAAATGCATTACAGGAAGAAAATGAAATAAATGTTTATAGTAATTTAGTAACAGAAGCAAACTAGATATTTAAACTAACTACAAAAGAAAAGGTAACGAAACTACACAAGAAAAGAAACCTCTAGTTGATGAGGGGCCCTCTCAGCAATTAGGGGTGCCGCCTAGATAACGCTTACTCGAACACAATCATAAACAACAGAACATACAACCTCTATTAAAAAATATATAACATAATTATAGCGTGCTTAAAAACGACAAATCACATGCATAAACTGGTTAAACTACTAGCTAACTGAGCTCTCACGTAGAGGCTACTATATATATTGTTTACAGAGATGAGCAATTCGACCCTTTAGTGATCGACTGCTCTCTAAATTTAGTCAACCATTATGACCATTTAACTGATCAAATGCCAATGCACAGCGTTCTCCCTCTCCTTCATGCATCGGCTCTCTTCATCGCGTGATGTGGCGTATAGGCTCCTTCTTTAGTGTGGCTGGTGGAGTGGTATCAAGAAAAGGAATCACACTGATGAGTCTTCTAGTATGAGAATCATGCTATCATCTAAACACATGGACTAGTGGTGTGGTGTCAAGCAAAGGAAACGTGATGGAGAGCCTTCTAGAATGAGAGCTTCTCCATCACCCAAACACATGGACAATAGGTAGTTTGCAGAACGTTCCAATGTTTTAATGCGTAGAATATGTTATCAACAATGCGCAGTCTGGTTAACAATCTGGACGGTAGTGCCAAACAGTGAGTTGGATCTGCTCTACGCATATCTAGTTGAACGCGTGTCTGTTTTTTAACTTGTCCAAAAGACTATATATCCTGCAAACAAATATACAAATAAATTAATATATCAAACGCACTTCAAACAATGTCAATTTTAATAAATAAAATCATAAAATGATAATAATAAATGAATTTTACATAAACCTTAAATTCATTCATACCTGGGGCTCAATAGTGAGCTGTGTGACAGAAAATATGCAAAAAATGAAAAAAACATATGTTTAAATGAGTAATTTAACTGCCAAAATGATGACAAATCTGGGATCATAATTAGTAAAAAGATAACAATATTGATTCACCCCCCTCCCCTCTCAGTATTAACCAATAAACCAACAGTGTTTGGTTATCTAAACATGCTTGTTGAATTGGGAATTTTTCAGAAGGTTAAAGTTGGTTTCCTACTCGTTGGACATACACATGACCATATTGATAAAATGTTTAGCCGTTTTGCAGTGACATTGGGGAGGAAGAATGTAGGAAGTATACCATCATTAACTAAAATTATTAGAACTACATACAGTCCAGAGTCTATTGTACTAACGTTGGAGGATACTGTTGACATGCAAAGATTTATTATGGGTTCGCATGGTTAAGAAAGGTGCATTGAAAAAATTAATGACATTAGCTTCGAACATCAATTTTATATAAAAATGATTGATGGGAAAACACTACTATGGGGTAAGAAGTACTCAACAAGTGAAGAATGGGGGCCTACATCAGGTTTACAATTTCTGAAATTCATTCCAATTCATCAAATTTATGCTTCAAAGTTATTGTGGTTGCAATCAACTATCGAGATTCAAAATGCACGTCGACACAATAGAGATGTTGATTCTAATCAATGCTCGGAAGAGATAAAAAAATATATCAAAGATACATATGACTATTTTGATGTTGTTGGTACTATTTGGTGGGATTCGTTTTTCATGGAGAAAAATGACATAATTTCAAACTCTACATATGGAAATATTTTTTTGAAGACTCCATTTTATTGGCCGCAAAGTATGTCAAATGAAAATGAGGAAATAAATGTTGCACCAAAATGTGTTGATCCTTCTCAAGAAGAGGAAAGGTAAATGTATATTGGGTCTAGAATATCATATGCACGATGCGAGGAAATGGAAGACCTTTACAGAGTCTCACTACAATATATTAAGGAAGGTGTTCGCAGCCAACAACAACCTCTTCATCTTATTAAGAAATGAAGAGAGATCAGCTCTCCATGTGATTTATCAATTCAAAATTATGAAAGAGCACCTTCAGAATCATTGATTCTGAAGGTACTCTTAATCAAAGGAAGATGATTTAATGATTCTGGAGCTGAAAGAAACTTGCTCATTAACTTGGCCTTTAAACAACTGTCAGATGAGTTTCATAAATTTTTCATTAATTTATTTAAATCATCAAGATAAATTTATGTGACTTAAGGGATTGATGCCAAGAAAAAATTAGTAAAACACATTTTGTGTTAAGTAGGGTATTATTAGTCCTAAGACTAGGAGTAACTTTCAAATTTAATATCATATGTAATACCATACTACGAACTTTGTAAATATGAATAAATGTTGTATACATAGGGAAGTTTTACTTATGTTTTATCATTCAAATATCCTATATAACGTTAGATATGTGTCGATAGGATGTTTGAAGGGTTTAAAATTAGTTCTGTACATACATAGCATAGATATTAATCTAGTTATTTTATCAAAGCATTGTTAACATTAGAGTGCGATTTTATCACCTTACATACCACTACGTAACATGATTAAAATAGGGATGACTGTTAAGATTAGATGGACATGCAATAAGCCAATTGTCAAGTTGATAAAACGATCAATCATTTGGATCAATGAGCTGGTATGAAAACGTGGCCTTCACCTCTTAATAGATCGACCGTTGTATGCATATGGAAATATCATATTGACAGTGTTAAATGCTAAATGTCATTTTGACTTACGTCGTTGTACCTGTTAATTATGAACCACTGTCAATAATCAATGGTTGAAATGATGATTCTATCAGTCACCGTATTTCTGGTTCACCAAGTTAGTGGTTATTACTAACAGTCATGGTTAAGCGTAGATAAACTGGCATGAATCATGGTATATTGTGAAGGTTGCAGCGCTTTTCACTGCTTAAAAATACCTCTAAAATGACAGGTTCAGAGATTGTATCTCCGATTAGATTTGAAGCATGCGAAAATAATCCATCATGTCGTGTGTTTGGATACCTATCCCTTCTGTGTTCACTTCTCCATTTGTTTCGGATTGAAGACAGGAGAGTGCCGAAGAAACCATGTCTCCTTTGAATCGGTTTGAGATTTTTGGGTCTGAACTTATAGACGCCAACCAGGAAGTTGCCAAGAAATTCGATAAAATGGGATGGGCAAATTTCTTTAGGTGTTTTGATGGTCACCATGTGGAGATCACTAAGATGTTCGCCATGAGTTTTGAAGATGACAGGGTGCAAATTGGGGGTTTCGAGTTTGTTATCAACGAAGATAAGATTACCGAAGCCACTAAGCTCCCACAGGTTGGGGAACACTGGTTTAAGGGAACTGTGGTCAATAAGAAGAAATGCTTGGCTTTGTTAATGCCATTACCGGATAAAACGAAGCTGAGGATAGGTGTCCCTGTGAAATTTCTGAAGCCCGAATGGAGAGTTTACTATGAAATCTTGGTAAGGTACGTGTCTTGTTGTGGACGATATTCCCATTTACACTTGTATCATTTACGGTTACTGTTAGCAGTAAAAGGTTGCAAACTTAATTTGCCCTTCTATCTATGGCAAAGTCTTAAGAAGATGTCGCAGTCTGTTAAGAATTTCAATAACCCTGACAGTAGTCTTTGTCACCATGGGTTGATAAAAATATTATTGCAATTCCAATTATCTTCTAAGGGTGTGTCTTGGGATAAGTTTCTAGTTGATTGTAAATTAGGGCCGACGCAGTATTGGCCTAATCCGTCCCCACGAACTCGTAGGAAACGAAAGGTATTAAATCCTGGAGTCAATAGTTCAGAGGTCAAGGAATTCGAGGTCATAAACATGCCCATAAACAATGAGATTAATGAAAATGGTGACAGGGATGCAATTCCTTGCAATTCGAGGGAAATCTTAGATAAACCCTTACCTGGTGAGAATGATAGCAACCCTGCAAACATAAAAGAAGGATCATCCAAAGGTGAAAATGATAATAATGATGAAGCAAATAAACCTGACGAATGCAACAAAGAATCTATGCATAAATTAGATCATTTGGCTCAGATCTGTTGTGACAAGGAAGGACTTGGTTTTGAAAACCTATCGTTTTCACGAAGATTCACAAGGAGCATGCATAGTATTCATTCGATTTCAGGATATAAGGCTGATCAACAGACTTCCAAATCTACAGCTACTAAACCTACAGTTGTAGATATTGAGGATGATATCTCGTCATCTGTCCCTAACACAATGGATGTAGGTAATTCTACTATCGCGCAGGGAAGTGATGCACAGTCAGTCGAGGCCGAAGGCAATCAACCAGAAGCAAACATAAACGTTGAAGATCCTAAACTATCATACAGTCAACATTGTGATAGTCCTCATTCTCCTCAGGTAACCTAAGAGGATGAAACTCTGCAACAGGTATTAGTTAATGTGTACCAAGGTAAAATCACAGAGTTTAAAGGAAAACTGAAACAGTGTCTATCCAGCACAGCCCTGTTAGAAGAAGAGAACAAAACCTTTAGAAACGAATTGCTGGAGTGGATTGATAGGTGGAAAAATGTGAACGCTAAGAAGAATCAATATAAGAAATCTAAGAAATCAATCATAAGTACTAATCAGCTGCTACTTGAACGAATTGAAAAGCAAAATATTAAAATCATTAGGTTGAAGGCTAAACTCGTAGAAGCAAGAAGAGTAGTCACTCTTCATAATGAATCTTGATGATTTTCTCATTTCTTATGTCGCAGCAAAACAGGTAATGGTCATTACGATTTCGCATGCCTGTAAAATTGGAGATTTAACAGGCATGCATTTAAAATTTCAAGTTATTTCTATTAGCTATGTATTAAATTGATTTTAATAAGATGCTTTGATTGACTTCAATGCAGGAAGTTTTATCACCACCCTTTTTCCAGAAGTATATGACGTGGTCATACAATGGCTTGGAGATGTGGCTTTTTGGTTGCGAGCTGGAGTTTTGTCAATGATCAAGAACTTTCTGGGATGCCTCGACTCAGGCCGGTCGATTTCTATTTTTAGTAGTAGGTGTAATTAGATGCCCTTTTTTGTTAAATAATCCCTATAATGTTGCATGCAACATTTATAGAGGAAAACTGAATCTTAATAGGATATAAGAGAAGAGTTTTGATGAACTCAAGAGGATGAAGTGTGTGAAAAAAAACTCTTTTGGAATATATTTTATTACTGGTACTATATCATACTTAAAGTTGAAGCTTTGATGTGAATCTTACTGGACGTCTGCAAACAGATACTGTGACTGGTATTTTGTTTTGTTTTGGATCATATATATATATATATATATATATATTTCAACTTGTTAACTTCTGTTTATTTATTAATCCTATGTGTTGTGACACACTGATGTTTAATTATCTATTTTCACTTCATCAGCTCAAGCTAGTGTTTTGAATAAATATTTCATTATGATGTTGTTTATTAGTATGTTTACTATAAACATAAGTTTTAATGATATCCTTTTCTGTTTATTTAAAATCTCATTCGTATGTTGACGATGACTTTTAAATGCGCATTATCTTAAATTCAAATAACTATCTTGAAAATTGATTATTAATTAATTTTACACATTTGAAATTGATCGTGTGTTTGCAGGTTAAATTTCAATTCTGTTATCATTTAGCAGATTGACTTTTAGTTATGATTTGAATGGTTTGTTTAGATTATATTTCAGTCAATCTGTTCATCATTATTGATTAATAATTAAGATAATCTTCAATTTGCTCTCACCTGAGATAGGGTTTAATAGGATAGGTAGAATAATTTAGTTTTAATTTTATTTTTAAGTTTAATTAGCAATTGTTAAATTATTTTACATATTTTACTTAAGTTTTCATATTTAGAAAACTTCTCAAAAATCGAAGTCTTTCCTTAAGAGAGCAACCTTAGGATATTTAGATATATAGTTAAAGTAAACATTAAGTTCTCTTTAAGAGACAAACTAGCTGGTAGCATGACCACAACTTGCGAGGTTTTGTTAAACCAAACATACCAGACGCTACTTTAAGCTGATTGTGTGGACAAAACCTCCTTATTGGCCTGGATTCAGAAAATCGAGCCAACAGAAGGTTGTATGATTATAGTGTTGGCTACATAATATGTAAACACTTACCCATTTTGGATTGCAAAACTTATGAAGGTCAATAAAGAAAATGAATAATTTGTATCCATTGAAGTACATTGGTATGCAACAGCGACACCNAATATGTAAACACTTACCCATTTTGGATTGCAAAACTTATGAAGGTCAATAAAGAAAATGAATAATTTGTATCCATTGAAGTACATTGGTATGCAACAGCGACACACCCATTTGATCGTGTGTACAAGCCATAGATGGTGGTTCATAAAAGGGTTTGCAAAAAGAAAGGGTCAAAATGTAAACCATCGTTGCATTGACATTTTGAACTTAGAATATGTTGACATACCAGTTTATGACTTCTAGTTGACAAACAAAGGCACTCTTTGCTCCAAGACTACAACTATGATCAAAATATTGTTGCCACAAGAAATAGTTGCATCATGTGAGTCTACTAAACCAAGGCGTAGATCGAGAAGGAATATGTCCTATGAAATGTTGGGCATACACGAAGACTCAAAAGGTGCACTTATTGATAGTAGAGAAGAATACATGTCGTCTACATCTTCATCTGAAGAAATTGTAGTTTCTGATGGTGTGTCAGAATCCATGCGTTGATTTCACTATTTTCACATGAAACATTTTATATGTTTTATTAAGATGACATTGTCTGTGTGGCAACTCTAAATGAGTGTTTCAATTTCAATATGAATAGATTCCATGTCTTATGGTTTAATATATGATTTTATTATGAGTATTATAAGAAATTCCTTTATTTTGTATTGAAAGAGAAGTCTAATAATTTCTTGAATATTTTTTCTTTATTATAGTGCAAGTTTTATATAGTGTTACGAAGAGGTTTAATAAACACAATTTTAAATTATGATAAAATGATATAATTATGCCATTTTTGAAATAGTGTGTTACCGGTAGCATCAATTTTCAATTTGGGGATTGATTTTAAGGTTATTGTAAGAAAAAGTAACCATTGTTTTCATCCATTTCCACATTTTTATCCACCCAAAAAAGTGTTGATGTAATTGTAACTTCAGAATGTATTCACTTGTATTTCTTATTTATTATACCCCGATGTTTATTCCGGGAAGTGTTTATAATGTAATTGAGTCATGTCATGCCCCAATGTTCCGATTGGGAGTTTCTATAATGTAAACAAGTCATGTTAAGTCAATGTGGGTAACCCTCCCGTTGTTCAAGGGTTAAAATCCCCACAGTTCTGGGGCCCTAGGGTTGGTAGACCCACCTAGTGAAGTTGGCCCTAGTGAGTCATTATCAAGTCAAGAATTAGTATAAATAGAGAGAGAGCCTCTCTATTTATCACACACTCACTCACACTTAGTTTTAGCACATAGCTGAGGGAGAAGAAGTTGTTGGGTCTAGAAATAAAGAGGCTATTGCTGTCGGGAGATCATCTTATTGTTTTGGGTTTTAATTTTGGTGTTGATTCTATCTCTAAGGAATTTGCATGGTTTTCTCCATTTATGGTTTCCCCAAGGAAAAACACTATGTTCATTGTCTCTTGTGTTTTATTTCTTTTCTTTTTATTCTCTCAATTAAATATCCTAATATAATGCTAGCTTAATGTTAAAAATGTAACATGGTATCAGAGATAACCTGAGAACAAGACATTGTGTAGCTGCGGGAACTAGGGATTCCTACTTTTTGGATCTCTCTCCACATATTTTCATCAAAATAAGGTTGGGATAAATATCCTCCCTAGGGCGCATCTTTCTGTCGAAGCAGAATCTGATTTTGAGCTTTTTCAGTTTTGGACCCGACACTACTGCCAGAAATTGGGGCTTTCCACCAAAGTGTAATTTTTGAGTGAGCCTAGGCCTATATTGATCTCCTCCTCAAAATCAAAGTTTAGAGAGCAATATCAAAGCATTTGGTTGGATAGAACTCTGAAAAATTCAAACCCTAATATGCTCCTGAACTAGCACTGCAAAAATTGAGCTCCAAATCCAGATCCGACATCTTGACCTGGTAAGATCTAAATCTTTTGTATTTCCATTTGAGGTTCTCAGTTAAGATGTCTCATCATACCAAGCATGATAAAAAGCTTGAGGGATCTCATAACTTCCAAGCCTGGAAGTATAGGATCTCCCTGGTCCTGGAAGAAAATGAGTTGGATTCCTACATTAATGAGGAGGTTCCAGTTCCAGAGGAAGATGAGGCTAAGGCCTTACAAAAGAAGAAGTTGGTTATGGGAAAGAGGATTATTGCTGATTCAATAAAGTATAACTTCATATCATAGGTGTCCTCCCTAAAGACACCTAAATCTATGTTTGATGCCCTAACCAAACTGTTTGAAGGGAAGAACATAAACTGAAAGATGACTCTAAGGAACCAATTGAAGAATGTAAAGATCTAGAATGAGGAGACCATACAGTCAGACATCACAAGGGTCTGCTAGATCAAAGAACAACCTTAAGCCATAGATGAAGAAGTGGAGAATGCAGAAATTGTGATGACAACCTTGAATGGTCTCCCTAGGTCATGGGATTCTTTCATCCAAGGAATATGTGCTAGGAAGAAGCTAATAAAGTTCAATAGACTATGGGAATAATGTTCATGAGAAGAAGCTCGAGAAGAAAAGACGGGGAGTGAAGATCAAGCTCTCATAGTACACTCCAATAAAGGCAGAAGGGAAAATCATCATCACCAAGGTAAGCATTCTCATCATAAAATAATTTTGTAAGAAGGGATCCATACAAACTCAGATGTTATACATGTGATGAAAGAGGACACTGGATGCAAAAGGCATGAGGGTTGCATTTGTAGATGGCCAAGTCCTCATGTGGCCAAGAGGAAAGACTATTTATGATGCAATAGTATTTGGAGAACAAGAAGGAGGATTATACAAATTGAAGGGACATCCATAACAAGCTTTGGTCCATGACACAATGGAGCCAAATGAACTTTGGCATAGAAGGCTTGCACATGTACACTATAGAGCACTACCACTGGCAAGCAAAGCTGTTGAACATATTCTCGAAATTCAAGCAAAACATGAAGGAGTCTGCAAAGGATGTGCGAAAGGAAAGAACGCAAAGAAGAAATTTCCAAGTAGAGAAAGAAAAGCAAAAGGAATCTTGGAAATAATTTACTTTGATGTATGCGGTCCAATGTCATCCAGTTCTTTAAGCGGGTATGTATACTATGTTTCTTTTATTGATTATTATTCTAGGAAGACATGGATATAATTTATGAAGAACAAAGATGAAGTTTTGAGCAAGTTCAAGGAATTCAAAGCCTTGACTGAGAACCACACAGAAAAGAATATCAAGACCTTTCGATTAGATAATGGCGGAGAATTCACATCAAATGAATTCAAAGAGTTATTCAAAGATTCAGGGATTAAGAGGGAGTTATAAAGTCCATATAATCCACAATAGAATGGGGTTGCAGAAAGGAAGAATAGAACTATCATGGAAGCTGCAAGAGCAATGCTTCATTAACAAGATCTTCCCATGCATCTATGGGCAGAAGCTGCTAGAACAGTGGTGTATGTACAGAACCGTACTCCACATAGAGTACTTGAGAACAAGACACCTGAAGAATTATTTTCCAGCAAGAAACCAGAAGTCATCCATCTTAGAATATTCGGATGTCCAGTGTACATATACATTCCGAAAGAAAAGAGGACAAAGTTAGATCCTTCAGAAAAGAAGGGTATATTTGTGGGATACTCTGAAATCTCGAAGGCTTACAAAATATACTTCCCAGGATTCAAGAAGATCAACATCAGTAGTGATGTAAAATTTGACGAAGACTCAGATTATAACAAATCCAAAAAGAGACCTGCTGAAGATCCTGAAGAATCAGAAGCACCCAGATTTCATGACACAACCATGAACGAAGAAACTCAAGAAGAAGATCGAGACTTTGAAGAACCTCAAGGACTTGTAGATCCACCTCAGCAGAAAAATACTCACAAGATGAATCTTTCTTGGGTACGAGAAGCTATCCAAGGTGCGAAAAGGTATGGGGCTCCAGAAGAGAATCGTAGAGAAAGAAAGAGGACCAGGTCCTGCTCCAAGTATGTAGATTTATTGTGTGACTTTAGCAATAAAGAACCTTCCAACTATGAAGAAGTGGCAGAATGGAAAGAATGGAAGGATGACATCATCAAAGAGTATCATTCGATCATGAAGAATGATGTTTGGGATGTTGTCCCAAGACCAGAAGGGAAGTCTCTTGTAACTTCCAAATGGATCTACAAGATCAAGCATGCTGCAGATGGTAGCATAGAGAAATATAAAGCAAGATTCATGGCTCGTGGTTTCTCATAGAAAGAAGGAATAGATTATGAAGAAACCTTTGCACCTATAGCCAGATACACTTCCATCATATCAATACTTGCTCTGGCTACAGTGATGAAATGGAAGATACACCAAATGGATGTCAAGACTGCTTTCTTGAATGGTGTAGTGGAAGAGGAAGTGTATGTGGAGCAGCCACTCAGTTTTGAGACACATGACAAGGAGTCTCATGTGTGTAGATTGAAGAAAGCCCTATACAGTTTGAAACAAGCACCCAGGACATGGTACGGAAAAATTGATGGCTTTCTATCCAGTTTGGGCTTTACCAAAAGTAAAGCAGATTCCAACCTTTACTACAAGGTTGAAGATGGAAACCCAGTGATGCTACTACTATATGTAGATGATCTGTTTGTAACAGGTATGGATGGGTTGATTGCTGATATGAAGAGGAAGCTTGCTGTCGAGTTCAAAATGAAGGACTTGGGTATGATGCACTATTTTCTAGCCATGGAGGTGTGGTAGAATGCGGATGGAATATCCCTCAGATAAGGGAAGTATGCAGTAGATATCCTAAAGAGGTTCGGAATGATGGATTGCAAGGCCATGACCACACCTATGGCATTGAACCTAAATCTATTGAGTGATGCTTCATCAGAAGCGATTGATACTACGATGTATTATCAGATGATTGGGTCCTTGATGCACCTGACGAATACGAGACCAGATATTTTCTTTGCTATGAACACCTTGAGCTAGTTCCTAACAGATCCGAGCCATGTTCACTTAATTGCTGCAAAGCATATTCTGAGGTACCTGTGGGGTGCAATTGATTATGGGCTCAAGTATGATGCAAATCAGAATATTAACCTGGAGGGTTATGTTGATTCATATTGGGTAGGCAGTTCCATCGATAGGAAGAGCACTTTAGGGTGTTGCTTCAGTATGGGATCAGGCATGATCTCTTGGTTTAGCAGGAAGTAATCCTATGTGGCACGGAGTACAGCTGAAGCAGAGTATGTCACACCTTCTTTAGCTAGTTGTGAGGAAGTATGGATGAGGAAGCTACTGTCTGATTTATTTGATCTCTAGTTGGATTCTACTTGTATATATTGTGACAACCAGAGTTGTGTGAAGTTGTCGGAGAACCTGGTGTTCCATGACAAGTCAAAGCATATAGAGATCAAGTATCACTATATCAAGGATATGGTGCAGAGAGGAGCAGTGAAGCTCCAGTATGTTGCGACGAACAAACAGATAGCTGATATGTTGACAAAGCCATTAGCTAGAGTGAAGTTTGAGTACTTCATGGAGAAGCTTGGTGTTCTCTAGATCAAGGTTCCATCCAAAGGGAAGTGATGAGTTTGTGAGCAATTATAACATGGTGAGAGGAGTAGTTCCTTCCATGGTCAGATCTAAGGGATGAACCATTCTATCATGGTGAGAGGATTGGTTCCTTCCATCTCAGATGTGAGTGCTGAGCCATTCTGATGTGACTATAGGATTGGTTCCTACATGATCAGATATAGGCACT
This sequence comes from Pseudotsuga menziesii, assembly GCA_001517045.1. Classification (NCBI taxonomy): domain Eukaryota; kingdom Viridiplantae; phylum Streptophyta; class Pinopsida; order Pinales; family Pinaceae; genus Pseudotsuga; species Pseudotsuga menziesii. The sequence goes on along the minus strand of LPNX010466118.1, from coordinate 221,635 downwards.
GAATGCCATTCTTGGAATGGAGGCACCTGGTCAGTTACCAGGAAAGCTCAGTCTAGGACTAAGTTCCATTCTGATATGACTGTAGGATTGGTTCCTACATGATCAGATGTGAGTGTAGAGCCTTTCTGATATTGGTTGTCAGATGTAAGTGCATATCCCTTTCGACATGGAGGATTGGTTCCTCGCATGGTCGAATATAAGTGCCGAGCCTTTCTAACATTGGTTGTTAGATATGAGTGCTGAGCCTTTCTAACATTGGTTGTTAGATGTAAGTTCAGAGCCTTTCAGCATGGAGGATTGGTTCCTTGCATGGTCGAATGTAAGCGCTGAGAATTTCTGACATTGGTTGTGAGATGTGAGTGTTGGTCCTTTCTGACAGGGTTGTGGGATGTGTTCCCACATGGTTAGATGTGAGTGTTGCATGTGCATTTCTGATATGATTATAGGATTGGTTCCTACACGATCAAATATAAGTGTTGGGTGGGACTTTCTGACTTAGGGTCAGATATAAGTGCTGGAAGAAGACCTACATGGAGGCTAGGGCTACAACCAGCATGAAAAAGGGTTGGCTCTATAGAAATTCCTGTGATGAGAAGAATCAAGAGATATCACTCGTAATGATGATCCAGCAGAGATGTTCCAGAACCAAAGATGATCTAGATCGATCGATGATCTAGATCCAGATGAAGATGACTTGAAGATGATGAGGACTCGATAATGATCCAGATGATACAGAGAAGAAGACTTGTGCTGATAAATTGTGTCGAGAGAATACCTTCCTAGTTAAGAGGGAGTGTTGATGTAATTGTAACTTCGAAATGTATTCACTTACATTTCTTATGTATTGTACCCCGATGTTTATTCTGGGAAGTGTTTGTAATGTAATTGAGTCATGTCATGCCCCGATGTTCCGATCGAGAGTTTCTATAATGTAAAAAAGTCATGTCAAGTCAATGTGGGTAACCCTCTTATCGTTCAAGGGTTAAATTCCCCGCAGTTCCGGGGCCCTAGGGCTGTTAGACTCACCTAGTGAAGTCAGCCCTAGTGAGTCATTGTCAAGTTGGGAATTAGTATAAATAGAGAGAGATCCTCTCTATTTATTACACACTCACTCACACTCAGTTGTAGCACATAACTGAGGGAGAAGAAGTTGTTGGGGCTAGAAAGAAAGAGGCTACTGCTGTCGGGAGATCATCTTATTGTTTTGGGTTTTACTTTTGGTGCTGATTCTATCTCTGAGGAAGTTGCAGGGTTTTCTCCATTTATGGTTTCCCCGAGCAAAAACACTATGTTCATTGTCTCTTGTGTTTGATTGATGTTCTTGTTATTCTCTTAGTTAAAGATCATAATATAATGCTAGCTTAATGTTAAAAATCTAACAAAAAGTGGTGCTAGTGGTAGCACCACTTTTTGATTTGGAGGTGGTTTTGGTTTTTTTTTCACAAAATATGATTTTTTATGGCTAGGGTTCTCATTTTGAGTGTAAATTTCTCGTCAAGTTGTATAACATGTTCGTGTAATACCATGGGATTGTTATATTTTTAACATTTAAGCTAGCATTATATTAGGATCTTTAACTAAGAGAATAACAAGCACATCAATCAAACACAAGAGACAATGAACACAATGTTTTTCCTTGGGGAAACCCTAAATGGAGAAAACCCAGCAACTTCCTCAGAGATAGAATCAACACCAAAAGTAAAACCATAAAATAGTAAGATGATCTCCCGACAACAGTAGCCTCTTTCTTTCTAGCCCCAACAACTTCTTCTCCCTCAACTATGCGCTACAACTGAGTGTGAGTGAGTGTGTGATAAATAGAGAGGCTCACTCTCTATTTATACTAATTCCTGACTTGACAATAACTCACTAGGGATAAATTCACTAAGAGAGTCTAATAACGATAGGGCCCCGCAACTGCGGGGACTTTAACCCTTGATCAATAGGAGGGTTACCCACAATGACTTGACATGACTTGTTTACATTATATAAACTACCGATCGAAACATTGGGGCATGACATGACTCAATTACATTACAAACACTTCCTGGAATAAACATCGGGATACAATACATAAGATATACAAGTGAATAAATTCCAAAGTTACAATTACATCAACAGTCCCTCTTAACTAGGAAGGTATTCTCTCGACACAATTTAGCAACACAAGTCTTCTTCTCTGTATCATCTGGATCATCATCGAGTCATTGTCATCTTCAAGTCATATTCATCTCGATATGGATCATTATCACTGGATCTGGATCATCACTGGATCTGGATCATCATCACTGGATCTGGATCATCACTCGATCTAGATCATCTCTGGTTCTGGAACATCTCTGCTAGATCATCATCATAGGTGCTATCACTTGATTCTTCTTGTCATAGGAAGTTATACAGAGCTAACCCTTTTTCATGCTGGTTGTAGGCCTAGCCTCCATGTACATCTTTTCTAGCACTTATATCTGACCCTAATTCAGAATGGCCTGCACAGCACTTATATTTGATCATGTAGGAACCAATCCTACAATCACATCAGAAAGACAGGCCCAACGCTCACATCTAACCATGTGGGAACACATCCCACAACCATGTCAAAAAGGCCTAGCACCCACATCTGATAATGAGAGAAACCAATCCAATCATCTATGTCAGAAAGGCCCAACACTTACATTCGACCATGCAAGGAACCCATCCTAACTACATGTCAAAAGGGATATGCACTTACTTTTGATCATGTAGGAACCAATCCTACAATCACCTCATAATGGATCTACACTTACATATGATCATGTAGGAACCATTCCTACAATCGCCTCAGAATGGCTCTACACTTACATTTGATCATGTAGGAACCAATCCTACAGTCACATCAGAATGGATCTCATTCCCAGACATAGTGTTCCTGGTAACTGACTAGGTGCCTCTATTCCAAGAATGGCATTCAGCACTTATATATGATCATGTAGGAACCAATCCTATAGTCACATGATAATGGCTCAGCACTCATATCTGACATGCGAGGAACCAATCCTCTCATCATGATAGAATGGCTCAGCCCTTACATTTGACCATGGAAGGAACCAATCCTCTCACCATGTTAGAATGGCTCATGGACTCATCACTTCCCTTTGGATGGAACCTCGATCTAGAGAACACCAAGCTTCTCCCCGAAGTACTCAAACTTCACTTTGGCTAATCGCTTTGTCAACACATCAGCTATCTATTCGTTCGTTGCAACATACTGGAGCTTCACTACTCCTTTATGCACCATATCCTTGATATAGTGATACTTGATCTCACTATGCTTCGACTTTTTATGGAACACCGGGTTCTCCGACAACTTCACAGAACTCTGGTTTTCATAATATATACAAGTAGAATCCAGCTAGAGATCAAATAAATCAGACAGTAGCTTCCTCAACCATACTGCCTCACAACTAGCTGAACAAGCTATGGCATACTCTGCTTCAGCTGTACTCAATGCCACACATGATTGCTTCCCACTAAACCAAGAGATCAAACCTGATCCCATACTAAAGAAACACCTTGAAGTGCTCTTCCTATCGATGGAACTACCTACCCAATATGAATCAACATAACCCTGCAGGTTAATCTTCTAATTCACCTCATACTTGAGCCCATAATCAACTGTACCCCTTAGGTACCTCAGAATATGCTTTGCAGCATTCAAGTCAACATGTCTCGGATATGTCAGGAACTAGCTCAAGGTGTTCACAGCAAAGCAAATATCTAGTCTCATGTACTCATCAAGGACCCAATCATTTGACGATATATCGTAGCATCAACCACTTCTGATGAAGCCTCACTCAATAGATTCAGGTTCGATGCCATAGGTGTGGTCATGGCCTTGCAGTCCATTATCCTGAATCTCTTCAGGATCTCTACTGCATACTTCCCTTGTCTGAGGGAGATTCCATCCACATTCTACCACACCTCCATGCCTAGAAAATAGTGCATCATACCCAAGTCCTTGATTTCGAACTCGGCAGCAAGATTCCTCTTCGTATAAGCAATCAACCGATCCATACCTGTTATAAATAGATCATCTACATACAGTAGGAGTATCACTGGGTTACCATCTTCAACCTTGTAGTAAAGGTTGGAATCTTCTTTACTTTTGGTAAAGCCCAAACTGGATAGAAATCCATCAATTCTGTCGTACCATGTCCTAGGTTCTTGTTTCAAACCATATAGGTCTTTCTTCAATCTACACACATGAGACTGCCTGTCATGTGTCTCAAAACCGAGTGGATGCTCTACATATACTTCCTCTTCCACTACACCATTTAAGAAAGCAGTTTTGACATCCATTTGGTGTATCTTCCATTTCATCACTGTAGCCATAGCAAGTACTTATCTTATGGAAGTGTATCTAGCTACATGTGCAAAGGTTTCTTCATAATCTACTCCTTCTTTCTGTGAGAATCCATGAGCCACAAATCTTGCTTTATATTTCTCTATGCTACCATCTGCAGCATGCTTGATCTTGTAGATCCATTCGGAAATTACAATAGAATTCCCTTATGTTCTTGGGACAACATCCCAAACATCATTCATCATGATCGATCGATACTCTTCGATCATAGCATCCTTCCATTCTTTCCTTTCTGCTACTTCTTCATAGTTGGAATGTTCTTTATCGATGAAATCACATAATAAGGCTACATAGCCGGAGCAGGACTTGGTCCTCTTTCTTTCTCTACGATTCTCTTCTAGATCCCCATATCTTTGTGTACGTCGGATAGCTTCTCGTACCCAAGCAGGTTTCTTCTTATGAGGATTATTTTCCTGATTTGAATCTACATGTTCTTCTAGTTCTCGGTCTTCTTCTTGATTTTATTAGTGCATGGTTGTGTCATGAATTATGGGTGCTTCTGTTTCTTCAAGATCCTCAGTAGGTCTCTTTATGGATTTGTTGTAAGCTGAGTCTTTGTCAAATGTTACATACCTGCTGATGTCGATCTTCTTGAATCTTTGGAAGTATATTCTATAAGCCTTCGAGCTTTCAGAGTATCCCACAATTATACCCTTTTTTCCTAAAGGATCTAACTTTGTCCTCTTTTCTTTTGGAATGTGTATGTACACTGGACAGCCGAATATTCTAAGATGGCTGACTTCTAGTTTCTTGTTGGAAAATACTTCTTCAAGTGTCTTGTTCTTGAGTACTCTATGTGGAGTACAGTTCTGTACATACACCGTTGTTCTGGCAGCTTCTTCCCATAGATGTATGGGAAGATCTTGATCATGAAGCATTGCTCTTGCAGCTTCCATGATAGCTCTATTCTTCCTTTCTGCAACCCCATTCTATTGTGGATTATATGGAGTGGATAACTCCCTCTTAATCCCTGAATCTTTGCATAACTCTTTGAATTCATTTGATGTGAATTCTCCGCCATTATCTGATCGAAAGGTCTTGATCTTGTTTTCAGTGTGGTTCTCGATCAAGGCTTTGAATTCCTTGAATTTGTTGAATACTTCATCTTTGTTCTTCATAAAGTATATCCATGTATTCCTAGAAAAATCATCAAGAAAAGAAACATAGTATACATACCCACTTAAAGAACTGGATGACATTGGACCGCATACATCGAAGTGAATGATTTCCAAGAATCCTTTTTCTTTGCTTTCGCTACTTGGAAATGTCTTCTTTGTGTTCTTTCCTTTTCGCACATCCTTTGCAGACTCCTTCATGTTTTGCCTGAATTTTTGGAAGACCTTCAATAGCTTTGCTTGCAAGTGGTAGTGCTCTGTAATGCACATGTGTAAGCCTTCTATGCCAAATTCCATTTGGCTCTACTGTGTCATGGACCAAATCTTGTTCTCGATGGCCTTTCAATTTGTATAATCCTCCTTCTTGTTCTCCAATTACTATTGCACCGTCAATAGTCTTTCCTCTTGGCCACATGAGGACTTGGTCATATACAAATGCAACCCTCATGCCTTTTGCATTTAGTGCTGATATGGAGAGAAGATTCTTCTTTAGTCCTGGTACAAACAAGACATCCTTCATTTTCATAGACTTTCCAGTCTAGCTTATAAGAGGATTCACCACTACCTTTTATGGGATATTGGTAGTCATCCCCAAGTTTCACCTTATGAGGTGAATTATGTTCGAATAGTTTCTCAAAGGATTCCTTGAATCCTGTCGTGTGTTTGGAATCCTTATTGTCAATAAGCCAATGTTTTCTTCCATGTGTGACAGTTCCCATGAGAGTGGAGATCAGAACATATTCTTCATCACTTGAAGAGTCTTCACTTTCTTGTTTTACTCTCTTTCTGGGAGGATCATCATCCTTAGCAGTGTGAGCATGATGTCTTATTTTGGACTTCTTCTTCTTCTTATATCCATTCTTATTCATGGGACAATTTCTAGCAAAGTGTCTTCTTTCATCACATGTATAGCATCTGAGTTTGGATGAATCCTTTTTTACAAAATTATCTTTCTGATGAGAATGCTTACCTTGGTGATGATGATTTTCCCTTCTGCCTTTCTTGGAGTGTACTGTGAGAGCTTTATCTTCATTTCTCATCATTTCTTCTCGAGCTACTATTCAAGCTTCTTCGTGTGAGCATTCTTCCCAAATTCTGTTGAACTTGATTAGCTTCTTTCTAGCATAGATTCCATGGATGAAAGAATCCCAAGACCTAGGGAGACCATGTTGGAATATCTTTTAGAGTGGTGTGTTCAGGACTAGTAGATGGTGGCTAGTACTCAGTCTTAAATTTTTAGTGTATTGTCATTGATGGAAATCTTCTATAAAGAGAAGGGGAACTGATGTCAAATGGATGTGGCAATCTACTAAAAAAGAGGCAGGCACGCAGGCCAAGATGTTTCCGTTCTGTCAAACTTTGCAGCACATGGAACAAATGGACTTTATTAACAGCAGCAATGGTGATCTTCAGACAGACAACGAGGTTTGCGAGATCATTAGATCTATCGGCATCGGAAACTCTATGAATCAGATGGTTAGCGCATTACGCAGCCGCAATGGCGGGAGACGAAAAGACTATAGGCTCCGCGGCAAACAAAAATATCGGCAAGCGGAAGAACAAAAGACTACGGAAGAATAGCCCTATTCACAGCCGCAACGACGGAAGACGAGAAGACTACGGGCTCCGCGGGAAACAAACATATCAGCGAGCGGAAGAACAAAAGACTACGGAAGAATATTCCTATTCACAGCCGCAATGGCGGAATACGAAAACACTATGGGCTTCGCCGCAAACAAAACATATCGGCGAGCGGAAGAACAAAAGACTACGGAAGAATAGTCCTATTCACAGCCGCAACGGCGGAAGACGGAAAGACTATGGGCTCCACAGCAAACAAAACATATCGGCGAGCAGAAGAACGAAAGACTACAGGACAATAGTCCTATTCATAGCCGCAATGGCAGAAGACCATCAGACTGCGAGTTCCGCAGTCAGCATAAAACATTGACAAAAAGAAAATTTATATGGCAGGTGGTTAGCTCGTTGAGGAGTCGTAACGGCGGAGAATGAAAGAACAAAACGTTCCAACGTGAAACCAAACAATCAGCTGACTAAGGCAAATGCATCGGAGAAGAATATCAAGACTGAAGCTGATTATCTTTCTACAACGGCGAGAGAATAAGCAAATTATCTTCCGATTTAAACATTTAAAATGCATTCAAGCAATTGATGACTATTCGCAGAATGCAGAGAGTCAGATAAGCTGGGTATTTGAAGGACTTAAGTGGTTTTCAGTTAGATATTTCTAAATCTATGGCATTCATGGAATGTAAATCATTTTTGCACAGATTAGCATTCGAGACGTTGAAAGTCTTGACAGTTAAAAATCTATT